>JAMPIV010014283.1:0-25000 GCA_024509875.1 Oreohelix idahoensis
AGGGGTTAGGGGTAAGATGTAGGGGGGATGGGGGTGTGGGGTTGATTGTGGAGGGTATGATTTAGATGTTGGTTGGGGGTGTTTATCTTAATTATAGGGGTTATGGTAGAAGGGAGTTGGGTGGGGGTTGTTTTGAGGGAGTTAGGGGTTGGTAATGTGAGAGGGGATGGGGGTGTGGGGATTGGGGGGAGGGAGATGGGAGGTGGGGTATGGGGGGGGTTTTATTAATTATAGGGGTTATGTGAGGAGAGGAGTTGGTGTTTTTGAGGGGAGTTAGGGGGTGGGTGATGTGAGAGGAATGGGTGGTGGGGGGATTGGGGGGAGGGATGATGGGGAGGGTTGTTGGGGGGTGTTTAGGTAATTATAGGGGGTATGTGAGAAGAAGTTGTGTTTTTGTAAAATTAGGGGAGTTAGGGGGGGGTAAGAAAAATGTGAGAGGGATGGGTGTGGGGGGGGATTGGGGGGGAGGGATGATTGGAGTTGGGGTTATGGGTTTGTTTATTTAGTTATAGGGTGATTGAGGGAGTTAGTTGTGTGTGTTTGAGGGGATTTAGGGGTGGGTAGATGTGAGAGGTTATTGAGTTTGGGGTTATTATTGGGGATTGATGTTGGGGGTTGTATTGGTTGTTTAATTTATTATAGGGTGTATGTGATAAGGATTTGAGTTTAAAATCTTGTCTAAATGTGTTTACTCATTCTACTGGGAATGTGATGTGTCAAGTGTGTTCCTGTCATCATTGCATGAAGTACAGGTGTATAAACTAACCCAACACTGTTAGCATAGCTCCTGTCCTTAGAGTATAAAATCTTGTCCTAACGTGAGATTTACTCATAATCTCGGGGCAGTGAAGGAGTGAGTCAAGTGAGTTCTGTCATCATTGCCTGAAGTACAGGATGTATAAACAAACCACCACTGTTAGCCATAGTCTGCATAGCTCCCCTGTCTAAGAGATAAAATCTTGTCCTAAACTGTGATGTAACTCATATCTCCTGGGGCAGTGAGAGTGTGGTCAAGTGTTTTCTGTCAAAAAACTTTGCTGAAGTACAGGTGTAAAAACAAACCAACTACTGTTAGCATAGCTCCTGTCTAAGAGTTAAAATCCTTGTCTAACAGTGATGTACTCATATCTCTGGGCCAGTGAGAGTGTTCAAGTGTGTTCTGTCATCATTGCTGAAGTACAGGTGTATAAACAAACCCACCACTGTTAGCAGAGCTTTCCTGTCTAAAGAGTTAAAAATCTTGTCCTAACTGTGATGTAACATCAGTATCTCTGGGCAGTGAGGAGTGTGACAAGTTTGTTCTGTCATCATTGCTGAAGTACAGGTGTTATAAACAAACCAACACTGTTAGCATAGCTCCTGTCTAAGAGTTAAAATCTTGTCTAACTGTGATTTACTCATATCTCCTGGGCAGTGAGAGTGTGTCAAGTGTGTTTCTGTCATCATTGCTGAAGTACAGGTGTATAAACAAACCAACACTTGTTTAGCATTGCTCCTGTCTAAGAGTTAAAAATCTTGTCTAACTGTGATTTACTCATATTCTCTGGCAGTGAGAGTGTGTCAAGTGTGTTCTGTCATCATTGCTGAAGTTACAGGTGATATAAATCAAACCAACACTGTTAGCATAAGAGCTTGTCCCTGTACTCAAAGTAGAAGTGTCCAAGTGTGTTCTGTCATCATTGCTGAAGTACAGGAGTTAAACAAACCAAACTGTTAGCATAGCCCTGTCTAAAGTTAAAATCTTGTCTAACTGTGATTTACTCATATCTCTGGGCAGTGAGAGTGTGTCAAGTGTGTTCTGTCATCATTGCTGACGTACAGGTGTATCAACAAACCAACGCTGTTAGCATAGCTCCGGTCTAAGAGTGTAAACTCTTGTCTAACTTTGCTTTTCTCATCTCTCTGTGCAGTGAGAGTGTGTCAAGTGTGTTCTGTCCATCATTGCTGAAGTACAGGTGTATAAACGAACCAACACTGTTAGCATAGCTCCTGTCTAAGATTATAAAATCATGTCTAGACTGTGATTTACCATATCTCAGGGCATTGAGAGTGTGTCAAGTGTGGTTCTTGTCATCATTGCTGAAGTAACAGGTGTATAAACGAACCAACACTGTTAACATAGCTCCTAGTCTAAGAGTAGTGTGTCAAGTGTGTTTCTGTCATCAAAATCTTGTATAAACTAACCAAGCACGTTAACTGTGTATTAAGATCTTGTCTTACACATATCTCTGGGCAGTGAGAGTGTAGTGTCAATTGTTATTCTGTCATCATTGCTGAAGTACAGGTGTATAAACGAACCAACACTGTTAACATAGCACCTGTCTAAGAGTATAAAAATCTTGTCTAACAGTGATTTACTCATATATCTCTGGCAGTGAAGAGTGTATAAACAAACCAACACTGTTTTAGCAAAGTTTTTTACAGTGATTTATCATCAGGGCAGTGAGAGTTTGTTCTGTCATCAATGCTAGAAGTAACAGGTGTATAAACGAACCAACACTGTTAGAACATAGCTCCCTGTCAAAGAGTATAAAATCTTGTCTAAAACTGTGATTTACTCATATCTCTGGGCAGTGAGAGTGAGTCAAGTGTGGTTCTGTCTCATCATTGCTGAAGTACAGGTGTATAAACAAACCAACACTGTTAACATTAGCTCCTGTCTAAGAGTTAAAATCTTGTCTAACTGTGATTTACTCATATCTCTGGGCAGTGAGAGTGTGTCAAGTGTGTTCTGTCATCATTGCTGAAGTACAGGTGTATAAACGAAACCAACACTGTTAGCATAGCTCCTGTCTAAGAGTATAAAATCTTGTCTAACTGTGATTTAACTCATATCTCTGGCAGTGAGAGTGTGTCAAGTGTGTTCTGTCATCATTGCTGAAGTACAGGTGTATAAACAAACCAACACTGTTAGCATAGCTCCTGTCTAAGAGTATAAAAATCTTGTCTAACTGTGATTTACTCATATCTCTGGGCAGTGAGAGTGTGTCAAGTGTGTTTCTGTCATCATTGCTGAAGTACAGGTGTATAAACAAACCAACACCAACACTGTTAGCATAGCTCCTGTCTAAGAGTTAAAATCTTGTCTAACTGTGATTTATTTACTCATATCTCTGGGCAGTGAGAGTGAGTCAAGTTGTGTGTTCTGTCATCATTGCTGAAGTACAGGTGTATAAACAAACCAACACTGTTAGCATGCTCCTGTCTAAGATATAAAAAATCTTGTCTAACAGTGATGTACTCATATCTCTGGGCAGTGAGAGTGTGTCAAGTGTGTTCTGTCATCATTGCTGAAGTACAGGTGTATAAACAAACCAACACTGTTAGCATTAGCTCCTAGTTCTAAGAGTTAAAATCTTGTCTAACTGTGATTTACTCATATCTCTTGCAGTGAGAGTGTGTCAAGTGTGTTTCTGTCATCATTGCTTAAGTACAGGCGTATAAACAAACCAACACTGTTAGCATTGCTCCTGTCTAAGAGTTAAAATCTTGTCTAACTGTGATTTACTCATATCTCTGGGCAGTGAGAGTGTGTCAAGTGTGTTCTGTCATCATTGCTGAAGTACAGGTGTATAAACAAACCACCACTGTTAGCATAGCTCCTGTCTAAGAGTTAAAATCTTGTCTAACTGTGATGTACTCATATCTCTGGGCAGTGAGAGTGTGTCAAGTGTGTTCTGTCATCATTGCTGAAGTACAGGTGTATAAACAAACCACCACTGTTAGCATTGCTCCTGTCTAAGAGTTAAAATCTTGTCTAACTGTGATTTACTCATATCTCTGGGCAGTGAGAGTGTGTCAAGTGTGTTCTGTCATCATTGCTGAAGTACAGGTGTATAAACAAACCAACACTGTTAGCATTGCTCCTGTCTAAGAGTTAAAATCTTGTCTAACTGTGATTTACTCATATCTCTGGGCAGTGAGAGTGTGTCAAGTGTGTTCTGTCATCATTGCTGAAGTACAGGTGTATAAACAAACCAACACTGTTAGCATAGCTCCTGTCTAAGAGTTAAAATCTTGTCTAACTGTGATTTACTCATATCTCTGGGCAGTGAGAGTGTGTCAAGTGTGTTCTGTCATCATTGCTGAAGTACAGGTGTATAAACAAACCAACACTGTTAGCATAGCTCCTGTCTAAGAGTTAAAATCTTGTCTAACTGTGATTTACTCATATCTCTGGGCAGTGAGAGTGTGTCAAGTGTGTTCTGTCATCATTGCTGAAGTACAGGTGTATAAACAAACCAACACTGTTAGCATTGCTCCTGTCTAAGAGTTAAAATCTTGTCTAACTGTGATTTACTCATATCTCTGGGCAGTGAGAGTGTGTCAAGTGTGTTCTGTCATCATTGCTGAAGTACAGGTGTATAAACAAACCAACACTGTTAGCATAGCTCCTGTCTAAGAGTATAAAATCTTGTCTAACTGTGATTTACTCATATCTCTGGGCAGTGAGAGTGTGTCAAGTGTGTTCTGTCATCATTGCTGAAGTACAGGTGTATAAACAAACCAACACTGTTAGCATAGCTCCTGTCTAAGAGTATAAAATCTTGTCTAACTGTGATTTACTCATATCTCTGGGCAGTGAGAGTGTGTCAAGTGTGTTCTGTCATCATTGCTGAAGTACAGGTGTATAAACAAACCAACACTGTTAGCATTGCTCCTGTCTAAGAGTATAAAATCTTGTCTAACTGTGATTTACTCATATCTCTGGGCAGTGAGAGTGTGTCAAGTGTCATCATTGCTGAAGTACAGGTGTATAAACAAACCAACACTGTTAGCATTGCTCCTGTCTAAGAGTATAAAATCTTGTCTAACTGTGATTTACTCATATCTCTGGGCAGTGAGAGTGTGTCAAGTGTGTTCTGTCATCATTGCTGAAGTACAGGTGTATAAACAAACCAACACTGTTAGCATTGCTCCTGTCTAAGAGTTAAAATCTTGTCTAACTGTGATTTACTCATATCTCTGGGCAGTGAGAGTGTGTCAAGTGTGTTCTGTCATCATTGCTGAAGTACAGGTGTATAAACAAACCAACACTGTTAGCATTGCTCCTGTCTAAGAGTATAAAATCTTGTCTAACTGTGATTTACTCATATCTCTGGGCAGTGAGAGTGTGTCAAGTGTGTTCTGTCATCATTGCTGAAGTACAGGTGTATAAACAAACCACCACTGTTAGCATTGCTCCTGTCTAAGAGTTAAAATCTTGTCTAACTGTGATTTACTCATATCTCTGGGCAGTGAGAGTGTGTCAAGTGTGTTCTGTCATCATTGCTGAAGTACAGGTGTATAAACAAACCAACACTGTTAGCATTGCTCCTGTCTAAGAGTTAAAATCTTGTCTAACTGTGATTTACTCATATCTCTGGGCAGTGAGAGTGTGTCAAGTGTGTTCTGTCATCATTGCTGAAGTACAGGTGTATAAACAAACCAACACTGTTAGCATTGCTCCTGTCTAAGAGTATAAAATCTTGTCTAACTGTGATTTACTCATATCTCTGGGCAGTGAGAGTGTGTCAAGTGTGTTCTGTCATCATTGCTGAAGTACAGGTGTATAAACAAACCAACACTGTTAGCATTGCTCCTGTCTAAGAGTTAAAATCTTGTCTAACTGTGATTTACTCATATCTCTGGGCAGTGAGAGTGTGTCAAGTGTGTTCTGTCATCATTGCTGAAGTACAGGTGTATAAACAAACCAACACTGTTAGCATTGCTCCTGTCTAAGAGTATAAAATCTTGTCTAACTGTGATTTACTCATATCTCTGGGCAGTGAGAGTGTGTCAAGTGTGTTCTGTCATCATTGCTGAAGTACAGGTGTATAAACAAACCAACACTGTTAGCATTGCTCCTGTCTAAGAGTTAAAATCTTGTCTAACTGTGATTTACTCATATCTCTGGGCAGTGAGAGTGTGTCAAGTGTGTTCTGTCATCATTGCTGAAGTACAGGTGTATAAACAAACCAACACTGTTAGCATTGCTCCTGTCTAAGAGTTAAAATCTTGTCTAACTGTGATTTACTCATATCTCTGGGCAGTGAGAGTGTGTCAAGTGTGTTCTGTCATCATTGCTGAAGTACAGGTGTATAAACAAACCAACACTGTTAGCATTGCTCCTGTCTAAGAGTATAAAATCTTGTCTAACTGTGATTGTACTCATATATCTCTGGGCAGTGAGAGTGTGTCAAGTGTGTTCTGTCATCATTGCTGAAGTACAGGTGTATAAACAAACCAACACTGTTAGCATTGCTCCTGTCTAAGAGTTAAAATCTTGTCTAACTGTGATTTACTCATATCTCTGGGCAGTGAGAGTGTGTCAAGTGTGTTCTGTCATCATTGCTGAAGTACAGGTGTATAAACAAACCAACACTGTTAGCATAGCTCCTGTCTAAGAGTTAAAATCTTGTCTAACTGTGATTTACTCATATCTCTGGGCAGTGAGAGTGTGTCAAGTGTGTGTTCTGTCATCATTGCTGAAGTACAGGTGTATAAACAAACCAACACTGTTAGCATTGCTCCTGTCTAAGAGTATAAAATCTTGTCTAACTGTGATTTACTCATATCTCTGGGCAGTGAGAGTGTGTCAAGTGTGTTCTGTCATCATTGCTGAAGTACAGGTGTATAAACAAACCAACACTGTTAGCATTGCTCCTGTCTAAGAGTTAAAATCTTGTCTAACTGTGATTTACTCATATCTCTGGGCAGTGAGAGTGTGTCAAGTGTGTTCTGTCATCATTGCTGAAGTACAGGTGTATAAACAAACCAACACTGTTAGCATTGCTCCTGTCTAAGAGTTAAAATCTTGTCTAACTGTGATTTACTCATATCTCTGGGCAGTGAGAGTGTGTCAAGTGTGTTCTGTCATCATTGCTGAAGTACAGGTGTATAAACAAACCAACACTGTTAGCATTGCTCCTGTCTAAGAGTATAAAATCTTGTCTAACTGTGATTTACTCATATCTCTGGGCAGTGAGAGTGTGTCAAGTGTGTTCTGTCATCATTGCTGAAGTACAGGTGTATAAACAAACCAACACTGTTAGCATTGCTCCTGTCTAAGAGTATAAAATCTTGTCTAACTGTGATTTACTCATATCTCTGGGCAGTGAGAGTGTGTCAAGTGTGTTCTGTCATCATTGCTGAAGTACAGGTGTATAAACAAACCAACACTGTTAGCATTGCTCCTGTCTAAGAGTTAAAATCTTGTCTAACTGTGATTTACTCATATCTCTGGGCAGTGAGAGTGTGTCAAGTGTGTTCTGTCATCATTGCTGAAGTACAGGTGTATAAACAAACCAACACTGTTAGCATTGCTCCTGTCTAAGAGTATAAAATCTTGTCTAACTGTGATTTACTCATATCTCTGGGCAGTGAGAGTGTGTCAAGTGTGTTCTGTCATCATTGCTGAAGTACAGGTGTATAAACAAACCAACACTGTTAGCATTGCTCCTGTCTAAGAGTTAAAATCTTGTCTAACTGTGATTTACTCATATCTCTGGGCAGTGAGAGTGTGTCAAGTGTGTTCTGTCATCATTGCTGAAGTACAGGTGTATAAACAAACCAACACTGTTAGCATTGCTCCTGTCTAAGAGTATAAAATCTTGTCTAACTGTGATTTACTCATATCTCTGGGCAGTGAGAGTGTGTCAAGTGTGTTCTGTCATCATTGCTGAAGTACAGGTGTATAAACAAACCAACACTGTTAGCATAGCTCCTGTCTAAGAGTTAAAATCTTGTCTAACTGTGATTTACTCATATCTCTGGGCAGTGAGAGTGTGTCAAGTGTGTTCTGTCATCATTGCTGAAGTACAGGTGTATAAACAAACCAACACTGTTAGCATTGCTCCTGTCTAAGAGTTAAAATCTTGTCTAACTGTGATTTACTCATATCTCTGGGCAGTGAGAGTGTGTCAAGTGTGTTCTGTCATCATTGCTGAAGTACAGGTGTATAAACAAACCAACACTGTTAGCATTGCTCCTGTCTAAGAGTTAAAATCTTGTCTAACTGTGATTTACTCATATCTCTGGGCAGTGAGAGTGTGTCAAGTGTGTTCTGTCATCATTGCTGAAGTACAGGTGTATAAACAAACCAACACTGTTAGCATTGCTCCTGTCTAAGAGTTAAAATCTTGTCTAACTGTGATTTACTCATATCTCTGGGCAGTGAGAGTGTGTCAAGTGTGTTCTGTCATCATTGCTGAAGTACAGGTGTATAAACAAACCAACACTGTTAGCATTGCTCCTGTCTAAGAGTATAAAATCTTGTCTAACTGTGATTTACTCATATCTCTGGGCAGTGAGAGTGTGTCAAGTGTGTTCTGTCATCATTGCTGAAGTACAGGTGTATAAACAAACAAACCAACACTGTTAGCATTGCTCCTGTCTAAGAGTTAAAATCTTGTCTAACTGTGATTTACTCATATCTCTGGGCAGTGAGAGTGTGTCAAGTGTGTTCTGTCATCATTGCTGAAGTACAGGTGTATAAACAAACCAACACTGTTAGCATAGCTCCTGTCTAAGAGTTAAAATCTTGTCTAACTGTGATTTACTCATATCTCTGGGCAGTGAGAGTGTGTCAAGTGTGTTCTGTCATCATTGCTGAAGTACAGGTGTATAAACAAACCAACACTGTTAGCATAGCTCCTGTCTAAGAGTTAAAATCTTGTCTAACTGTGATTTACTCATATCTCTGGGCAGTGAGAGTGTGTCAAGTGTGTTCTGTCATCATTGCTGAAGTACAGGTGTATAAACAAACCAACACTGTTAGCATAGCTCCTGTCTAAGAGTTAAAATCTTGTCTAACTGTGATTTACTCATATCTCTGGGCAGTGAGAGTGTGTCAAGTGTGTTCTGTCATCATTGCTGAAGTACAGGTGTATAAACAAACCAACACTGTTAGCATTGCTCCTGTCTAAGAGTTAAAATCTTGTCTAACTGTGATTTACTCATATCTTTGGGCGGTGAGAGTGTGTCAAGTGTGTTCTGTCATCATTGCTGAAGTACAGGTGTATAAACAAACCAACACTGTTAGCATAGCTCCTGTCTAAGAGTTAAAATCTTGTCTAACTGTGATTTACTCATATCTCTGGGCAGTGAGAGTGTGTCAAGTGTGTTCTGTCATCATTGCTGAAGTACAGGTGTATAAACAAACCAACACTGTTAGCATTGCTCCTGTCTAAGAGTTAAAATCTTGTCTAACTGTGATTTACTCATATCTCTGGGCAGTGAGAGTGTGTCAAGTGTGTTCTGTCATCATTGCTGAAGTACAGGTGTATAAACAAACCAACACTGTTAGCATTGCTCCTGTCTAAGAGTATAAAATCTTGTCTAACTGTGATTTACTCATATCTCTGGGCAGTGAGAGTGTGTCAAGTGTGTTCTGTCATCATTGCTGAAGTACAGGTGTATAAACAAACCAACACTGTTAGCATTGCTCCTGTCTAAGAGTTAAAATCTTGTCTAACTGTGATTTACTCATATCTCTGGGCAGTGAGAGTGTGTCAAGTGTGTTCTGTCATCATTGCTGAAGTACAGGTGTATAAACAAACCAACACTGTTAGCATTGCTCCTGTCTAAGAGTATAAAATCTTGTCTAACTGTGATTTACTCATATCTCTGGGCAGTGAGAGTGTGTCAAGTGTGTTCTGTCATCATTGCTGAAGTACAGGTGTATAAACAAACCAACACTGTTAGCATTGCTCCTGTCTAAGAGTTAAAATCTTGTCTAACTGTGATTTACTCATATCTCTGGGCAGTGAGAGTGTGTCAAGTGTGTTCTGTCATCATTGCTGAAGTACAGGTGTATAAACAAACCAACACTGTTAGCATTGCTCCTGTCTAAGAGTATAAAATCTTGTCTAACTGTGATTTACTCATATCTCTGGGCAGTGAGAGTGTGTCAAGTGTGTTCTGTCATCATTGCTGAAGTACAGGTGTATAAACAAACCAACACTGTTAGCATTGCTCCTGTCTAAGAGTATAAAATCTTGTCTAACTGTGATTTACTCATATCTCTGGGCAGTGAGAGTGTGTCAAGTGTGTTCTGTCATCATTGCTGAAGTACAGGTGTATAAACAAACCCAACACTGTTAGCATTGCTCCTGTCTAAGAGTTAAAATCTTGTCTAACTGTGATTTACTCATATCTCTGGGCAGTGAGAGTGTGTCAAGTGTGTTCTGTCATCATTGCTGAAGTACAGGTGTATAAACAAACCAACACTGTTAGCATTGCTCCTGTCTAAGAGTATAAAATCTTGTCTAACTGTGATTTACTCATATCTCTGGGCAGTGAGAGTGTGTCAAGTGTGTTCTGTCATCATTGCTGAAGTACAGGTGTATAAACAAACCAACACTGTTAGCATTGCTCCTGTCTAAGAGTTAAAATCTTGTCTAACTGTGATTTACTCATATCTCTGGGCAGTGAGAGTGTGTCAAGTGTGTTCTGTCATCATTGCTGAAGTACAGGTGTATAAACAAACCAACACTGTTAGCATTGCTCCTGTCTAAGAGTATAAAATCTTGTCTAACTGTGATTTACTCATATCTCTGGGCAGTGAGAGTGTGTCAAGTGTGTTCTGTCATCATTGCTGAAGTACAGGTGTATAAACAAACCAACACTGTTAGCATTGCTCCTGTCTAAGAGTATAAAATCTTGTCTAACTGTGATTTACTCATATCTCTGGGCAGTGAGAGTGAGTCAAGTGTGTTCTGTCAAGTGTGTTCTGTCATCATTGCTGAAGTACAGGTGTATAAACAAACCAACACTGTTAGCATAGCATTGCTCCTGTCTAAGAGTATAAAATCTTGTCTAACTGTGATTTACTCATATCTCTGGGCAGTGAGAGTGTGTCAAGTGTGTTCTGTCATCATTGCTGAAGTACAGGTGTATAAACAAACCAACACTGTTAGCATTGCTCCTGTCTAAGAGTATAAAATCTTGTCTAACTGTGATTTACTCATATCTCTGGGCAGTGAGAGTGTGTCAAGTGTGTTCTGTCATCATTGCTGAAGTACAGGTGTATAAACAAACCAACACTGTTAGCATTGCTCCTGTCTAAGAGTATAAAATCTTGTCTAACTGTGATTTACTCATATCTCTGGGCAGTGAGAGTGTGTCAAGTGTGTTCTGTCATCATTGCTGAAGTACAGGTGTATAAACAAACCAACACTGTTAGCATTGCTCCTGTCTAAGAGTATAAAATCTTGTCTAACTGTGATTTACTCATATCTCTGGGCAGTGAGAGTGTGTCAAGTGTGTTCTGTCATCATTGCTGAAGTACAGGTGTATAAACAAACCAACACTGTTAGCATTGCTCCTGTCTAAGAGTATAAAATCTTGTCTAACTGTGATTTACTCATATCTCTGGGCAGTGAGAGTGTGTCAAGTGTGTTCTGTCATCATTGCTGAAGTACAGGTGTATAAACAAACCAACACTGTTAGCATTGCTCCTGTCTAAGAGTATAAAATCTTGTCTAACTGTGATTTACTCATATCTCTGGGCAGTGAGAGTGTGTCAAGTGTGTTCTGTCATCATTGCTGAAGTACAGGTGTATAAACAAACCACAACTGTTAGCATTGCTCCTGTCTAAGAGTTAAAATCTTGTCTAACTGTGATTTACTCATATCTCTGGGCAGTGAGAGTGTGTCAAGTGTGTTCTGTCATCATTGCTGAAGTACAGGTGTATAAACAAACCAACACTGTTAGCATTGCTCCTGTCTAAGAGTATAAAATCTTGTCTAACTGTGATTTACTCATATCTCTGGGCAGTGAGAGTGTGTCAAGTGTGTTCTGTCATCATTGCTGAAGTACAGGTGTATAAACAAACCAACACTGTTAGCATTGCTCCTGTCTAAGAGTATAAAATCTTGTCTAACTGTGATTTACTCATATCTCTGGGCAGTGAGAGTGTGTCAAGTGTGTTCTGTCATCATTGCTGAAGTACAGGTGTATAAACAAACCAACACTGTTAGCATTGCTCCTGTCTAAGAGTTAAAAATCTTGTCTAACTGTGATTTACTCATATCTCTGGGCAGTGAGAGTGTGTCAAGTGTGTTCTGTCATCATTGCTGAAGTACAGGTGTATAAACAAACCAACACTGTTAGCATTGCTCCTGTCTAAGAGTATAAAATCTTGTCTAACTGTGATTTACTCATATCTCTGGGCAGTGAGAGTGTGTCAAGTGTGTTCTGTCATCATTGCTGAAGTACAGGTGTATAAACAAACCAACACTGTTAGCATTGCTCCTGTCTAAGAGTATAAAATCTTGTCTAACTGTGATTTACTCATATCTCTGGGCAGTGAGAGTGTGTCAAGTGTGTTCTGTCATCATTGCTGAAGTACAGGTGTATAAACAAACCAACACTGTTAGCATTGCTCCTGTCTAAGAGTTAAAATCTTGTCTAACTGTGATTTACTCATATCTCTGGGCAGTGAGAGTGTGTCAAGTGTGTTCTGTCATCATTGCTGAAGTACAGGTGTATAAACAAACCAACACTGTTAGCATTGCTCCTGTCTAAGAGTTAAAATCTTGTCTAACTGTGATTTACTCATATCTCTGGGCAGTGAGAGTGTGTCAAGTGTGTTCTGTCATCATTGCTGAAGTACAGGTGTATAAACAAACCAACACTGTTAGCATTGCTCCTGTCTAAGAGTATAAAATCTTGTCTAACTGTGATTTACTCATATCTCTGGGCAGTGAGAGTGTGTCAAGTGTGTTCTGTCATCATTGCTGAAGTACAGGTGTATAAACAAACCAACACTGTTAGCATAGCTCCTGTCTAAGAGTTAAAATCTTGTCTAACTGTGATTTACTCATATCTCTGGGCAGTGAGAGTGTGTCAAGTGTGTTCTGTCATCATTGCTGAAGTACAGGTGTATAAACAAACCAACACTGTTAGCATTGCTCCTGTCTAAGAGTATAAAATCTTGTCTAACTGTGATTTACTCATATCTCTGGGCAGTGAGAGTGTGTCAAGTGTGTTCTGTCATCATTGCTGAAGTACAGGTGTATAAACAAACCAACACTGTTAGCATTGCTCCTGTCTAAGAGTATAAAATCTTGTCTAACTGTGATTTACTCATATCTCTGGGCAGTGAGAGTGTGTCAAGTGTGTTCTGTCATCATTGCTGAAGTACAGGTGTATAAACAAACCAACACTGTTAGCATTGCTCCTGTCTAAGAGTTAAAATCTTGTCTAACTGTGATTTACTCATATCTCTGGGCAGTGAGAGTGTGTCAAGTGTGTTCTGTCATCATTGCTGAAGTACAGGTGTATAAACAAACCAACACTGTTAGCATTGCTCCTGTCTAAGAGTATAAAATCTTGTCTAACTGTGATTTACTCATATCTCTGGGCAGTGAGAGTGTGTCAAGTGTGTTCTGTCATCATTGCTGAAGTACAGGTGTATAAACAAACCAACACTGTTAGCATTGCTCCTGTCTAAGAGTATAAAATCTTGTCTAACTGTGATTTACTCATATCTCTGGGCAGTGAGAGTGAGTCAAGTGTGTGTTCTGTCATCATTGCTGAAGTACAGGTGTATAAACAAACCAACACTGTTAGCATTGCTCCTGTCTAAGAGTTAAAATCTTGTCTAACTGTGATTTACTCATATCTCTGGGCAGTGAGAGTGTGTCAAGTGTGTTCTGTCATCATTGCTGAAGTACAGGTGTATAAACAAACCAACACTGTTAGCATTGCTCCTGTCTAAGAGTATAAAATCTTGTCTAACTGTGATTTACTCATATCTCTGGGCAGTGAGAGTGTGTCAAGTGTGTTCTGTCATCATTGCTGAAGTACAGGTGTATAAACAAACCAACACTGTTAGCATTGCTCCTGTCTAAGAGTTAAAATCTTGTCTAACTGTGATTTACTCATATCTCTGGGCAGTGAGAGTGTGTCAAGTGTGTTCTGTCATCATTGCTGAAGTACAGGTGTATAAACAAACCACCACTGTTAGCATTGCTCCTGTCTAAGAGTTAAAATCTTGTCTAACTGTGATTTACTCATATCTCTGGGCAGTGAGAGTGTGTCAAGTGTGTTCTGTCATCATTGCTGAAGTACAGGTGTATAAACAAACCAACACTGTTAGCATTGCTCCTGTCTAAGAGTATAAAATCTTGTCTAACTGTGATTTACTCATATCTCTGGGCAGTGAGAGTGTGTCAAGTGTGTTCTGTCATCATTGCTGAAGTACAGGTGTATAAACAAACCACCACTGTTAGCATTGCTCCTGTCTAAGAGTATAAAATCTTGTCTAACTGTGATTTACTCATATCTCTGGGCAGTGAGAGTGTGTCAAGTGTGTTCTGTCATCATTGCTGAAGTACAGGTGTATAAACAAACCAACACTGTTAGCATTGCTCCTGTCTAAGAGTATAAAATCTTGTCTAACTGTGATTTACTCATATCTCTGGGCAGTGAGAGTGTGTCAAGTGTGTTCTGTCATCATTGCTGAAGTACAGGTGTATAAACAAACCAACACTGTTAGCATTGCTCCTGTCTAAGAGTATAAAATCTTGTCTAACTGTGATTTACTCATATCTCTGGGCAGTGAGAGTGTGTCAAGTGTGTTCTGTCATCATTGCTGAAGTACAGGTGTATAAACAAACCAACACTGTTAGCATTGCTCCTGTCTAAGAGTATAAAATCTTGTCTAACTGTGATTTACTCATATCTCTGGGCAGTGAGAGTGTGTCAAGTGTGTTCTGTCATCATTGCTGAAGTACAGGTGTATAAACAAACCACCACTGTTAGCATTGCTCCTGTCTAAGAGTATAAAATCTTGTCTAACTGTGATTTACTCATATCTCTGGGCAGTGAGAGTGTGTCAAGTGTGTTCTGTCATCATTGCTGAAGTACAGGTGTATAAACAAACCAACACTGTTAGCATTGCTCCTGTCTAAGAGTATAAAATCTTGTCTAACTGTGATTTACTCATATCTCTGGGCAGTGAGAGTGTGTCAAGTGTGTTCTGTCATCATTGCTGAAGTACAGGTGTATAAACAAACCACCACTGTTAGCATTGCTCCTGTCTAAGAGTATAAAATCTTGTCTAACTGTGATTTACTCATATCTCTGGGCAGTGAGAGTGTGTCAAGTGTGTTCTGTCATCATTGCTGAAGTACAGGTGTATAAACAAACCAACACTGTTAGCATTGCTCCTGTCTAAGAGTATAAAATCTTGTCTAACTGTGATTTACTCATATCTCTGGGCAGTGAGAGTGTGTCAAGTGTGTTCTGTCATCATTGCTGAAGTACAGGTGTATAAACAAACCAACACTGTTAGCATTGCTCCTGTCTAAGAGTATAAAATCTTGTCTAACTGTGATTTACTCATATCTCTGGGCAGTGAGAGTGTGTCAAGTGTGTTCTGTCATCATTGCTGAAGTACAGGTGTATAAACAAACCAACACTGTTAGCATTGCTCCTGTCTAAGAGTATAAAATCTTGTCTAACTGTGATTTACTCATATCTCTGGGCAGTGAGAGTGTGTCAAGTGTGTTCTGTCATCATTGCTGAAGTACAGGTGTATAAACAAACCAACACTGTTAGCATTGCTCCTGTCTAAGAGTATAAAATCTTGTCTAACTGTGATTTACTCATATCTCTGGGCAGTGAGAGTGTGTCAAGTGTGTTCTGTCATCATTGCTGAAGTACAGGTGTATAAACAAACCAACACTGTTAGCATTGCTCCTGTCTAAGAGTATAAAATCTTGTCTAACTGTGATTTACTCATATCTCTGGGCAGTGAGAGTGTGTCAAGTGTGTTCTGTCATCATTGCTGAAGTACAGGTGTATAAACAAACCAACACTGTTAGCATTGCTCCTGTCTAAGAGTATAAAATCTTGTCTAACTGTGATTTACTCATATCTCTGGGCAGTGAGAGTGTGTCAAGTGTGTTCTGTCATCATTGCTGAAGTACAGGTGTATAAACAAACCAACACTGTTAGCATTGCTCCTGTCTAAGAGTATAAAATCTTGTCTAACTGTGATTTACTCATATCTCTGGGCAGTGAGAGTGTGTCAAGTGTGTTCTGTCATCATTGCTGAAGTACAGGTGTATAAAAACAAACCAACACTGTTAGCATTGCTCCTGTCTAAGAGTATAAACTCTTGTCTAACTGTGACTTCCTCACACTCTCTGGGCAGTGAGAGTGTGTCAAGTGTGTTCTGTCATCATTGCTGAAGTACAGGTGTATAAACAAACCAACACTGTTAGCATTGCTCCTGTCTAAGAGTATAAAATCTTGTCTAACTGTGATTTACTCATATCTCTGGGCAGTGAGAGTGTGTCAAGTGTGTTCTGTCATCATTGCTGAAGTACAGGTGTATAAACAAACCACCACTGTTAGCATTGCTCCTGTCTAAGAGTATAAAATCTTGTCTAACTGTGATTTACTCATATCTCTGGGCAGTGAGAGTGGGTCACGGGTGTTTTGTCATCATTGCTGAAGTACAGGTGTATAAACAAACCAACACTGTTAGCATTGCTCCTGTCTAAGAGTATAAAATCTTGTCTAACTGTGATTTACTCATATCTCTGGGCAGTGAGAGTGTGTCAAGTGTGTTCTGTCATCATTGCTGAAGTACAGGTGTATAAACAAACCACCACTGTTAGCATTGCTCCTGTCTAAGAGTTAAAATCTTGTCTAACTGTGATTTACTCATATCTCTGGGCAGTGAGAGTGTGTCAAGTGTGTTCTGTCATCATTGCTGAAGTACAGGTGTATAAACAAACCAACACTGTTAGCATTGCTCCTGTCTAAGAGTATAAAATCTTGTCTAACTGTGATTTACTCATATCTCTGGGCAGTGAGAGTGTGTCAAGTGTGTTCTGTCATCATTGCTGAAGTACAGGTGTATAAACAAACCACCACTGTTAGCATTGCTGCTAAGAGTATAAAATCTTGTCTAACTGTGATTTACTCATATCTCTGGGCAGTGAGAGTGTGTCAAGTGTGTTCTGTCATCATTGCTGAAGTACAGGTGTATAAACAAACCAACACTGTTAGCATTGCTCCTGTCTAAGAGTATAAAATCTTGTCTAACTGTGATTTACTCATATCTCTGGGCAGTGAGAGTGTGTCAGGTGTGTTCTGTCATCATTGCTGAAGTACAGGTGTATAAACAAACCACCACTGTTAGCATTGCTCCTGTCTAAGAGTTAAAATCTTGTCTAACTGTGATTTACTCATATCTCTGGGCAGTGAGAGTGTGTCAAGTGTGTTCTGTCATCATTGCTGAAGTACAGGTGTATAAACAAACCAACACTGTTAGCATAGCTCCTGTCTAAGAGTATAAAATCATGTCTAACTGTGATTTACTCATATCTCTGGGCAGTGAGAGTGAGTCAAGTGTGTTCTGTCATCATTGCTGAAGTACAGGTGTATAAACAAACCAACACTGTTAGCATTGCTCCTGTCTAAGAGTATAAAATCTTGTCTAACTGTGATTTACTCATATCTCTGGGCAGTGAGAGTGTGTCAAGTGTGTTCTGTCATTTTTATTCTCATTTTCTTTTTTTTAATTTGAGAAGTTATTTTAAGGTTAGGGTTTGTTAACTGCTAGTGTGAAAGGTATTAAACAGATGTGGACCCAAGGGAGAGATAGGAACTGTGGGTCACAGAAATATTGGAAATGAGGGTGGGGAAACAGGCAGAAATGGAAAGTGACAAATTGTTTATTGAAAAAAAAAAAAAAGCAAATCTCTATAACAAGGGTCCTTGACCTTTATGGCACCATATGCACATTTTATATTAACTAATAGGGTGAAGAGCAACAACCAATTTCTGTGACTCACTCATTACTTACTTACTTAGTCATCCCTCTTCCATCGTGAGGTGTAGAGGTTTGGAAGAGGGAGCGCCATACTATCCTATCAGATGTCTTCCTTCTGGCCTGGTTCCAATCCATTCCTCAGTCATTCCGAGATTGTTTAATGTTGTCCTTTCTGTGGACTCGGTTGTCCCTGGCTTTTAGTTTCCCATACTTGTCATAGTAGCCAATCTTCTTCCATTCTGCAGTTGGGACTGTTCTACTTGAGTCTGCAGTGGCAGGGTTTTGAAGCCTTGTCATATCCTCTGGTTGCAGACCATATCTCTTCTTGTCACTTTACCGTCTCCCTCATATACCTCATTTCTAAGAATGGAATCTGGCTTTTTTTGTGGGTTGTAGTAATTGCCCATGACTCGCATCCGTATATCAAGACTGGTATATTAGTGGGGCGTTATAAAGCCATCTTTTTTCTTACTTGCTAACTTTTGCTGAAAAATCCTTGGTTTATGGCCTGAAAAAAATCTCCCAGCTGCTGCTCTTTAGGTAGCTAACTCTTCTTTGATGCCTCCTTTACAATGATTAAGTGGGATAGAGTTTCTCCACTAATGTCATGGGGTTCTTTACTACACTTTAATGTTGAGAAGATGGTGTGAATCTTCCTGTGTTGTGTTAGTGAGTAATCTGTAGTGCTTCTTGTTGTTTGGTGATGGCTTCTCTTGATTTGATGGTGTGTTAGGAGGTGTTCTGTGAAACTAGACAATGCCCATGATATTACAGACTGCACAACACATCTGGTCACCACACTTAGATAAAATATTCTCGAATGCGTGGCATAGACAACATTTACAATTTATTCACATAATACATGATACTTCATCATATGACACATTCTAAAACAGTTTACAAGATATACGTCAATGTTAACCAATATAAACATTTGGCACTTCAGAAATCCTACTGGTGATTTCTAGGAAAATATGTAATGAATTTTGTGTGGATAGCACATTTAAGACTGTTATCTACTTGTAAATATCGGCTTGGCTACCAGAGCCTCTGTTCACAGTTGAATACACTCTCATCGTTAATACGTCTGTCACCAGACATGTCCCATACAATAAGAACCCATGGTTTCTATAAAGATAATGTACTTCATTTATATTTATCTGTTCTCTTAAGAACAAACATTCTGCAATCAGCCATCACTGGTTGAATTACACAGCTCCTACCTTGAGCTTACATGTATTTATCAAACTCCAATAGAATTATCACGTTGAGATATACATAATCAATAATTATTCCTCATACATGAATAGAATGGCATGGGCCACACACACACCTGCAGAGGGCAGAATGCCTCTAGCTCGCTCAAAAGCAAAAAGTCACGCGGACTGTCCCATTGTTTTACCAACGTCGTCAAAATGAATACACTACCGCTGTGAACAGTTTAACCCACGAATTCATGAGCCGCAATGACGTGACTATTTATGAACACTACTATGTGCCCTTCTCATCTGTATTAAAACATCAACAATCATCAATAACAATGGTATGTCTTCTTCTTCCTCGTTTGCCCTGAACCAGGACTTTGGTTGCATCGTGCCTGTTTACAGCGAAGCTGCAATTTTTGGCCGACATATCCAACTTCCACACAGCATTTTTTGGGACAGGGTTAGCCTTCCCTCTTCAATCTCTACTCTCTCAGCCAGACTGCAGTGATGCAGCCTGTTTCCAGGACCACCACTTGGAGGTGGAGTAGGGTCTTGGTCAGCTTTGGTTCGTTGACCCTGACGCAAGCAGTCAAGCTATGGGTCACTGAATGCATTCTCTGTTGTTGCATCTTTGGGTCCCAATGGTATGTGAACATGTATTCATAGTTGAGAGGATGTTTTGAGGAGCAAAATCTTCGATATCAAACTAAACAAAATATCCAAGCTTCTTCATACCCCAAAATAGTTCTCAACACCCAGAATGCAAAATGCTAAGGGAGGGTCATGTTTTGGTTTTTGGAATACGCCCAAAATATCACCAGCAGTAGCCCAAAGTTGCCCAAAATATCACCCTAAGTAGCCCAAAAATTGCCTCACTTAAATTATGTAGTACAATTTATTGATCAGAAAAATATGTTTTTTAAACTTCAAATATAAACTTTGTTAAATACCTGCACATGTACATTCAATTCTCTAATCACTGTCATCAGTTTGGTGTCAGACACCTGTTGATGGACCAGAACAGGATATTCAGCTCATGAATAGGCAGTAAGACAGATGGCCTTACAGTAGATTTTGCCCAGTGTCATCTGTCTCATTAACAATGGTTTCTGTCTAAGCAGTTTTTCTTTAATTCCATAAACTGCCAAAACTTTTCCATTTTTTCCTCTGTGCAAAGTTTTATGATCTGACATTAGTATTTGGTCATCACTGTCCATGTAAAACTTCAGCAGCTTGTCTGCATTTCCTTGTGTCATATGCTGTGGTAGTTCCTGCTGCATATTCTTCAGCAAGACAACACTTAGGGACACCATGATAAAGCTTCTGCAATAACTCTACCTTCTGCACTATTGATAATGACAAATGCTTTCTTTTCTTATTCCTACTGTTACCCACAGGAGTATCTGCAGCTCTTTTTGACATTTTTTACAATGAAATTAAACTCACAAAGTTTAAGTCATGAAATCAGCTCACAAATATCCACACTCAAAATGACAAAATAAGCTCAGAAATATTCACAGTGGCTGAAAGTGGTGCCTAGACACAACTAAGTAGTTGTGTTTGAAAATTTATATCACATTATAGCACATGCATCAGACATACCTGTCAACCTCCTGAGACAAAAATCTGTACGCCGGACCAAAAAAATCCTTACAAACACCCAAAAATCCTTACGCAAAAAATATATTAATAAATTATACGCAATACAGTTTTAAAATGAGAAATGACATATACAAATCTATTAGCATTTGAATTATTGTGATATAAAACATGCTAATAGTCTCATGCTGTTCTTTACATATAAAAAACTTAGTGATCATGATGTACACTGTTCTTTCGATGTACAGTGTTTTGTATTATAATCAACACATGCACTTTTAGCACTTTGCAGAATTGCATTTGTGGGCTTAAAGTCTGCACAGCATGTATCAATGTTAATCTTACACTGTAAAATAGAAGTGAGTGTGTCGGCATTCATGGACCTCCTGCAGTCTGTGTGGATTTTTTTCATCATTGAAAATGATCTTTCGCAGTCAGCATTGCTGTGAGGGAGTATCAGCAGTCGCTGAATGATGACTTTCAAATTAGGGAAGCGGATGGCACCAGTACTAGTTTTCTGGTCAACAACTTCCAGCCAATAGCTACAGAAGCTCTTTTTCTGACCACTATCTGTTAGTAGAGGCACACACACATCAGACAACATACAGTAGTCATCGAACTCATCTTTCAGTGCTTCCTGATCAAGATCTTGGGCAAAAGCATCTGCCAATCTGCAGATGTTTGGATACCTGAGATTATCTTTAGTGCTTGGATCTAGCACTTTTAAGTCCTTTTGAACCTGGTTGTCAAAGGGAAATTTATTAGTAATTTTTTTAACCACTGATGTGTAAACATTTCTGACATCCTCAAAAAATGAACTCTTTACTCCACTATCAAGCTCCATTTCTTCGATAAATGCTCTGTTCAAGAGGCCAATTGCCAGTATGCTGTCATCATGCTGCACCCCACGATCACTAAATTTGATAAATGTTTAAGAATATTCAGGTCATCTGCTTCTTGAATAGTTTCCTTATAATCGTTTTTGTGCTCACATAACAAAAATTTGCAACTGTTTGTGTGCAAATGCACCCAATACTAAAAACATAAAGGTTCCTCTGCTTGATCCTAGTAAGTACTGAGTTTGATTTCCCCACCATGACATTGCAGTTGTCACTAGCAAAGCCGATGCAATTTTTCCATGGAATATGAAATTTTGTGAACAGATTATCAACATCACTGAATATCGCCTCACTGGTTCCACCACTGCATACAGGCATGTCCAACAATCTCGTTCTTGGTCCCAATCCTTCTTCAAAAACTCTCACCATAATAGCTAACCGCTTCTCTGTTTTCTTGTCATTTGATTCATCAACCATTAATGAGAAGGGTGTTTCCCTGCACAGCTTTATCACTGGTTCTGTTGCAGATGGAGCCAGGCAGTTTTTAATGATAAGTGTTGTCTTGGTCCTCTTCGACTGGAACTTTCTGGCAATATCACTGTCAGGAAACATTACAGGCGCCAAGTCACAAAAGTGATCAGCAACAGATGCAGTTAAGTTATGCTGGGCAATGAAATTGGCAAATAAAACTTCAGCCCTTATAATGCCACCCTCTTCCTGCTTTGGCTGAGCAAAAAAGGTCTTAACAGATGCTCCCTTCTTCATTGCAAACATTTGTTCATGCAATTTCGATTTAAAATGTACTTTCAGATCATATAATCCTGAAGCTACTACTTTAATATCTTTGCTGCATAATCTACAAAAAGCATGGGTTGATCCTAACTTGGATGCATCTACAATGCCAGGGAAGAGTTTAACCCATTCGACCTGAAACTTACCATGACCTGCAAGCTTTTGTTTCTTTGAATTAGGCTCAGCCATCATTCAGTGGATGAAATATTTCAACTAATAATCTTTGTAGACGAAGAGAATGATTAAAAAATACTACGAACAAAGCAAACGGCTAACAGCAAAAAAAAAAAAAATTATGAACAGAATATCAAATCTAGGAAGAAAAAACGTACCACCAAAAATTTACAAAATTATTATTTACGAGTTGGTAGCTTAAAGTGATAACAGATTGCCACTTTATTAAAAAATAAAGCAGCTAATCTTGAGTGCTGGAATAAAGTAGGCCTACTCAACGCAAACAAACTTTTTTTTTTCTAGTTATGTAGGGCCTACACAGAATATTATGACAATTTAACGGAAATATATTGAAGGGCAAGATATAACTGGAAAGATTAAGACAGCGATTAAATTGCAACAAAGCAAAACAACAGCAATATTTAACCAAGTTATAAGTACTTAGCTTTTTTTAAACGAAATGGCGTCAAAGTGTGGTGGCAAGCAAACGTGGTCGTTGATAACAGGTAACTTTAAAAATACGCCATGTCACGCTGAAAACCAAAAGCGTTTGAGGCCGAATTCAAAGTTTTTGCCGAATTGTTGGGAATGAAAGGATTTGATTGGTTGCTGGGAGAGACCTCAGTTTAAAAACGGACGCCGAGATTCCCGGAATTAAAAATAAAAAAAATGGTTAAATAAAAACCTGGGCTAGAAAATATTTTCTGATTAAAAATTTTTAAAAACTTGTGTTGGAAAATATTTTTAGAATTTAAAAAAAAAAAAAAAATTTTTTTTTTTATTTGGGGAGAAAAATCCGTACAACGAGTCTGTACGGCCGTACACTGCTAAAAGTATCAAAAATCCGTACATTGTACAAAAAATTCGTACAAGTTGACAGGTATGATCAGATTATACTAAGCTTATGCTTCAAGAGGACGAAATGTGATAAACCGAACATTGCATGAGTTCTGTTTCCTGTATACCAGTTACAAATAATATTTTTTTGGGGAAACTTTAATAGCCCAAAAGTCAGCCAAAAAACTTTTCAGTTTTCAGTCTATCTTGGTTTGCGGATGTTCGAATTATGGGTTACACACCTGTATAAGAAATAATCAGGGTTAAAAAAAAAAGAAAATTGATCTTCAAATTATTTGAAATCAAAAGTGTATTTAGTATGATCTTTGGCATAGTATGTCACTGACCAACTATTTATAATTATACAATCATCCATATCAGCACCAGTGATCAAATTGTTTTGTTTTTTTAAATTGAGGGGAATAAAATAGAATGTAAATGTACATGAGACAGCTTTGCATTTGAAGCCTGTGGAAAAGTTAGTAATGAAAAAAGAGGAAGTAGTGACATGGCAAAGAAAAAAGTTAAAGAGAGGGCAAACATGTAGTATGCAAAAACACACCAAATGATAACAGGAAACACAAGGTTTCTTACAATATGCAAAGTGTTGTGTAACCCTGACAGCTTATGTTTTATGATTCTGTTAAGACGGACTGACATACAGATTCACACAACATAGATTGAGGGAATAAATCAAGCCAGGACAATCCAACGTTTAATTTGACATAATAAATCCAACAGAAAATATTTTCAGAGCATTTCAGGCATTACTTCTGACATCACATATCCAGTACCTTCTTTCATGACCCTAGTTACTTGTAAAGTACGCATAAAATAGACATCTTGTCCTTCTACCGACTTGGCCAACTTTGGCTAGCTCTGACGTCATCCTTCACAATGCTTTTTACTTCTTTTATAAAGCCTGCGCAACAATAATTTGAAGGAAACCTCTATCAAAGAAACCCAATTTCTTCAATGATCATGCACTGCTTACAACACAAGGCAGATTTGGTTAAGTGAAAACCCATTAATAAACAATGCTTATAATCAAATCAGCTACCGAGCCATGAAAACTATGCCAATATCAGAGATGCACAAATATACTGGATTGCAGACATTGTCCTATAGAAGAGACACATAGAGCATGATCCAGATGGAAAAGAACAACAGTAAGCCAATGAAGGCAAGACTAGATGATCTGGCATTGGTATGTCTAAAATGTAGCAGCTTTGTCCATTGAGGAAAAAAACTTAAAAGACAGCATCAAGAAGACCTATCCATGAAGACAAAACCACTGAAGCCAACCCTATACCCTGTACCACTCGAACAGGCCAGCAGTACCCTCCAAATGAATACATCAATCAGTGGTCTCACAACTGGATATCTTCTTCTTTATTGGCCCTGAAAAGGACGCTGGTTGCGTTGTGTCCATTTACAGCAAAGCTGCGATATTTGCGCCTTTCAGCCGACACATCTGACTTCGGTATGGCATTTTTTTATATAAGTATAGTGATCTGCAAAAATTAACTGCGGCATTGAGTATGATCCAAGAAAGCTATCCTGAACAATCATGGATACATGCCTTCATGGATGGATCAGCAACAAATGCCGTTAAGAATGGAGGCCACGATATCTTCATCTCATATCCTGACAACCACTATGAGACTAGGCATATTCCCACTGGTAAATTCTGTTCCAACTATACAGCTCTAGAGTTTAAGATCTAGAGCAAGCTGCAAAAATGAATTATAACACCAACTGACTGCCATCAGGTAGTCAT
>JAMPIV010014283.1:32500-238183 GCA_024509875.1 Oreohelix idahoensis
ACCCCCCCCCCCCCACCCCTAAACACTTCCACCAACCACCCCCCCCCAAAAAAACCCAAACCACCTAACAACCCCCCCAAAACCCCCCCCACCCCCCCCACCCCCAAAAAACCCCCCCCAAACACCAAACCCCCCCCCCCCCCCCACAATCCAACCTAAAAACCCCAACCCCACACCAAACCAACCCCCCCCTAAACCCCCCATTTACACAAAAAAACCCCAAAAACCCAACCCCCAACATACCCAAACCCCCCACTAAAACCCCCCCCCCCAACACTGGAAACCCACCCCCCAACCCAAACACCCCCCCCCCCCAACCCCTCCCCCACCCCCAAACACAACATCCACACTACACCCAAAACACACCAAAAACCAAATACTTCCAACCAAATCTTTAAAACCCCGCCAACACCCATAATCCAAAAACCCTGCCAAATCAGAAACCAACTAACCCCCCCCCACACTCACAAACCACTCAATAACAACCCCACAAACAAACCAACCCCGACCGAAACCCCCCAACAACAAACCAACACCCCACAAAACACACATAAACACCCCCACCCATCACACAACCCCCCCCCAAAAAAAATCCCCCCCCCCAAACCCTATTAAAACTACCACACCCACCAACCCACCCATAATCCAAATAAGCCCTCGCCGACTAACACACACCCCCTCACATAACAACCCCCCACCCCACTAGACCCCCCCATAAACCAACATCTACCCTTCACCCACCACTCTGTTACCCACCATTTTACTCACCCCCCTCCCCAAAACAGGCATCAAGAAAGTTACCACTAAAAATACCACCCTCCAACCACAGGCACCCAAACCAAAACCTGGTTAGTTCAAAATATCACCCACCCCAAACTTAAAATCTCCCCCCTACCACCACTGGCCCCAAAACCAATCCCCCAACCCACATTAATTTTTACTAAACCACAATCCCTTAACCACCACAACAACAATTCTTTCATTACCGCATACCCCATAATTTAACCCCCCCCTAAATCCCCCCCCCCAATATTCTAAACTAGAATAGAATGCATAAAACTACTATCTATATTACCCATTCCAATTTCACAACCAGCCCTTATATTCGAACGGTTCCCTTTCCCCACCCCCATAATCACCCTACCACCCCCAACCCATAACACTAACCCCTACCCCCACTCATGTAATCCTACCCATACCATAAACCTACCACCCAAACCCCCCCCCTTACCCACACCCCACCCCAATAACCAACATCCTTTAACACCCCCCCCACCCAAACCACAATCACCCACCCACACCAAACACCACCACAACCCCCCCACACTACACCACCCCCCACCACTCCCTAATAACCACCCGTGACACCAACAAACCCTCCAACCCACCACATACCCCCATTTCATACCTTTCACCCAAAAATTAAAAACAACCCTTATTGGAAAAGCAAGACCCCAATCCCCCTCACCCCCCACTTACCCCCCCCTTTACCTCCCCACGGATAGAACAACAGCAAAAAAAAACATTCTACCCAACCCCCCCCCCCAAACCCCCCCCCCACCAAAAAACACAACGACCCCCCAACATTTCAACTAAAAAATTACAAATAAACACATTGGTCAAAAACCCACAAAAACATCTCGATCACACCCAGCCCCCCCCCCCCCATACACCCCCCCCCCCTAAATCAAAACCCCCCCCCCCCAAAGTTTCCCCCCCAATATAGGTTAAATGCAAACCCCCCCCGCCCACCCCAAAAGAGCAACAACCCTCCCCCACCCCCCCCAACCCCTGCCAGTATACCCCAAAATTTAAACCCTCCCCAAAATAGGTTTACCCCCTACCCACCCACCCAAACCCCCATTGCCCACCCAAACCAACCCAATTCCCCACCCCCCCCCCCCCGAAACAACTACTACTCCCACCCACACCCCCCCCCCCTACAACACGAAACCCCCCAAATATCCCCCCGGGAACAAATACCCCCCGTGCCCCACCACCCTTACTGACAATCATCAAAACCTGCCCCACCCCCCACACCCAGCAAAAACACTTGGCAACCCCAAAAAAAACCCCCACCCCTGAAAGCGTGCCCCCCCCCAATCTAATGACACGAAAAAACCATGACAAAAAAAAACACCCAAAACTCCCTGAAACACCACCCCCACCAACACCAACCCAAAACCCCCCCACCGCACTACACACCCAACCCCCACCCCTCCCCTAACTCACCACTCACTAGAACACAACCTGTCGCCACTCACTCCCACGTCCGGTGTCGGCAACCACAATAAAACCCCAAAACCCTACAAAGACAGACCAGACCCCCCCACTTTTTCCCCAACCAGGTCCTAACAAAACACCCGACACCCCACCCAAAAAATCAAAAAACCCCCCACCCTCACAAAAATAGAAAACCCCCCCAAAATATTAAAAAAAATAAAAAAACAAACCCAAAAGCCCCAAAAAGTTTACCCCCCTCCACAATAAAACCTAACTCCATAAAACCCCAACCAAAAAAGTAGCATCAAACCTGAATTCAAACCTACTAAACCCCCCACAACTAAAATAAATCACCCCCACAAACCGCTTCCCCCCCCCCCATAAAAACCCAAACTTCACCCCACTTGAGTAACCAAAAACCCCCCCCCACCCCACCCATAAAACAATGAAACACCAACCCACCCCACCCAACCTAAACCCCCAACAAACCCACCGCCATCCAACCCCCCCCCCCCCAGAAGTGTGTCCCAACCCCATGAAACCCCCCACCCAGTCCCCACCCCCAAACCCCCCCCCCACCCCAAAAAAACCCCTAACCCACACCCCCCCCCCCACGTCCCCCCCAACCCCACACTCCCCCCATGGAAAACCCCCCACTAAAACCCCCCCCCACGCCCCCCAACTCCCCACCCACTAAACCCCCCCACCCCCCCCACCCCACCAACCCCCCCAGTTACACCCCGCCCCCCACCCCACCCCCACCCACCACCCACCCCCCCCCCCCCCCCCCCCCCCCCCCCCCAACCCCCACACCCCACCCCCCCCCACTAACCCCCCCCCCCCCTTCCCCACCCACACCCACCCCCACCCCTAAAAACCCCAAAAAAAACAAAACCCCCACCCCATTTACCCCCCCCACAACCCCCAAACCCCCCCGCCCCAAAACCCCACCCCCCCCCTCCCCCCCCAAAATCCCCCCCCCTGTGTCCCAAAACCCCTCGCACCCAACTAAACCCCCCCCCTCCCCCACCCCACCCCCACCCCCCCCCACAACCACCCCCCCCACCCCCACCCCCCCCCGTACCCCCCCGACCAAAACCACCCACACCCTGTCCCCAAAACAACTCCACCCTGAAACCAAAACCCCACCCCCTCCAAACCCCCCACCCACCCCCCCCCCCCCACCCCACCCCAAAAAAAAAAAAAAAAAAAAAAAACACCAACACCCCACACCACCCCAACACCCCCACCCCCACCACACCCCTCCCACCCCCCCCCTCCCAACTAGGTATTAGTAAAAAAACAAGTATTTGGATGCTCGGTTTTTACCATTTAACCATTAAAATACCCCCCAACAAAACCCCCCCACCCACTATTTTTTAAAACTTTACTTTAAGCCTCTCTTCATTCCACTAGCTTCAACTCTTAACATCCTCTCTCGCATAAGAGTAAATTACAAAACCCACAATCAACTAAAAGGACGAACAGAATTAAACCCAAAATTGTCCCCACCCACCCACATATTTATTTAAAACCATACATTACCACCCCCCTAGGCATAAATAACAACCCGCAACACATGATGCAACCCCCCCCCACCACATAAATCAATAGTTACGCATAAAAAAAAAGACCAACAAAGTCGCAGTTGCAATGCCTACTGTCTGCGCAAAACACACAACACACAAGCTACCAAACACCAGTAACAAAAAATAACCAACTCCCGAGATAATCGAAAAAATTTAGAATACAACAAAAACCTACCTACTAACCCTCAAGCATCAACCCACCCCACCAACCCACTACTGGATAAATAACCATCTATGAGCGACCCATTTTCCTTTTTGATTTAAGTTTATCGTCATTTTGACCTCTAACAATTTTTTTCGGGACTTAGATATGTTTTATCCATTTATGACATACTAAGGAATTAACTCATCTAACTTTAAACCTACAAAGGTAGGCATACATCTACGATTTGAGTAACGAGATAAACCTTTTTGGGACATATCATTAACCCGGATCGGGAAAAAATTTCCTCCAACGTCCACACTTTTATCAACAGTACAAAGACTCCAAAATACCCCCTACCCAACCCTACACAGTTTTCATCCTCATAAACTCAATAAACAGTAAAGGAGTTAAATCACGTCCATAAAAGAACTACCCCCCTCAAATGCCTATTTTCCCAATAAATTACAAGTAGACTCATACCAAAACTTGTCAACCACCAAACGGCTGTATTAAATATTCATCATGTTAAAAAAAGATTATGCCTGGTTAGAAGGTGACAAACTCACCCATAAAGGGGGAGGGATACAATACCCACACCCCACTTTTCAAAAAATTATACACAAAATTTGTTCGCCCCTCGCATGTCCTTTCCCAATTTTTTAAGACCTATCCCCGAAGCTTCCAAAATAGATTTTTACCTCCCCTTACGAACCTAAAACTAGGTTTAACTACGGCAAACCAAAGCCCCCCTCCAGAACCCATGATAATATACATTCTAACACATCCCTACCGTTATACACCCCATTTCAAGAAAGCTGAAGCCATCGGCAAAAAACAAAGTCACTCCAACAGTCGAATATAAGGACTTATAACTTTTTTTATCTGTGATTCCTGGGCCCCCTTAATCCCAACCTTGAAAACCAATTTTCTTCCCCCGGTGCTACGGTAAATTTATAGGGTTTCCCTCCCTTTAAACCTCCTTCACCATAACTTCTTTACCAACTTTGTCTCTAGCACCCTTATTTCCCTCGATCACATCAACTAACCCAACCTCAAAATATTTCCCAAAACACCCCCCCATATAGATTTCAATCAAAATACAAAACCCATTTCCTTTCTTTTTCTCCATTGAACCCACAACTTATTCTCCCCATTTGGAATCTTTTTTGTTCTCCCCAGACTTATCTGGCATTTTTCCACGTATCCAATTTTTACGACAAAAGAATAAATCCCATTCTGAACCAGTTCTTAATAAAAATCATTTAATCCCCAACCTTACATGGATTGAAATCAAAGTTTACAACTATCCTCTGGGTCCATCAAACTTAACCTTGCCCTTTTAAAATTTCAAACTTGTTATAAACACTATATGCATCCAACAACTTCTAAACCCAATTACCAAATAAAAAAAACCTCCTGGGTCCCAACACCAAGGTATATAATACATAGACATTCCACCAAGCACCAACTTCGGGTCCAAACGTCCATAACACGCTTTATATGAAATTACACTTTGGAACAATCTTATTTATTGTCTGACGACAACGCCGAACTGTAATCCTAAAAAAATCTTAATTCTTGGATGCAAGTGATACCAAGAAATTTTCCCTTTCCGACGTAAATCCCTATTTACATTTAAAACATTTTTGCCTAAAAAAATCCATCAGAATCAAACTAAACGGGGAATGGATCATCATAGTCCTATACTAATTAATTAGTTAACTTAACATTCTTTATTTGAAATTTATCAAAAAATGAAATTATTGAGAAAAAAAATAAATGAAAGACCAGGAACACAAAAAAAAATAAAGAACGAAATACTAAAAGAAAGAAACTGAAAAGAGAAATCTAAATCTCCACACCAAGTAGTTAGAATTAATAACAATCTTTTGTTTTTTAATGTTACCTATAAACAATTTTAGTTATTAAATTAGATAGTTTATTATTCACCTAACACTTAACACCATAACGTAAAAAACTAAATAAAACCCACCCCATATTAAGTTAAAACTTATATTCGAATTTCTTTCTATTTTCTTCTTTCTTTTCACACTTAGTTTTTGTCTATTTCTTCCCTCATAATATTGCCGTCAGAACACACCAACTAAAACTTATAAAAAACCCACACACTACCTATTTGGTTTGAACATACCCCAATGCAAATCAACCACATAGCAATCACCAAACCACACATCACACACCCAAGCTCATCACAGAACCCAGCTATAACATTCATCGCTCATTATACAAATAAGAAGTATAAAACACATCAAACTATAACAAATCCAACCTTACTCAAACCCTTCCTAAAAACAACACCCCCCTTTAAACTATACATAAACTCTAACTTAGAACATCCCCCACGCCATAAACCAACAAAAAACACAAAGTCACATCCCTCTAAATCGACCAAACGATGGACTCAGCCAACTGCAAGAAAGCCCGCAACAAACCTCACCCAACAAAGCAACCATCGATGAGAAATTAATATTTGGACAAACAACCCTACACACAATGTTCGATTAAAATTCATTTTTAACAATTATTTATCAACATAATGGTTAGTTTGATGTAGAGTAAGTTTGACTGTCAGTGACATAGCGTGGTCCAAGCTCATGTACATACACAACCTCAAACAGGCATCCACCAAAAACGGCACAGTACAATCATACCACAAACGTTTGTGTGGTTATAGACATTAAGAAACCTTGGGAAATATAACTGGAATATCAACAAAACAATACCTGATCATACCTGCAGATTCCACCAAATGACCTATCACACTCCCCCTCCTGTATTAATACCCCATCCCAACCTCTAAAAATCAAACAACATTAATTGGAACTCACAGCAAATTTACATGCGCCAGGAATAATTTATATTTTGCACATTTTCTCTGATGCATAATTTCCCCCCCCTGCACTTCTATTTCAGACCTCTATATCTCTTAGATCCTCCCCTCCCAGAGATATCCCCCCATTTTTTAAATAATCCCCTCTCTAATATGTTTATCTCCTAGGACCTCTTTTATTGAACCGTCCCCACAGCTGTTAGAAGCCAATTAGCAAGACCTTCTTTCCTATCCAATGTTGGGCATGGTAATTGCCTTTACAGATATATTTTATGCAAGTACGACATGGGTCAGTCCATTGGCTATTACGAAGATTTGAAAAAATGATTAAAGGTCAGTACGAAAGTGAAAATTAAGGAAGGATGAATTACAGTCCATAGTATTTGATTTTGCCAGACTCATAGACTCACTGTCGGCCGTTGGAAAACCCCAACCGCGCGTGCATACAGCTATGACAATCTGCATACAGTAATTTGATTATTGGACAAGGACTGATAGGATATCTACATATATATGCCATATATTTTCAAGTTATAATATGTACTTTTGTGATCAACATGCATGAATCGTCTTGACGTGTAAACTGTATTAAATATTTGTGGACTCAATGAACCGACTTATCAAGTCAATGGAATTACAAGTTCAATATAATTGCAACTTTCAAATGTTTGCTCACACGTTTTCTACCCCACCCCGCATTCGCGTAAAGCAACACCAATTGACACGATGAAAATATTGAATGAAACCATATAAGAACTCAACTAACATGGCCAGAATTTATAACCACTTTATTGACATTATATGGAACATTGTTGTCAAATTGAATGTTCCAGAACAACAGAGAAGATCGCCTTCAACAGTCATGTCTCCATTTCCCTTCTCCGTTTTTTTCCCTCTACCTCTCTTATGTTCTAAACATAGCACCATTTTTTCCAGTGTTGTTTTTCTTTGTCTCTGTTCCTTGCCAGCTTGTTACTGTAATGTTATTATGTATGTATATAAGCTTTACTATGTCTTCTTCACACGCACACATAAGTTTTACAATGCACACAGTAATGCTTGATCTGTTTGCCGCCATTCAACTTTATTTCCTAATGCTCGTACATGTGTAGTTTCATATTTTAATGTATTATATTAAATCCCCCCTTTTTTTTAAAAAGAAATGTGTGCAAACATTTCCATTGAAAATGAATAACACATATTTAGGATAACTTGCAGCAAAACTGATGCCAATATAGAATGTTCACTCAAGAACAAGAATCAACTTGTGTTAAACTACGTCCTAAACATAGCACCATTTTTGCAGTGTTGTTTTTCTTTGTTTCTATTCCTTGCCAGCTTGTTACATTTAAATTACTTAAGAAATTCAATGTGATTATTTACATCAGCTGTGAAGACAAACCTTTGCAATGGCTAAACAAAATTCTGACCTCAGTGATGCTAGACCATGTAAAAGAAGCTTTAAATAAACAAACTCATGGAAGAACAAACACATTTTGAACAGCAAAATCATATGCAGATCAGGTAGCAAGACTCAGAATCATCAATGTCAGGCACATTTATACATCAACTTTGTGGACACTGATAATTTATTTCCAGGTTTTTACTGAAGTCTTTGTTGTGTATACAAACATACTTCAAACACTTAGTTTGTTGTTAATCTCAAAATTGTATTTTGTGATAACAGTATTGATTGGCAGTGATTGTAGAAACCCTTTACATAACACATGATTTTGTTTACATGTCATCCAGGAGTGTTATTGGAATGGCTTCTCTAAAGATTCAGACATTAATTCCCAGACAGTTGCAAGCATCAGCAGGAAGAGATTAGGAGAGCATAAAGTAAAACAGTCAGATACATGGAGAAATGAAGGTAAGCAAGTAAATAAGCTTGTTTTTTAAGCAGTGAAGCATCTCAGTTGAGGTTGAATGCTGGTGCATATAATGTAGGCTCGTGTGCTGTTTTTATTGTGTTGCTTCAAGGTGCCACCCCATGGATCTATCTTCTTCTGGATCATTTTGTAACACTGTTTTCTTCTATAGCTAATTTATTGGAGGTGAGCCATGCCCATTTAAATGTAAACGTGGTGCACGGTGGTAAGCAAATAATTAAACATACAATGAACTCGTAACGTCCATTGCTGTTAATCAATGGCCATGTTGATGATTATTAATGATGTATGATGTCTGCCATGAAACTATGTGATCATCTACGTTTCCTCGTCAATAAACTGTATCGTCAACATATACCCAGCGTCTACTTTCCCTTCAATGTACTCATCCTACATCGTCACCAGGCCCCTGTTGTCATTTACCAGGTCATCTATGTAAGACAAAGAAACAGCCCACAAACATTTGCGTAATCAAACATTACGTCAGTCACATTGGTAGACCCGACGAACCAGACAACAGCAATGCCAGTATAAAAACATAGACGAAACCCACCAGTAACAGTTGGTGGCCAGAATGGAGATCTCAAACATTTAACTCCCACGCGAAAATAACTCAACACCATCTTTCTTAAACAATTTCACATCTGAAATTAATGAAATCCTGAACACTCTTCCCTTGAAAGAGTGTCATGGATATACATTTTCTTTACCATGGTTTAACTCTTTGACTCAAGACCAACGCTCTGAGCGTTGCAAAATTCAACGCGCCGTGCCAGAACAACACTCAGATCGTGGTTTTTAGTTTATCACGCATAAACCCTAAAAATCGTCTGTTTAATGCAGTTCATATATTAAAACTCGTAGAATGACTTCCGCTACTATCTAAACAACTAATTTGACCATAGTTAATCAGCACATGTGCGTGTTTTGATGTTATTATCACAATTTTTGTGAAGATTCGCGTGTTTGCGTTTTTCGTTGTTATTGCTAGAGAAATATGTCACGCTTTATATTTTCTAAGTCTCCTAAGCAAATAATTGTGTCAAACTACTTTGAAACATTGCTAACATTGATGATGATTGTATTGGTAGTCACAGTTTGTTGTCAAAATACGGAATCTGTGCAGAAAAGCTAGACACACTAGATTTAGTTGATGAGTGGGCGTAGTCATAATCTGGCCGATCAAAAAGCAACAAAACTAGACCTACCGTAACATCTAATCACTATTTCTTGGTAGAAGATGAAGCTAGGGATACAATTAAAACATTAAACAAGAGTAAACAAGTTTTTATATGACGTTATTCTTCTTTATTTGTTTGAAAATTACGTAATGCACGATTGCATAATTTTTTTTTTTTTTCTTACAAAGGACCGCGGAAAAACTGGTGTGAATAACACTAAATGTACTAATTGTAACCATAAGCATGTTTTTTTTTAAACTTTGTATATGGATTAACTTGATGTTTGAAGACTAAAAAGAAAGTTTTATTGTCTACAACAGTAATTTGTCTTTGGTAAGATCGTATTCTACAGTCAACTTTTTAGCGTTTTTCAATTTTACATGCAAAATGTTTTAAGTATACCGAACATACTTGTGTTAATACTACCAAAGACATTATATATTACAATTGTCTATCCATTTCCCTACAGTTTGGTATATAATAAGTACATGTTCAAAGGAAAATTCACAAAACAATTTAGACTAAAAGATGAACACTTCACTCTATAAAATTCTGCCCACAAAAAAGTCTGGCACAGCGTGCAAAATAACTCTGGAATGAAAACTATTATAATCACTACTACTGCAAAGTAGCCACCATATCAGTTACATCTCATTTATGTTAGCTGCCCAGCAACTATCTGTTCTATTCAAGCCAGGTCAACTACTTTTGCTGTGGCGGAAATATCCACTGATTTTGTAATAGAAAAGAGGGAAATTTAAACTACTGTAAGTGCATTAATCTTTATTCATTGGGCTAAAATAATTTTACAGATTTCATGCAAAGTACCATCCATGTGTAGATTTTCATTGTTTTATAATAGTTAAACAGCGTCAAATTATCCTTTAATTTGTGATAGAGGTGATTTATTTATTTATTTTTAGAAAACTTGGTAAGGAGTAACTAAACATTATCTCCCCTTAATTTGTTCTGTGCAGCATGCCTCGTTAAATTAGGGAAGTCAATTTTATGAGCTTGGCATAACAAGAACAGAAAGGCTTTGTCATACTTGATGAGAGAAAACTAGGTTTAGTCACCAGATGTTTGCATTTATTTATTTTTTTATGTGACAGTAGATCATGATTGAGATTGTCATACTTGAATAGGTAGATAGAATATTGATTAGTCATCAGATATGAGTATTTTTAGTCTCTCCTGCTCACTCTCCTTTACTCTTCTTCTTCTTTGATCCATATCCGCCGACTGTCAATGCAGTCAGTGGCCATCATGCCTGGTGGTGTCTTGTAGATCAGCAACAAATTGATTCCACTTTGTTCGGTTGGTGGCCATCCTTCGTACAGTGTAGGTCGCGCACATGTTTGGAGAAAAATGACACTGAATACCAGTATTAAACTCTTGTGTATTGCAAGCAGTAAGTCACAATCAATTTCATAATGGTTATAAGCAACATGGTTTAATCAGGTTAAAAAAATTATTCATTTCAACGCTTGAAGAAAAAAATGATGCTATCACTTGAGCGAAGAAGAAAACAAAAGTAGGTACAGAATACAGAATCTGTTAATATTTCCCAAACAGGATGTATTAAATAACACTGAACAAATTAGGTCAGAACTCAGGATGGCGTTGAAATAATCATGCCCAGGTAGCATTTACACATTCAACAATTTCTATGATTGAAAGATGGGCAGGTGGTATTTGAAACTTAATTGTGCATCTGAAATTGTATATAAAAACTTGTTTGTTGTGAATTTCCCCATCTGTAATGTGCATATCCCTGTTGAAAAACAGTGCTTAAATGGTAGAGTATGTAACCGAAATGTTAGGACTAGGGCTGATAATGACATTACATGTAGTGCATTCATGTATATGCTATTGTATACATTAGAATTGTCATTATTTTGGTATGTTATATGAACACCAAAAATATATGTCATTATCATGTCTTAACAAATTATATTACCAAATCTGCTTTACTAAACATGGTTTTAACATTACTACTAGCTCTATTTCTCAATTGTAATTCATGCTCATGTATAACTATTAGTTTAAGTAGTAGAAAATAGCCATAAGTAATTATTTCTCAACTCATTTTTCAATAATTCATATTTAAAGAACTCATTCATTCAAAATCCTCCACTCCCAAAGGAGCATAGGCCTTCAACAAACACATGCCAAGTCCTCCTGTCATGTGCCATCATCTCAAGTTCTTCCCACGTTCTCCTTATAATTTTAACCTCTGTTTCCAGCTCTCTTCTCCATGTGCTTCTTGGTCTACCTCTGCCTCTCTCTTTAGTATAAATTATGATACGCATCTGTAAATCTGTGTAACTGTTATTGTACTGTTACAATGTTGGGATTTTATTTTATTGTACTTTTTTTGTTATTTTATTATATAAGTAATATTTAAGAGACATGTGAGAATAAATGGATTCAGTATAGAAGATGAGAGAAAGGAAGGGCAGAATGTTAGACAGGCCTGCGTGCCCAATTCTAAACCCTTTGAAAATAAAGTTCGCTCGTTCGTTTGTTCATTCTCTTGCCTTGGGTGTTCCAGAAAAAGACACTCAATCAGCTTTTACTTCAAAGTCTGCTACCGGCACCCACACTGGGGCTATACTCAGATACTAATTTAGTTCTCAATATTCTGTCTTATGTAAATGTTTACATTGGCAAAACTAAATCAATTCTATCTTCTGAAATGGCGAAATGAGCACTACACAGATGAAAAGACACACACCCCACACTACGAAAACAATAATCCCAGTCACGAGGAATAAGATGATAGACCAAGTAGAGCAGAGGTAGATTAGTGTATACACTGCGTGACTGCACACGAACGAAAACAAGGGATACCTGTAACGTATTTACAAGATAGCAAGATGGAATGAGAGAACACACCACTTAAACATGACAAAAGAATTACTGAATGTGCACGACAATGTAAATACAAACTACACAAATATGCCTAACACCAACAGGGCTTGGAATGTTAAGTGGGGCAGTCGCAGGAAAACCGTCTGCCTAACTCCACCACTAAATATACACAGCCACTCCCTATAAAGAAATCAGTCTAATCCAATCTGTTCCCACAAGTAGGCCAAGAATGAATTAGACTCGCCCCCCCATCCACCCTTGAACACACAAATATAAAATAACACAATAGACTAAATCAATCCCTCCTGATGACACCACAGTCTGTCACTCGGGCCAACCTATCACCAACCAATATAGACCAATCGATCCCTCCTGACGACACCACAGTCTGTCACTCGGAACAACCTATCTTTTAGCTACAAAGTATGCCTTGTAATACTTCAGACTGACACGCTCAGTGCAAGCTGTAACTAGAATCTGTTACCTTGACACAAAAATTCTCCTAGCAACTGCCACTATAGCACCACAATACACTTGCACCAGCTATTAAACACACTGTCCAACAATCCCTGAACTTGAAAAATATGAACTAGGTCACTAGCATTATCGAGGGCACTCGACCGTAAACAGTTCATGATTACAGACTGACCAACACACTAACTTGTAACTAGACAACCGAAAATAACTCACTTTCATGCCTATAAACATGAAGGTGGCCACACCTTCTAACACACTGTATGCATACTAAATTCTGGCCTATACAACAAAAACATAGGCACTACGGCCTTTTGGATACAGCCCTTAACTGTCCAAAATACTCTATGGACTACTGTAGACAACGATTACAGTTGCCAGGGCACTGTTTAGACATAGCCCCCAGATGTCAGACCTAGCTCATACTGTGGACTTTAACACATGCTAGATATCTAATCTTTGGCTCATCATCCAAGGATGTGACCACAGCACAAGATGGTTGACAATAAATAAATTTAACACCTTTTAACAGGTAAGTTCTCTTTTAATCAAGACTGCACACAGTGGAGCCACACGGCTATCAATACATATGAGAAATGCATGCCAATATCATATCACTTGCCTAATAACTCAACCTATCAGTTTCATACCCACTGACATGTCTCTATTCAATGATCATAACAATGACTTTTGCTCACCGGCAAAAACCTGAACTATGATGAAGCAATACTTAACACCAATAACTCAACTTCAATGGCCTAAGAAAATGCCACTAGATAATACACTATCACTTTAGAATTATGCAAATTACATCCACACCGCATGAAGAAATGGCAAGTACTATAACTAGACAATCATGGCACAACACTTCCCAGCAAAAATGCTGACAGGGAACAATAGGCGACCTATCTCGGATGCTGGCCAGAAGTAAACTGACTTTGCGCCTAAATTTGTGTCCACTCCCGTCCACAATCACCTGACCGAATGGGTTTTAAATTTATATCAATGTTGTCACTCACAGGGTAAGCAACCTGAAATTTCAGCGAACAAATTGCCGTGACATCTACGATTGTATGAACAGGGACTGAGGTTGTTATGTTTTAGATAATGTAGAAGATATTTCCAAAGATGAGCAGCAGAGTAAGCTAAGCTTTTCTTGAAAAAGTCAAGCCTAGGCTTGGGCACTTGTATTTTGTTAAGGCGTTGACTGCGTCTTTCATTGTGTTTAAACATTGGCCACAGATATGCTGGAGCATTCTGTGACAGGATTTTGTGAACAAATTTAGCTTCGTTGAACAGAAAGCGCTTTCTTAGATGCAGTATTTTTAGATCTTTATATAGATCTACACACTGTGTTTGGCAGTTGTCAGAAACAAGACGCACTGCAAGCTTTTTGTACACAGGAGAGAAACCTTAGTGGAGAAGAAGGAAGAAGAGAGAGTTTCATAGTACACATTACACCATGAACAATTAACATATCAGACAGAAACAAATACTTTTTAAAATAATCTTAAAGTTGCATAACTTTTAAATCATACTTAATATGACGCTACAAAACATACAGAAATAAAAATTTTTGTGCATGCCATAATTCTCTGAAGTTTTTATTATTATTGTTTCATTCAATGAATTTCAGGTGACCATTCCTGTAACCAGCGATCCCGCCTATACTCTAGTGTTGACATTCCAGATTTGAAAATTATGAACAGTTTCATAAAGAGTGAACCAGTGCAAAATGCTGCATTCAATCAAGTGTTGCCAGAATTCACAGAAAACATTGTGAGTGAAATGAAAGCTGATGTAAGTATGGCAGCTGCAACACTAAATACTGACAATAATATTGAATCAAGATTAAAAGAGGTACAATCACCGAATGTCACAGACTCTGAGATAATGACTGTAGACATGAATGTGACTCCTGAGATTTATACTGCAGTCTTACAAAATGAAAACTGCAGCAGGAAATTAACAATAGTCTATAATGATTGTACTCTCAACAGTGGAAGTAGAGAAGGTTTTAAATTGTGTGGCAGTGTACAATCAGATGAAATAATAATAGGTACAAAAGAGAAACTTTTCAGCTGTCATGTTTGTGGAGTACAGGTTAGCAAGAAAGGTGACTGTAATGAACATGAACTTTCACATATGAGAGAAAAGTGTTATATAAGTAATGTTGGTAATGTAGAATTAGCATTAAAATCCAGTCTGTGTCAACAAGAAAGAATACAAAAAGCACAGAAGCATTCTAAATATGATCTTACTGGTATGGGGGCTGCTCATTTTGGTTATCTAAAGGCACACGTAATGCAGCATAAAGAAGAACTACCTAACAATTGTGATGGTCTAAGTAGGTTTTCTAGGACTGATTATCCAAAGAAACCCATAATGCAGCATAATAGTGAGACACATTACAAATATGATGTCAGTGGAGCAGAATTTTGTCAAAGTGATCACAAGGTGACAAATACAGAAGGAGAATCTTACATGTGTGATGAACTTACAGGACAAAAACTACATTTAAAATGGCAGAAAAGTCGACATACAGTAGAAGAAAAACTTTATAAGTGTGATGTTTGTGGAGCAGAATTTTCTCATAGTGGTGCTTTAAAGAGTCATAAAAGGACACACACAGGAGAGAAACCTCACAAGTGTGATGTTTGTGGAGCAGGATTTTCTCATAGTAGTGATTTAAAAAGTCACAAAAGGACACACACAGGAGAGAAACCTTATACGTGTGATGTTTGTGGAGCAACATTTTCTCAGAAATGGACTTTAAAGAGTCACATATTGACACACACAGGAGAGAAACCTTATAAGTGTGATGTTTGTGGAGCAGAATTTTCTCAAAGTGGTTCTTTAAAGAGACACAAAATAACACACACAGGAAAGAAACCTTATAAGTGTGATGTTTGTGGAGCAGAATTTTCTCTTAGTGGTTCTTTAAAGAGTCACAAAATGACACACACAGGAGAGAAACCTTATAAGTGTGTTTTTTGTGGAGCAGAATTCTTTCAAAATCGTTATTTAAAGATTCACAAGAGGACACACACAGGAGAGAAACCTTATAAGTGTGATGTTTGTGGAACAAAATGTTCTCGTAGTGGTGATTTAAAGAGTCACAAAAGGACACACACAGGAGAGAAACCTTATAAGTGTGATGTTTGTGGAGCAGAATTTTCTCATAGTGGTGATATAAAAAAACACAAAATGACACACACAGGAGAGAAACCTTATAAGTGTTATGTTTGTGGAGCAGAATTTTCAGAGAATGGCACTTTAAAGAATCACAAAATGACACACACAGGAGAGAAACCTTATAAGTGTGATGTTTGTGGAGCAGAATTTTCTCGAAATGGTTCTTTACAGAGACACATGTGGACACACACAGGAAAGAAACCTTATAAGTGTGATGTTTGTGGTGCAAAATTTTCTCAAAAACATCATTTAAAGACACACAAAAGGACACACACAGGAGAGAAACCTTATAAGTGTGTTTTTTGTGGTGCAGAATTCTCTCAAAATGGTCATTTAAAGAGTCACAAGAGGACACACACTGGAGAGAAACTTTATAATTGTGATGTTTGTGGAGCAGGATTTTCTCGTAGTAGTCATTTGAAGAGTCACAAAATGACACACACAAGGAGAGAAACCTTATAAGTGTGATGTTTGTGGGGCAAAATTTTCTCATGGTTGTGTTTTAAAGAGTCACAAAAGGACACACACAGGAGAGAAACTTTTATAAGTGTTGTATTTGGGGCACTGTACGAAGGATGGCCGCCGACCGAGCAAAGTGGAATCAATTTGTTGTTGCCCTACAAGATGCCACCAGGCTTAATGGCCACTGACGGCTTTGACGGTCAGCAGCTAAGGATCAAAGAAGAAGAAGTATTTGTGGAGTAAAATTTTCTCTAAATAATCATTTGAATAGACACAAAAGGACACACACAGGGGAGAAACCATAAAAGTGTGAAGTCTGTGGAGCAGAATTTTCTCAGAATTGGGCTTTAAAGAGTTGAAAATTGACACACACAGGAGAGAAACCTTATAATTGTGATGTTTGTGGAGCCAAATTTTCTCTTACTGGTGTTTTAAAGAGTCACAAAATGACCCATACAGGAGAGAAACCTTATAAGTGTGATATTTGTGGAGCAGAATTTTCTCATAGTAGTGCTTTAAAGATTCACATAAGGACACACACAGGAGAGAAACCTCATAAGTGTGATGTTTGTGGAGCACAATTTTCTCAGAATGGTACTTTAAAGAGTCACAAAAGGACACAGGAGAAAAACCGTATAAGTGTGATGTTTGTGGAGCAAAATTTTCTCTAAATAATCATTTGAAAATACACAAAAGGACAAAAACAGGAGAGAAACTTTATAAGTGTGAAGTCTGTGGAGCAGAATTTTCTCAACATGGGGATTTAAAGAGTCACAAATTGACACACATGGGAGAGAAATCTTATGTGATGTTTGTGGAACAGAATTTTCTGAGATTGTGGCTTTAAAGAGACACAAAAGGACACTAACAGGAGAAAAACCTTTAGTTGAAGTTTGGGGGGCAGAATTGTCTCAGAATGGTGCTTTATAAGTGATGTTTGTGGAGCAGAATTTTTGAATAGTGGTGCTTTAAAGAGTCACAGAATGACACACACACAAGGGAGAAACCTTATGTGTGATGTTTGTGGAGCAGAATTTTCTCATAATGGTGCTTTAAAGAGTCACAAAAGGACTCACACAGGAGATAAACTTTATAAATGTGATGTTTGTGGAGCAGAATTTTCTCATAATTGAGCTTTAAAGAGTCACAAAATGACACACACATGAGAAAAACCTTTAGTTGAAGTTTGTGGGGCAGAATTGTCTCAGAATGGTGCTTTAAAGAGTCACAAAAGGACACACACAGGAGAGAAACCTTATAAGTGTGATGTTTGTGGAACAGAATTTTCTCAAAGTGTGTATTTAAAGAGTCGCAAAAGGACATACACAGGAGAGAAACCTTATGAGTGTGATGTTTATGGAGCAGAATTTTCTCTAAATAATTATATGAATACACACAAAAGGACACAAACAGGAGAGAATCCTTATGTGTGATGTTTGTGGATGGAATTTTCTCTTTAAAGAGACACAGTCTAGACCAGTCCCAAGCCAGGCTGAAAAAGGAGGTCTTACCAACATTTCTCTTGCTTAGGAATCCTCGATTTATGGCCTGTAAAAGTCTCCCAGCTGCTGCTTTTTGAGTGGCCAACTCTTCTCTGGTGCCTCCTTTTCGGTCTATATTAGCTCCGAGGTATTTAAAGGGGTCAGCCTGTTCCAGGACCCGCTCTCCTAGCCCAATCTGACGTACTCTTTCCTCTCGCGATATCGCCATGGACTTTGCTTTAAAGCTGCTTATGACCATCCATCTCTTTGGTGAAAACCATAAAGCCATATCCTTTCTCAGTGTCCCTGGTAAAATCTGCTCTAGAATCCTAGAGCAGAGAATCAGATGCCTAGCTGAGCCACAGTTGGTTGAGGTCCAGTGCGGATTCCAAGCAAACTGAAGTACTCGAGACCTAATCTTCACACTCAGACAGCTGAGTGAAAAGGCCCTTGAGTATAAGAGTGAGATCCATCTTTGTTTCATAGATCTGGAAAAGGCATCTGACAGGGTCCCCTGGAGCAAACTTTGGGACTATTTGGCAAGGAAGAACATTCCAGCACCTTTGATTCGTGCTATACAGAGCTTCTACAAGTCTTGCAGAAATTATATGAGGACAGCAAACCATAAATCAGAAGAGTTTTATACCACCCTTGTGTTAGACAAGGTGATATTCTGTCACCTTATCTTTTCATACTCCTCATGGACGATGTCATCAAGGCATGTAATAAGACAGGAAAGTATTCAGTGGGGTACTGGAAGATGAGACAGGTATGTATTTTAGAGCTGGCATTTGCTGATAATGTTTCCTTGATTGCTAAATCAGAGGCACATCTTCATTCCAACCTGCAAGTCTGGAAGGAAGAGCTGGAGAAGACAGGGATAGTCATAATCAGCTCTAAAACAAAATCCATGGTGATATCACGAGAAGAAAGAAGACATCAGATTAAGCTAGGAGAACAGGTCCTGGAGCAGGTCGACCACTTTAAATACCTTAGAGCTATTATAGACCAACAGGGAGGCATCAGTGAAGAGTTGGCCACTCAAACAGCAGGAGCTGTGAGACTTTTTCAGGCCATAAATCGAGGATTCCTTAGCAAGAGAGAGGTTAGTAAGAAAATGAAGATGGCTGTATACCATTCCACCTATGTCCCAGTCTTGACATATGGATGCAAGTCATGGGCGATGACTACAATCTACAAAAGCCAGATCCAAACCTCAGAAATGAGGTATCTGAGGAAGGTGGTTGAAGTAACAAGAAGAGACATGGTCTGCAACCAGACGATACGTCAAGGCCTAAAATCCCACCCCCTGCGGACCCAAGTAGAAGAATCCCAATTAAGATGGTTTGGCCATGTCTGCAGAATGGTAGAAGATCAGCTACCCTGACAAGCATGGGAAACAAAGAGCCAGGTATCCAGACCCCCAGGATGACCCAGAGTCTACTGGGAAGACTCCAAAGACAATCTTTGAAGGACTGAGGACTAGAATGGAACTAAGCCAATAGGAAGACAGCCAATAGGATAATCTGGCGCCCTCTCATCCAAACCTCTACATCTCACAGTAGAAGGGGAATGACTAAGTAAGTAAAGAGACATAAAAGGACACAGAAACCTTATAAGTTTGAGATTTTTTGAATACACTACGTCTCACCACAGAGAGAATCCATGGAAGTGTGTGGATGATTTCAAGCGTCATTGAGGGTGTAATTAGCCTCACAGAGGTTCAATTCCACATATGTATACTGTAGCATTGTGTATAGCTGGTGGTCGGTTAAAGATGACTCCAGATATGCCTCCATGCATCTCAGAAAGGATATGGTATGCAAGATAAATGAGAGTGGAAGGGCAGAATGTAAGACGGGCCTGTGTGCCCAATTCTTAACCCTTCAAAAATAAAGTTCGTTTGTTTGTTCAGTAAGATAAATGTAATCTTTGTGATACTATACTTTTTTATATACTAAAGAGAGGTCTTATAAATGTGATTTTGTTTGTTGTAAAGTGTGGCCTCTGCCTCTTAGTTAAGAACATATTCAGACATACAGAAAAGAAGCCATGTAATTATGATGTTTCTGATGCAGTGTTTTCTATGGATGCTCAAATTGTGCCATTAAAAATAAAAGTGCTATAAATATTTTATGTGTGCTACAACAGAAATGGTATCCAGTGGACTCTGACAAAGCAGTTGGATGATCTGGATTTTGCTGATGACTTAGCTCTTCTGTCCCATATCTGTAATCAGATACAGGACAAATTGAAAACACTTGATGAGAGATCACAGCAATTGGGTCTGAAAATACACATGGAAAAGGGAGCCGCGCTAGCGTAGTGGTTACAACACCGCTCTGGCGACCGGGTGATACAGGATCAAACCCGGGCGACGGCATTTGAGGATTTTTCGTTGACCGGGATTTGGACTGGATTAACTCGAGACCTGGCGAGGACATTTGAAGGAGTGTCGTCGACCAGGGACTGGCAGCTCCTGAGCCGACCCAGCTGTAATGGGTACCTCCAAAATCGGCGAGTATTTGCCTGAATGGCGAGGGACACCTGTCTCTGTACAAGAAATAAAGGGATACTCACGTAAAATCAATGTCAGATTAGACATAAATAATAACCTGAGATTTCGCCTCGAGTATTAGCGGGCGTACAAAAAAAAAAAAAACATGGAAAAGACAAAAATGATGAGAATAATCGCAGGTAACGATAACAGGGTTGAACTTGAAATAACACCACTGCAAGATGTGGAATTGTACACATATATTGGCATCAATATAGACAAAGTTGGAGGGACAGTGATATCAAAATAAGAATACAAAAGGCAAGAGGAGCTTTCATTGCATTGGGAAATATATGGAGATCAAAAGAAATTGGATCCAATATGAAAATAAGAATCTTCAACTCAAATGTGAAGTCAGTCCTATTGTATGGCTCTGAGACATGGAGAACAACAAAGACAACTACCAAAAAGCTACAGACTTTCATAAATGGGTGCTTGCTTAGAAAAGAGGGATTAAAATGGTATGACAAGGTTACCAACATGGAACTGATGACAAGAACCAGTGGAACAAGAGATGAGGAGAAGATGACGGTGATGGATAGGACACACACTGAGGAAACTTAATGATAGCATTACAAGGCAGTCCTTGTTCTGGAACCCCCATGGCAAGAGAGCAGATGTAGACCAAGAAGCACATGGAGAAGAGAGCTGGAAACAGAGATGAAAATGATGAGGATAATGGATTGAATTAAATATGAGTAATCTGTACTCAAAGTACACATGCAAGAGCACATAAGAACACAACCTTCTCCCTTGTAGACACGGTCCCAAAGAGACCGATATCTAGACAGAATCTTCGATCATCACCTCTACACCTCACGGTAGAAGGGGAACGACTAAGCAAGTAAGTAAGTAATCTTCGACCATAGCCCGGCAAACAACGTCTGCTCAGAAATCAGCAGACTATGTGATGACTTCCGGGTCATCGTAGTAACGCTTTGTAAACAAGGAAGTCAACCCACAAACCAAGTTTGAGAGCGACCGAAAAACTGTTATGAATTTACTCATAACATCTACTTTCCCCCCCCCCCCCCCCCCCCACCCCCCACCCCCCCCCCCCCCCCCCCCCCCCCCCCCCCCGGTTCAATAATGGCAAACGAAGTTGACAACATATACAAGGCAGACAATAAAGACATACAAAGTGTTTGACTGCTACAATATGTCACATATATGTATCTTGTATTTAGTGACTGTTGTGTCAAATTGTATCATATAAATAATATGACCAATGAATAAAGAAATTAATTCCACAATAGCGAACAATGCGCTCAAATATATTAACACATGAATGTTAATGTACTGATCTTTTGTGTTAAAAAGCCACATTTGAATGGAAAGTTAATAAGTCTATTTCAATCCTGTAATTAAAAATAGTATTGTTCCAAATAGACTTAAGTCCACTTCGCGCAAAATTCTGTAGTGCTTGAAGTTTCTCATAGAAATGATAAGTCCACCGTATCCATGATTGTTGTCTATACAATTCTTAGGAGACACGAAATTTGTAAGGTCGGGAACTTTGAAGCAAAGTCACATAGAAGATTTCAGTATAACCTCACATGATTAGCTCCCTTGAACTACTGGTACAGGTTTCAATTAATGTGTTATGTCCTTTTATGACAAAATAGACAGTTACGGCGAAATTGCGAAAAACTGTCTCGACTTGACTTTCTGGAAATGTTCATAGCACTTTCTTTCTGTACACTTGTTACAAAACTGACAGTTCAAATGCAGATATAATGTGTGTCTATACATTGTTCTGAGATGAAGAATATATTACACGCCTTGTGTGAAAATTCAACAGCATCATCATGTGTCTGTGTGGATGGCGTTGTAGCAAAACTTGGAAAAACGCCCATTTTCTGTGATCATATTATAGCACTGTTTCTTGACACGAAAAGTCATCAGCATAGGCGATTTGAGTGTAGCCAAGGCTGTTTAGCATATTGTTCATACATTGAGCTGTGGATTACATGGAAGACGGGGTGTCTTTGATACATTGGGGCAACATGTCTGCAACCACGTTGATATTACCTTTGATAGCCCTGATTGAATAGTCATAAGGCTGCAAAGCCAGACTTGCTCTAGCTGCCTTTGGGTTAGTGAAACGAGCAGTCTGTAAGTAACCCAAGGCTCGTTGATCCGTCTCAAGAGTGAAATGGGCACTCAAGAGATATCGCTGAAGTTTCTTGAAGGAGAACAATATAGCCAGCAATTCACGCTCTATGATGGGATACTTCTTTTCAGTGTCGGTAAGCTTTCTGCTGACATATAGGATAGGATGCATTTGGCCTTGAAATTCCTGCATTAATACGCCACCTATGGTGACATCGCTGGCGTCAACCCTGAGGATGAAAGGTATGCGAATATTAGGTAATCATAATATAGGCGATTTCAAAAAGGCACATTTTATCAAGTTTAAAGATTCAACACAAGCATTACCTTCTTTGCCGTGTCGTTTTTCAGCAATGCAGACAGAACTGAAGAGATATCACTGAAATTAGGCACAAATCTTCTGTAAAAGTTTATTAAACCTAACAGACTTCAAACCTGCTTCTTTGTTCAAGGAATATATAAATTTAAGATTTTGGAGACAGTCGAATCTTCAGGTTTTAAGACCCCACCTCCAACTTTATGCCCGAGAAAGGTAGTTTCAGAAAAGCCTATTCTCGTTTTAGATGGTCGAGCTGTGATATTGTGATCACGTAAGGTATCTAAGAGAGTGTGAATACTGTGGATATGATCACTCCAAGACTGATAGAAGAGACATATGTCATCAATGTACATAATCAAGTCTTCACGATCTGAGAATAATCTCATCATGCGCACAAAAGTTGCAGGAGCATTAACAAGTCCCAAAGACATATAGTTGAACTGAAATAAACCTAACGGAGTAGCAAAAGCTGTGTAAGGTTTAGATTTGCCTGACAAAGGGACTTGCCAATAACCCTTTGAGAGATCGAATTTAGTAAAAAAGGTAGCAGTAGAAAGTCTCTCAAGAAGAGAATTGAGCACGGGAAGAGGTTCAGCGTCTCGAATAGACACTGCATTAAGTTTTCTATAATCTATACAAATACGTATAGATTTGTCCTTTCTCCTAATTAACACCATAGGAAAGCTATATGGCGAATTGGAAGGTTCTATAATATTAAGTTTAATCATTTGTTTAATCTCATCTTGCTCTTGGGATTGCAGATGGATCGGAATAGGGTACGGTTTCAGCTTAATAGGCCTGAAAACCGTCAACCTGATATCGTGTTCAATGACATCAGTGTGCCCAGGAATATCTGTAAGCACATCAGAAAACGATTGAAGTAATTCAGAAGTCTGACTATTCTGATTTGTATTAGCGAAGGATCAATGGGAACATCTTTCCATGATTCAGTCGCTAGTGAATGAATCTCTGGTAATGAAAGAATAGGTTCACCATCATCCTCGAATTCAGAAATTTCTTCTTGGGTAACAGCCAAGGAAGAACGACGATCAAGGGATTCGTCAAGAGAGTCAAAGTTAGGATGAAGATGTGTTGGCCTAGTGTAGAATTGTTGCTACATATTTATGTGAAAAATTTTTTCTTTACCTTTCACGCTTACAACATAATCTACATCTGATAGTTTTTTTAATGATTGTATATGGACCTTTCCAAGAAATTAACAATCTATTTTCCTTAGTTGGAAGCAAAACAAAGGCTTCGTCTCCTTGCCACAACTGGCGCAGTTTCCTGTTTTTATTGAAAAACAGTCGAGCCTTTGACTTTGCCCTTTCCGAAGACTGCACTGCTAATTTGCATGCATCAATGATTTATTTACGACATATTGATAAGACGATTGAACTTCTTCATTCATATCAGTACTTATGAATAAGGTTTTAATATGGCCATTGGTCCCCGTGGACTCGCACCGTAAACGAGTTCAAATGGACTAAAACTGATGCTAGAATTTGGTATTTTTTGATACGCACAAAGGACAGCTGGTAGTATCCGGTCCCAGTCTTGCAGATATTTAGCTGTAACTCTATCAAGCATTTGTTTAAGTGTCCTATTAAACCTCTCAATTTTACCTGACGCTTGAGAGTGGTACAACGAACTGAGTGAACGTTCGATACCAAACATATTCATCACTTTCACCGTGGCATCAGAAACAAACTGTGAACCATTATCAGACTGTATGTTTTCAGGAAAACCCAATCTGGTAAAAACTAAAAAAAGTGCATCAGCTACGTGATCACTGGAGATATACTTCAGTGGGATGGCCTCAGGCCAACGCGTACACATATCGATACACGTTAAGACATATTTATGTCCCCTAGCTGAAGTTTTAATAGGACCAATAAGGTCTATTGACACCTTTGCGAATGGACACAATGAGATGTCTGCTGCTTCGATGGGTGCAATATGATGCGGACTTTTAGTTGCCACACTCTGGCAAACTAAACAAGTACGACAAAAGACCTTGACATCTTTGGTCACACCCGGCCAAAAGAAATGAGAGATAACTCTCTGTTTAGTCCTTGCTATACCCAAGTGACCTGCAGCGTTAATATCATGAGCATGTCTTAACACTAATGGTCTGAAACATAGTGGTACCATGATCTGTTTTTTAACTGCATTTACATCTTGAAAATTTCTTAACAATATATCATTGTTTAAGGTATACCAATGTTTTACCTTGTTATTGGTACTTACGTTACTTGTCGTAACTAGGTTAAAGAATTTTTGCAAAGAGACATTCTCTCTTTGCTTTTGAATGAATGAATTTTTTTCTATTAACTCAACATTCAACTCATCATCTTCATCTGTGTAAATAATTTGATCAACATTACCTTGATCAATATTACTGACATTATCATCATCATCACTGACATCATTTATAAGTTCATCATCATTGGTAATATCTTCTAAAATAATACCATCACCAACATGACTTAGTCTTTCCTCACGAGCTTGTGCTCTCATGGTAACAGCATTAGCTGATATCAAGTGCTCTGTTTCCCATTTCTCAATGTCCTGTTGGGAACATTCACAGATCCCAGTGATGTTACCAAGTTGAATTCCAGCAATGCGGCTGTTCAACAAACAAGCGAGCACTCGACCAGTGTAATAAGGTGTATCCAGGAATACCTCTGCAGGAATTCCACTGTTCCACCGAAAGTAATACACTTCACTTCCATACCAGTGTCACTCAAACCGCTAATTTGTTGTTCACAAAAACCCCTTCTCTTGGTTTGCAACACTGCAAGAGTTTGCATGTGCAATGGGCACATTATTTTGATTTGCATTATCAGTATTTACATTCATGACAGCATTACCACGTTCTGGGTTTCTTGACTGTCTATAACTGTTGCTATGGAAAGCACCTCTATTATTAGAGTGGTTTTCACTATTCCTATGAAATGATCTATTACCCCTGTTAGATCTGGGACTATAACTTCCTCTATTTTGGTAATCATTTTGTCTGTATGATTGTATGATTGTTTAGGACCAAAATAATCATTGTTGTTGTTATAGTTGTCATACCTCTGAGGCTGTTGAGATTTCTTGTTAAAGTTATACTTGCCTCTATTATTTCCATAATGAATGTTCTGATTAATTTTACAGTTTCTGTCAACACTATTTGACCTCTGCTTAGCGTTGTTAAAATTTGTAACTCTAGCTGAAGCAGCTGGAAGAGAATCTCTAAAGTTATCTCTACTGAGATTCTTGTTTGGCGACCTCATATTGTCTACCTAGGGCTTCACAGACAGATAATTTATCTGGTTTTTTTTCCTAAAGGAAGGATAAGAAATCTCCACTGATGGAAGATAAAACCTTATCTCTGAGGATTAGGTCAGATCCTTCAAAAGTTTTTTCTATTTTAGAGTGATCAATCCATCTCGAAGAATACATTTTAATTGAGGAAATAAATTCTGTAAAATCCTTAACAGAATCAGGTATTAATGACTTAAATTTTTGTCTATAACCATCCTCATCTAATCGGTATTTCTTTAGTAACAGAATTTTAACTGAATTATAGTTATTTCTGGACTGATCATCCATAGTGCACACTGCTGTACATGCATCACCAACCAATAAATTCATGAGCCTACTAGGCCATGTAGTTTTATCGATGCCAAATTCAAGATAAAAGGTCTCAAATCTACTTAAGAAGCATTGGATATCATCAATGGAAGGGTTAAATTTGGGTAAAGTTACCTTAACAAATTTGTTATGATCTCTTCTATCCTCATCCATATTTCTGATATTCACTTGAGGTTGTTGCAATCTTAATTTCTCAAGTTCAATCTCAGGTAACTTGATTTCTTGAGCTTGTTTTAGCTCAGCCTGAGCATAGGCAAATTTTTCCTTTTCAAGAGCTAACTCTTGTGCTCAGCTCTTTTCTGACTATTTATCTTGTCTTATTCTTTCTTTATATTGTCTTTTTTCTTTTCTTCTTGTCTTCTTTCCTTTTCTAATTCTTATTATCTTTTGATCTCCTTGTCTATATATTCTTGCAAGGCAGGTCCCTTCAGACCACAATCTTTTCCAACCTTTACTAAATCTTTCAAGGTCGACATGTTTTACTCTTAATGCGCTTTCTCAATAGCAACCAATACAGTAAATTTATATTATTACTGCTTTGTGAATAATATTTCAATAATTATACCAACACTTCAAATTCAATCACATGATGAATTTATAATATTATATTGAAAAGATGCAGATGTTAAAAAAAATGGAGCATAAAAGAATATTACGAACAATAGACAAAATACAGCAATCAGAGCCAAAAAAAAAGAAAATACAAATGTGAAAAACCAAGGCAGAAATTACATGGATAGAAAAATGTAAAAATATGGCCCTATACATAAATATGACAAGACATAACAATTTTTTTTTCACAACATGAATAACATGTATGATATAAAAGATCGTCAGGTTAGATGAACAGTTTTACAAACAAAAATGGAGCAAACCTGAATAAAAAAAATTATACAGAACTGGACTACAAATACAAAATTATAATTAATGAAAGTTCACTCTTAACGATTACAGGTAATGATTATTTCACTAGCAGCAGATTATCTCATCGTTGAAAAACCGGCCCCGCTATATGACACAATCACCTACCAAACCCTAAGGACACGCTTATGAATCCATCGACCAGTCAAGACGGTATAGATGAAAACATAAGTCCCACCCTACCAATCTGTTACTGTCATTTTTGCCTGTATTATAGACGTCAACCTGTTTGATACTTTTTGATGGTCTAAGAGAGAGAACTGTCTATTAACTTTTCAGTGACAGGTTTGATTAGTGGTTATCTTTCCCTTGTCTTGTTCATCTATCCTTATAAGGATCGATGTTGACCTGTTTCGGGGAAATGTCTTAAATAGTTGTCATGTCTTAAGTCGCTATTCACATGACCATATAAGGAGCGGTTTTGCCTCTTGTTTCGGGAAATGCCCTGGTCTGTATTAGCTTTACTCAGGTCTGCTTATTGCACATGCGCAGGTTTTTGCGCGCAGATCAAGAGCCACTTCCGATCTTGGCATTGTACCTGGGTTTCTGACCGGACAAGAGGTCCGGAGATTTTCTCTGCCATTATTACGGGGAAATGAAGTCCTCTGTGTGACTGATATGACAAATGTGGAAAACTAAGTCAGAAATGACATAAATTGAACAATATTAAAATATGGCCCTAAAAACAAATAGCACAAGACATGACGATTTTTTTTTCTTACAACATGAATAACATATATGAAATCAGAGATAGCAAGGTAAGAAAACGATTTTACAAACAAACATTGAGCAAAACTGAGGAAAATTTTACAAAACTGGAGTACAATTACAAAATAACAGTTAACAAGACATCACTGCTAACGTACATAGGCTATGATTAATTCAGTAGCAGCAGATTCATGCAGCGTTGAAATACCGGCCCCGCTATGTGAAATAATCACCTACCAAACCCTAAGGACACGCTTATGATTCCATCGACCAGTCAAAATGGTATAAATGGAAGCATAAGTCCCGCCTACCACCCACAGACTAGATACAACATGACATTGAATACATAAAACATAAAGCTGAAAAATTGGCGGCAATTAAGATATTGTATGTCACAATATGTATGAGTCTGATAAACGTGACTTATCTTATGCCTGGCCCAAAATCCTCCTAGTTCCACGGCTGTTCCTAGCAGCACAGATGCGAACAGGAATCACGACCTCTCACTAGGCCTAGAAACAGAAAGCAGCTGACTCGATCCAAAATCCACTCGATTGCTCGAAGTCAGAAAAAATCGCCATCTTTGGCAGAAAATAGATGCAAACTTGCGTCTAATGATGCAGCTGTGATAAACTTGATAGCTTGCTCTTTTGGAACTTGCGAAATGAAGAACTGTAGTGTAGGAAATGTTTTCCCGGCCTTCTCATACTCTGTACTTGTTAGCAGACGATAGGTACGCCATTTTGAAAAAACTTGAACGAAGTACAACTTTTGAGGCTGGTTGGCTTGTAATAAGGAGAAATGTCCTAATACTGCTGGTTTAAGGCTCCAAATAGTTGCAAATCAACGGTTTGACTTTCCCAAAATGAAACGACCGGCTTGGCTCCCCATATGTAGCGGGTCCTTTTCAGAGTAGAAGGAGATACTGGACTCTGACGTCCATGGCGTCTAGGGTTATTGAACTACAGTCCATTCAGCAGAGTTCTAAGAAAAACGTACTTGACAGTTGAAACAGTATAAAACTGAATAATGCCTGGTGAACGTTTCACACATGTAGAATTTAATTACAATGACTGGCTCCTTTTAAAATGCATCAAATGTACAAGACATGAGCTCTCATCAGCCTGTCTATAAGTACGTCTAACGTCTGTAGACTGCATAACACTGTCAGTTGTCATTTAGCTGAATTTATTTAATATTAAAATATATTTTCCTTCCACATTCCTTCAGCTCTGACATGTCCATATACCATACAATCAGACTAGGTTCTATCTCGTAGACTACCTAGCTGACATACACTTATAAAACCAGTACTTCAAGAACATACCCAGGAGCACAGAATACACAGCATTCTCACAATGGAGACACGGTGACTAAATCCTCTGAACCGCCATAGCCCACAAAACCACGTCCGCTCGGAAAATACCCATACAATCGTGACGTCCTTCCTGTGTTGTAACAAAAGATTAATAAATACGAAATCAGCCCAACAAACCAAGTTTGAGGGCGACCGAAAATGGTGTTATGAAATGAGTCATAACAGTGTTGTCTGCACATAAGAACGATTGACATTTTTTGAGGCAACATTTTTTTTGAGTAGAGCTCACAGATGATATGATATACAGAGCCCACTAATTGTGCTCCATACAGAAACCAAGACTAATATGTCTTATTAATGAATAGAAGCCCAGTGAAGATAATACTGTTGTGGAACCTGCTATTCAGGCGGAATGATTGGTATGGATGGAGATGCCTTGCTTATGAGAAATAACACAGAGGTTACCTTATTATAGAGGCCTGCTACTTTGCGGCCTGATTCTGTCGCCATAGAGGCCAGCCATTTTTCGGCCTATAATTTCACCAGAAGATGTACCTGGCGTGTTAGGCCAGAAGAGTTATAGACTTTTGGGCACTCCTCCGAATACCGGTCCCAAATTAATCAATACGGTTTGTGTTAGAAAATATCCCTTACAGGGCCTCATTGTGACATATAATAAAAATTAAAAAATATACGAGTAGAAATGAATGGGAAACTACTACGTGTATTTAGTACCTGACTGTACGGGCTAGATGGTAATGTCTGAATCGATAAAGTCATTTGCTTCATTGGGAGAGTCAAAAGGTACTCCTGTAGCAGATACTACCATAGGGGAGTTAAGTGTTAGAGACCTCACTATACTAGGTCATGCATAAAGAGGTGGGGTGACCAGTACCTTTCCTCACTGCTTTTTCCTTCCCTAACTCAAGTGAGAAGTCAGGTACCCATTTACTGCTGGGTAGACTGAATCGTGTCGATACCGTGAATCTTTTTACTTTTCAAATGCTGTATAATACTAAGTATGGGTGTTCTGGAGTGAAATGGCAGACCTTACTATAATATTGTAACATGTCAAATGATGTATAGCTCTAGGGAGGGAAGTCTGGAGTAATGTTATTGCCTTTACTATATTGTTGTAATTTGTCAAATGTTGCTTATCAATAAGGATGGGAATAAGGAGTAAAATTGTTGCCTTTACTATAATATTGTAACTCGTGAATTATTGTATGGCACTAGAGAGAGAAGTCTGGAGTAACGTTTCTGCTGTTACTATATTGTAATTTGTTAAATGTTGTACATCATCGGGGATTGGAATTCTGAAGTGAAATTACATCACATGTTTCGACTTCACCTCGAACAGCCAGTAAAACATTATCATCACAATTTTTTCCTTTGCCAGTTCACAATTGGCAAAGAACAATCCTGTCCGTACACTGCAACGACAATTACAATTACGGCACCGCCAAGAGAATCTGTCAGAACATTCCAAACGAAAAACTAAAGACATCAGACGTCCACAAGAAGAACAGTTTACGGCGTTTCTTATTAATTGGTATGTAACAAGCCACTGTAACCATTTGAGTTTGTTGTTCATTAATGTATACAAGTCACTAGGTCTGACATCTACAGCTGTTAGTTCTTGAACTGGTACAACATTGTTGCTGATCTGTGTCGGAGCTGATGGTCTACCTGGCATTATTAATATTTTTATCTCAAATGCACAAATTCGAAAGTAAAAAATTATCAATTTAGGCCTATTCACAACTTTGGAAGAAAAGAAATGGTCAACTTCACTCGCTGTATCGGAATATCGAAATGATAATGTTACAGCGGGAAATAACTTGTAATTTTAGAGTTTTTTACCCCCATTTATCTGGCCGATACACTTGTCGGACGGTGGACCTCTTCTGATGATCAGATTACTTCCTGTTGTATCGCTCTGTAAAGAGTTTCCTATCATTGTCGCCCTGAACCGGCATTTTTAGATTTTTTCCCCCCCATTTCTTTCGCCCCTGAACCTGCATTACCAAATGAGGCTCTGTAAGGGATATTTTTTAACACAAACCATATTGATTAATTTGGGACCGGTATTCGGAGGAGTGCCAACTTTTGTTAAGCAATTGGGAGCCCGCCCCTTTGTGGTGCGACATAGTTGCTAGAGGTACTGACGCGCTTAGTCAGGGTACCTGAGCTTTAGTATGAGCAGAACATAAATTGACAGGCTAGTAGCATCCTGATATATAAGCTGTTCAAGATTTGTGATGCCAGATATTTACCACCATTACTATGCATGTTATGTCCATGATCCTGTGCAATTGACTGTGTCGTTGATGTCACCGTATGTCTCGTAATAAATTATTGAAAAGGTCAGCAGTTGTTACCCACGTTTACTGACTTCTACATGTGGTTTGAGTGGGTGCATTGTGAACTGTCCAAGAGCCTATACACATTCGTGTCCACCATCTTACCTGATGTCTATTCACCCACATATCACGCCAACCCACACACTTCTACGAGCACTACACACTTAAGAGCCTGTATGGTGTTTGAGAGAGAGAATCAACATTACACCCTGACAGCGCCTCAACGCTTGGTGACCCAAATATACACCACAACATTGTACTGTCCAGGTTGACCTCCTACATAACAGCATTCAACATATCGGTGGCCATCTAACCCTTAACATTCTGGTGGCCAGATTCGTGGGGTTTCAGCTACACAGCGAACAGTGGTATTGTAAATAGGTCAACCAACAATACCAGCTTGTGACTTGACACATGTAACTGCAAAATGGCCAACAGTTACATCAGAAGATGATTTATGATGTGCTACGAATATAAGCGCTGTACTGCAATTCTACAGTCGACGATGTCCATCTATTTGAGCGATCACGTCACGTTGTTTTCTGTCAAGCTCCTGTTGTAAACAGTTCAAGCTGTTGTTTATGTACTACAGTTTACAGACATCCTTATATATCAGCGTTGGATCTTCTGGTCTCAACTATGTTGGCGAGAATGTCTTTGTAGCTGTACTTTGGAGACCACTACCTGTTGTCGACGTTACTGTAAACTTCAACGGTGGATCTTCTTCCCATTGCTCCGTCTAGTGTTGAACTTCATTGTTGTTGACTAAAGGCCAGGATTGTACTTAAGATACGTGGCAGTTTGTTTTTGGAAACTGTACCGTTATATTGTGTGTAACTGAGCCTTCTTTACAACACACTCTATTATATGCTAGCTGTTTATGTTATATGTTCCTTAAGTGTGTATATTTCTGCGGGTTTTCGGTTGGGCGGTGTCTGTTGTAGGGTATCCCACGTAACAGAGGGCCTACGACAGCGTTCTTTATAGAACTTATCGCGAATTTCCCACTGTGGAAATAGCCAGCGACTTTTTGTTGCTTTCGCGTTATTTTTGTATTAGTTGTGCTGAGATGTTCTTTTGTCGTTTTTGTGATATTTTTTCTGTTCTTTAGTTTTGCTTTGATTTGTTTGTATTTGTCTGCCTCTCCTTCCTATCATTTATTTTTTATACATCTTTTCGTTTATAATTATAACAGTGTTGTCATTCATTTTGTTTACTTCTTCGCAGTTATCATTACATCCTTTGTAACATTTTTCTTTAGTTTTGCTGTATTGTTTATTTGACTTCTGCGAATGTTTTCATTTGTTCTATATGCTTGTCTTTGTGTTCATTAATGTTATGCATTGTGGTCATACACAGTCTATATATATACTTGGTCATGCACTATTATTAATATGATGCACTTTAGATATAGAAGTGATTAATGGTGATATTATTATATATAAACAAGGTAATTATACAAGGTCTTTTACAAAGACTTGTCTCCCACTGAGATTGGGATAAAGTGTGTTATTATTTCAGAGGTACTGATAACATATTATTGGACATAATGTCTACATTAGACTACTTTATTGAGCAAGGGAAAGCCCTTGGTAAGACGGGTGAGAAGTTAGAAGAATTTACACTTGCTCTATACAACAAGGCGCAAAAAGCAGAAGAAAGAAAACAAAAAGCTGAAGAGAAAAGGTTAGAAAGAGAAGCCGAAGAGAAAAGGTTAGAAAGAGAAGCTGAAGGAAAAAGGTTAGAAGCTGAATCCGAAGAGAGAAAAATTCAGCAGCAAAGAGAATCTGAAGAGAGAAAAATTCAGCAGCAAAGAGAATCTGAAGAGAGAAAACTTCAAGCTGAGCAGCAAAGAGAGTCTGAAGAGAGAAAACTTCAAGCTGAAAAACAAAAAATGGAACACAAGGAAAAACTCTTAGCTTTGGAGTTGGAGAACTTAAAATTGATGAATATGAGTAATTCTCAAGCAACTTCTAGTAACACAAAAGCTAATGGTTATAAAGTCAAATTACCTCCTTTCAACACTGCAAAGGACGACATAACGTTCTATCTAGATAGATTTGAACTTACATGCATAACGCATAAGGTAGATAAGGCGCAATATGTCGGACAACTGTTGGAATTACAGGTGAACCATTAAATACTATAATGGCAATAGAAGAACCTGACAAGACTAACTATGAAGTTGTCAGGGCAACCTTATTAAAGAGATATCAACTTAAAGAAGACGATTATCGTCTTCGCTTTAAGACTATGTTACCAGAAACTGGGGTAGAATTCTCAGACTTTATTACAAAGATATGTCTTACTTTCACACGATGGATTGAGCTGTCTAAGACTGAACACACATATGAAGCACTTATGGACTTGTTACTTAGGGACAAAGTAATGTCATCAGTTAATGAGACCTTTCTTGTCTTTATACATGAACGTAAACCTAAGAACATAAAAGACATAGAACAATATTGTTGCCAGTATGTCACTGTGGACCCACAACAAACGATTAGCAATTCTAAAATTAAAGAATGATTGCCCGTGGCTTCTGCGACACCATATGGTCCTAACTTTCAGCATCAATTTCAATGTGCTCAACGCAACTTTGATAGGAAGAGTAGCCGTAACTTCGGACAGGATCAAGTCGATCTATCCTGTAATGGTTCTTCTTTGAAGAACTGGAGACGAGCTGACAGCCCTCATAATTTTGGTTCCGGCAATTTTGGAAACTTTTGCAGGGGTAGCCACAATAAAAACTATCCAACATATCATAATTATTCAAGGAGACAACAAAACCAAACTAACAGATATTCTCATCAAAGAGAAAATGACAATCACAACTGTGAAAACTGCGGTTCAAACCAAAACAATAGTTACGGTAGATCAAATAACTATAATTTCAGAAGAAATAATAGTCGCGGTAGATCGCAACACATTAGTAATAAATCATGTCGTCATGCTAACTCTGCTCAGCAAGAGTCTCAAGAGTCTCAAGGAGTTAGTAATCAAGGGAAAAATAATAATAATAACTCTAGTGCTATCACTTGTTCTGCTTTCGATTTTGGGAGAGCATCTTAATGCCCCCAATGCACAACACTATTCGAACCTACTACCATATCTACCTTGAGTTGTGGTGATCCTCTACCCGCTCTTCCTGCCGCAGCTGCGCATGACGGGAGAGGATCTCTTATTCTTCATAGAGGTCTAGTGAATAATAACCCAGTCTCAGTCCTCTTTGATTCTGGATGCACTACTATTGGGGTTAGACAATCTTTTATAGATACTTCCTGTGCCACTGGAAAAGTGGTCAAATGTGTAACATTTGGTGGCACAGTAAAAAAGTATTCGACTGCTATCATCCACATAGCTACTCCCTTCTTTACGGGAGATGTCCACACGTGTGTGCTACCGAACCCTATTGTGGATCTTATCATCGGGCGTATACACGGAGTTAAGGAGTGTACCCCGCAGCAGATTGCTGACTGGGAAGAACAAAATATTCAAGCTGCTAATGCAGTTGTCACAAGAGCACAGGCTCAGACTATGCCTCAGACTTCATCGACCGAAAGTGATGAAGTACTTAATCAAGAGGATCATTCGGTGATCTCGCATGACTCTTTCATAAAACTTCAACAAGAGGACACTTCTTTAAAAAAATTCTTCCTTCTTGTCAAAAATGGTGATCCAAATCAGAACGCAAATCCTGGATCACTATGAAGAATGGTGTACTAGTGCGTATGGTACAACACTCAGACTTGTCTATGCATTTGCAAATTCTTGAACCTAAAAGTATGAGAGTTCGAATTCTGCAACATGCTCACGACTCTTAGTGCGCTGGTCATATGGGATTTTCCCGTACTGAGTCGAGAGTTCTTGCAGCGTTCTTTTGGCCATTTGTAAATAGAGATATACGTGTTTATTGTCGCTCATGCAAAGTATGTCAAGAAGTCAAGTCGAAAGGTCCACGCCATGCAGCACCGATCCAGGCTGCGACATTCCTAATCGTCCGTTTCAAAAAATGGCAATAGATATTATTGGCCCTTTTAAAATCAGATCAGCCAGAGGACACCAATTTATTCTTACATGCATTGACATGTGTACACATTGGCCAGAGGCTATACCTCTTAAGAGCATTTCTACTGCCGATATTGCAGATGCTCTTTGGCTGATATTTTCTCGTCTGGGATTTCCCAAAGAAATCTTGTCAGACCATGGCACCCAACTAATATCTGACACTATGTCACAGGTGATGTCTATACTTAATATTAAAAGGTCTCTGAGTAGTATCTATCATCCGATGTCTAATGGGTTAGTCGAACGTCTGAATAGAACTCTCACAAATTTACTTGGGAAGATAACTAAGGATCATCCTCAGGATTGGGACAGGGTCTTACCCGCGGCTCTCTTCGCATATAGAGAGGTCTCCAATGAACATACTGGGTTTTCTCCATTTGAGCTTGTCTTTGGCGCGCGACCGCGCGGTCCCATGTTGTTGCTTCATAACCTTATAACTGCCGATGATATCAGTGATGACACACAACCTTCGCATGAATATGTCATTGCTCTCAGGCAGAAAATCATTGAAGCATGCAGATTAGCAACTTCTGCATCTGAATTTGCTGAAGAAAAGGCAAGGCAATTCGCAAATAAAAATAGATGCCTAGGACAACTTTGTCCTCGCGACAAAGCATTTGTATTACTTCCTTCCAGGGAAAATAGATTTCTCATTGGATGGAAAGGTCCTTTTATGATTGTCTCTAAAATTTCTGATGTCGACTATGTTGTCGATATAGAGGGAAAGCATAAAACCTTTCATATAAACATGCTTACAGAATTTCATGAACGTCCAGAGTACCTGCAGCCTATCTTTCAGGCGACGGACGATACTCCAGTCCCTCATGGTCATTACTCATCTGTGTCGGTTATACAGGATGAAGAATCTACTTTCACAGACGTTAATGTTCCTCTTCCGATGATTCCACTTCATTCTACGGAATCATGGAAAAATGTAACTTTCTCCTAAATTATCTACTGAGGAACAGCTACAAGTCTCTTCCATGTTACAAACATTTCAAGATGTTCTCACGGACATTCCTGGACACACATCTGTCATTGAATATGACATAATACTTACTGATCATCACCCTATCAGGGTCAGACCTTACCCTATTCCTATACATTTCCAGACTCAGGTCAAGAAAGAACTGGATGAAATGATAAAGTTGAAAATAATTGAACCATCCAATTCGGCATACTCTTCATCTATGGTTATTGTTCGAAAGAAAGACAATAACATACACCTTTGCGTCGATTACCGTAAACTAAACCGAGTAATGAAATTCGATGCTGAACCTATGCCTTTATTGGAAGATCTACTTACTAGACTTTCTAATTCTCGGTTCTTTACCAAACTCGACTTGTCTAAAGGTTACTGGCAAGTTCCTCTAACTGAACGAGCCAAACCTCTTACTGCTTTCTCAACACCTAGGGGTCTGTTCCAATGGAACTTCATGCCTTTCGGCCTTATGAATGCCCCAGCTACCTTCGTACGCATGATGCGTCGAATTCTTTCATATCGTTCAGATGTCATTGCATACTTGGACGATATCTGTCTTTTCAGTGATTCTTGGGAAGATCACTATTTGGGTTTATATGAACTGTTGTCTACTCTACGTGAGCATAATTTGACAGCCAAACCCTCTAAAGCCTATGTTGGGTTTAGTGAAATTTCTTTTCTTGGTCACCCTGTTGGTCATGGTCTCTTGAAGACAGAGGACCACAACACTTCTAAGATACTGAACATCACTATTCCTAAGACAAAGAAACAGATCTGTAGTCTCTTAGGCTTAATACAGTTCTATGGAAGATTCATACCGAATCTTTCTTTTATCACGGCACCACTTTCAACCCTATTGAAGAAAGGGTCTCCTAATATGGCGCGCTGGTCCCAAGAATACCAATCTTCATTGGATCAGATTAAAACACTATTCTCATCTCCTCCTATCTTAAGACTACCTATAGCTGATAAGACTTTTGTTCTCCATACTGACGCCTCATCAACAGGGATCACGGCGGCACTGATGCAAGAGTATTCAGAAACTCTGCATCCTGTAATGTATGTCTCTAGGAAACTGAATGCGGGAGAAAGGAATTATTCTGTTCTAGACCGTGAATTATTAGCTATGGTCTGGGCGATTCTTAAACTTCAAAGATTCCTTCTCGGCGCGCATTTCATAGTAGAAACCGACCAAAAAGCTCTCACAGCTATGCAGAGTAAGGACTTGAAGAGCTCTAGATCCACTCGATATGCTATTGCTCTTCAACCTTTTCATTTCACGGTACGAGCTATCCGTGGTTCAGATAATGTGATGGCCACATGACTCTACGTAACTCTTATGTCTAGATTTTCTAATACACATCTGGATTTTCTTCAACTACGGATGTCATCTCCTAGTAGTTTATATATTGTATACTTGTATAATCATAATTATGTTAAAATAAATTATATTTTGTTATGTTCAAGCCTCCCATAATGATGGTTTGTTATCATTATATTGATATGACTCCTCGATGTATTCTCATTCATCATTGCTACACATGATGATATTGCATTTTTGCATCGATTGAGCCTGACATTATGGCGTCTTATATCATCAGCACATCATTCATGCGTTATGAGCTTGTTGTATCTTGCTCATTGATGTACTTAAAAAAAAAAAGTTTCATTTTTTTTCCCGCGGGGTGCGGTAATCTGTTACTGTCATTTTTGCCTGTATTATAGATGTCAACCTGTTTGATACTTTTTGATGGTCTAAGAGAGAGAACTGTCTATTAACTTTTTAGTGACAGGTTTGATTAGTGGTTATCTTCCCCTTGTCTTGTTCATCTATCCTTATAAGGATCGATGTTGACCTGTTTCAGTAAAATGTCTTAAATAGTTGTCATGTCTTAAGTCGCTATTCACATGACCATATAAGGAGCGGTTTTGCCTCTTGTTTTGGGGAAACGCCCTGGTCTGTATTAGCTTTACTCAGGTCTGTGCTTATTGCACATGCGCAGGTTTTTGCGTGCAGATCGAGAGCCACTTCCGTTCTTGGCATTGTACCTGGGTTTCTGACTGGACAAGAGGTCCGGAGATTTTCTCTGCCATTATTACGGGGAAATGAAGTCCTCTGTGTGACTGATATGTCAGTGATTCTTCCCCAAGTTTATTCTGTACGCCAAGGATGGCGAGTTGTTTTTTGGTGATTTTCTAGGATGCTGTCATGTAGAAGATACATTTTAATCTTCTCGTATGCCTAGATTTGCAGATTAGGTTTTGTCTGCACATTAGAACGATTGACATTCTTTGAGGCGACATTTTTTTTAGTAGAGCTCACAGATGATATGATATACAGAGCCCACTAATTGTGCTCCATACAGAAACCAAGACTAATATGTCTTATTGATGAATAGAAGCCCAGCGAAGATAATACTGTTGTGGAACCCGCTATTCAGGCGGTATGATTGGCACGGATGGAGATGCCTTGCTTATGAGAAATAACACAGAGGTTACCTTATTATAGAGGCCTGCTACTTTGCGGCCTGATTCTGTCGCCATAGAGGCCAGCCATTTTTCGGCCTATACTTTCACCAGAAGATGTACCTGGCATGTTAGGCCAGAAGAGTTATAGACTTTTGTTAAGCAATTGGGGGCCCGCCCATTTGTGGTGCGGCATAGTTGCTAGAGGTACCTGACGTGCTTAGTCAGGGTACCTGAGCTTCAGTATGAGCAGAACATAAAATGACAGGCTAGTAGTATCCTGATATATAAGCTGTTCAAGATTTGTGATGCCAGATGTTTACCACCATTACTATGCATGTGATGTCCATGATCCTGTGCAATTGACTGTGTTGTTGATGTCACCGTATGTCTCGTAATAAATTATTGAAAAGGTCAGCAGTTGTTACCAACGTTTACTGACTTCTACATGTGGTTTGAGTGGGTGCATTGTGAACTGTCCAAGAGCCTATACGCATTCGTGTCCACCATCTTACCTGATGTCTACTCACCCACATATCACGCCAACCCACACACTTATACGAGCACTACACACTTGAGAGCCTGTATGGTGTTTGAGAGAGAGAGTGGGGCAAAGTCTTTTTACAGACAGGGTATGATGTGTTGGTGTTGTGGGTAGTGGGTTTCTCCCCTTGCTTCACCCTAGGCCTAGTGAATTCTTGTTCATGAAAGGAGCGATCATTGCGGTGTCAGTCTCTTGGCCTAGCAAAACCTCTCATACATTGAGATCGTTGTGCGTGGTGAAGAGCTACACCCTCCTCGAGGTAGTCCTGGTAACAGGGGTGAATCCTCAGGCTAAACACAATGGATCTAGAGGAGCAAACCTCGATAATAAAACCGGTGCACTACACCGTACACGTGGGAAGGAGCCAGATGGATACTGAACAAGTCTTAGGAGTGGGAACGAGTGTGGACTGCTTCCTGAAGATCGGAACCCATCCTACAGGCACAGATACTCAGGACGTGACGATCCTATTGCCTTCAACTCTTGGTCACATGCCTAGAGCCTCAGAGAACTCTGCGTAACCAGCAGGCAATTTGGTGGCCCGGAATGAGCACTGTGAGCCCTACCTTGGCTACGTATCTCAAGGAGATGCAGAAACACCCCCTTTATCTCCCCTAGAGCTGGCACAGTACACTTCTGGCTTCTACCTGGGGTGGTAGGAAATCCACAGGCACCCCAGCATCACAATGCCATGAAGATGACAAAGTTAAAATTTACTAACTCAAACCTGGCAGAGCAAGTCCTCCATCAGATGCGGCCGATGCTGGGCCCACTGGTGCGTGGACACGTCCTGATCCCCATCAAGACTTGCCTGGGGAGCCCACCCCGGCTCAAAAAAGCAGAGAAGGCCACTCTCCAAACTCCGATGTCTTGCGGGCAGTGTTAGGATGTGCAAGAACATGGACAGGAAGACTCCACAACTTCCCCACTGAAGACACGCCCACGACGACCATTGCCTCAATTGGCTGTGTGTGGTGTACCCGGAAACGGGGCCTCCCAGTACTGAGGCACAGTTAAGTCCCCGATGTCACTTATCAGTGCAGAGTTGGGAGAGATGGCTGAGCATCACAATCCCCCCTGTGGTGCAGCATGTTGAGAACCCAGCATTGCACACTAAGCTTGGGGGGATCACATGGGCACCAGACTTAATACTGGCTCTTGACTGGATGGCCGCATGCAGGAGATTTCTACAATGGAGGGATGGCAGGTGGTGGGTATCTGGAAGTGGCTCTGTGCAGGACGTGAGGATTCCTTGGGAGAGCCCAGAACCAGAGCACAGCATTGTGCAAGCTCTGCATAGTTGGAGAGCCCCCCTGGATGATGGGGAATGCACAGTGTGCCACCCCACCTATCCCCAACTGCTAACTTAGAACCAGAAGTGGGGTCCTCTGTATGCGTGCCAGGCCAGGATAAAATGCCTGGGAAAGAGACTGGAGCTCAGAACTCCTTAACTCAAAGTGGCAGGATGGCAGAAAAGCCACGGGAAAGACAGGTCTATTTTGAAGATAATGCAACCATATTTTCACCATACGAGCTCGGACGCCGCCTCGGTAAACAAAGTCTGCACAGAGCAGTGACACCCCCAGGCTGCTTGTGAATAGTCTACTACTGGGAACATAAACAGATTAGGGATGAGCCCACTCTTCCATTGAAGAGGTGCTAAAGTCGTAGATACTGGGCCAGAAGGCGCACCGGAAACCACAGTATCACGCAACTCGCTTTTTTTCTATGGATGAGTACACCGTCAAATAAATCTGGTACTGGTGCTCGCCCTGTGGAGCTCCACCAGGCAGGTGCAGTGCCAGGCACTGAGCATCGACAGAGCCCACCCTCAGCTACTGGAGGACCCTCTAGACCATCTTGTGGAGTCAGCAGACGGCGGAGGAGAACTACTGACCGAAACAAAACAGAAAAAGAGAAACCCAGAGTGCCACTTGTCATAATGCACTGGAATGCAGAGGGAGTGAACAGCAAGCAGGCTGGATACAGCAAAAAGACAGAGCTGGAAAACATCTTGTATGAGAAGCAAGTCAGTGTTTACTGTATCCAAGAGACTCACTTGAAAGCAGATCAAACCTTTAAAATAAGGGGATATCAATGCTTCAGATCAAACATACAAGATAGACGAAAAGGAGGAGTACTTACTCTTGTAAGGAATAACATTCATGCACACGAAAGGAAAACCTAGATGGATGGAGCAGAATATCAGCTGTTGCAGATAAAGGTAGACAAGATGGAAATAGAACTCCTGAACTATTACTGTCCAAACAACAAACCCCTGAGTCTCAGCTCTATACAGGTATCAGCCACCAACTTTATAGCTTTTGGAGACTTTAATAGCCACTCCCAGAGCTGGGGTTATAACCATCTAGATCACAGAGGTGAAGAGGTTGAAACATGGCAAGATGATCACTCCCTAATCCTAGTCAATAATGCCACAGATACTCATACCTTCTACTCAAGAGGATGGCACACAACTTCAACACCAGATCTTGCCTTCTCCACACCAGATATAGCTGGATCTATTAGTAGAGAAGTAGGAGACCAACTAGGGGGAAGCAACCATCGCCAAATCTTTCTTACTGTCCAGAGTGTAACTCTCAGTACAGGCCCAGCCATTACAAGATGGAACTACCAAAAAATCCAACTGGGGTTTATTCAGGCATCGGGTGAAAACGCTGCTGTCTGCCCTCAAGGTACAGAACAGAGACATTAATGAAGTGGTAAAAGACTTCAACAGATGCATACTACAAGCTGCAAAAGAAACCATTCCCAAAGGATGCCGGTGTAACTACATACCATACTGGCCCAGCACACTCCAAGAATGTCAGGAAGCTATGGACAGGGCTAGAAAGGACGCAGAGTCTCAGCCTTCACTTGAAACTCACAATAAATGGAAAAAGGCTGTAGCAGAGTTTCAGAGAACAAAGCTAGAAGAAAAACGGAAAAGCTGGAGAACTAAAACGGCATCGCTGAACCTTGAGAAAGATGGCAGGAAACTTTGGAGATTAGTCTAGTCTCTAAATGAAGAGCGTTCCTCACCTAGGCAGACTATCACATTGGATGAAGGTGGCAAACTTTTCAGAGGAAAACAAGCTGCAGACCTGTTTGCTAGAAGATACAGTTCAGAAAGCAACTTACCGATTAACATAGACCATCAGAGAGAGATAAGAAAATAAATACTGGCAACCATGGGACAGACAGATACTCCTGCCCCAATGAGGGAACCCATCACACTAGGAGAACTACAGAACGCTATTTCCAAGCTTAAGTTCCAAAAGTCACCCGGCCCAGACAAAATCAGCAACGAAATGCTAGTAAATCTGAGCACAGCAGCAAAGACAAAACTGCTTGAGATATTCAACCACAGCTGGTTGAAAGGAACGGTACCCCAAGTATGGAGAGAAGCCATCACAATACCCATACTAAAGAAAGAGAAATGTAAGACCGAGGCTGCAAGTTACCGGCCAATCAGTCTCACAAGCTGTGTTGGGAAGACTATGGAACGAATAGTCAACCACAGATTGAAATGGTATTTAGAGTCTGAGCAGATCATGGTGCCGGAACAAGCTGGATTTAGAGAATGCTACAGTATAGAAGATCAAGCTACTTACTTGTCTCAAGTAGTAGAAGATGCCTTCCAGGAGAAGAAAAAGGTACTAACGATCTGGGTCGACTTCAAGCAGGCCTTTGACAAGGTGTGGAAAGATGGCCTTATTGCAAAACTTAGGAGAAGTGGAATCCAAGGCAACATGATGAAATGGATCCAGTCATACTTGCATAACAGGAGAACTAGAGTCACTCTTGACGGTCTGCAGAGCAGGAAAGTGTTGCTCTATCAGGGGGTACCTCAAGGAGGAGCAATTTCCCCAACACTTTTCCTTGTTTAAATCAATGAAAGATCTCCCCGCAGGAGTGAAAGCTGCCTTATATGCAGATAACCTAGTACTCTGGTGCGCTGATGAAAATGTCACCTCAGCAAATTATAGAATGCAGCGGGCAGTAGACATGCTAGTGTCATGGGCAGAGAAATGACATATCACAATAAACACAGACAAAACCTCCACAACACTGTTCTCCCTCGCCCCCAAGGACAAAGCAGCTAACATACACCTAGGGACAACCGTGATCAAGGAAGAAAGCTACCCCACCTATCTTGGGGTGACATTTGACCAAAGGCTTACATGGAATAAGCATATTGAAAATGCAGAAGGAAAGGCCCGAAGACGACTAGGCATACTCAGAAAATTAGCAGGTACCAACTGGGGAGCAAATGAATGAACTCTAAAGAAGATTTATAATGGAGTAATAAGACCACACTTAGAGTTTTGCTCAATAGCATGGTCATCAGCTGCTAATTCACATCTGCAGTCTTTGGACAAGGTGCAAAATCAAGCTCTCAAGCTCATTACAGGAGCCATGAAAATTACACCAATATCAGAGATGCAGAAAGCTGCTGGATTACAGACATTGTCCCATAGAAGAGACACAAAAAGCATGATCCAGATGGAAAAGTACAACAGTATGCCAACGCACCCAATGAAGGCAAGACTAGATGATCTGGCATTGGGACGTATAAAGCGTAGCAGCTTTGTGCATCGGGGAAAAAGACTTAAAAGACAGCATCAAGAAGACCTATCCATTGAAAACAACACCACTGAAGCCCACCCTATACCCTGTACCATGGGAGCAGGCCAGCAGTGCCCTCCAAATTAATACATCTGTCAGTGGTCTCACAAGTGGATGTGAGTATAATGATCTGCAAAAACGAACTGCTACATTGAGTATGATCCAAGAAAGCTATCCCGATCAATCATGGATACATGCCTATACAGATGGATCAGCAACTAATGCTGTTAGGAATAGAGGTGCCGGTATCTTTATCTCATATCCTGACAACCACTATGAGTCTAGGCACATTCCCACTGGTAAATTCTGTTCCAACTATACAGCTGAGGTTCAAGCTCTAGAGCAAGCTGCAAATATGATTTATAACACCAACTCTGACTGCCACCAGGTAGTCATCCTCACAAATGCACTGTCTGTCCTGCAAGCTCTTAAGGGTGGTAAACTCCCGCATCTGAGAAATGAACTAAACAAGGTAGCTGCCAAAAAGAGAACCATACTTCAGTGGGTACCATCTCATTGCGGTGTACCCGGAAATGAAAAGGCAGATAAACTTGCAAAAAAGGGAGGAGAATGTGAACAAGAAGATAATCTTCTTCCTCGTTCGCCCTGAAAAGGACGGTGGTTGCGTTGTGTCTGTTTATGCCTAAGCTGTGATATCTGCACCTTTCGGTCGACACATCCGACTTCAGCACGGCATTTTTTTAGAGACCGGGTTTGCCTTCCCATTTCGATCAGCACTCGCTCAGCCAGACTGCACTGCTGCAGACTGTTTCCAGGACCACCACGTGGAGGTGGAGTGCGGTCTTGACCAGCTCTGGTTCGCTGGTCCTGACGCAGGCAGTACAGCTATGAGTCGCTGACTGCATTCACTATTGCTGCATCTTGATGTCCCAACAAGAAGATAATGAAGTCACTTACTTTGAGAAAAAGAGAGCTATCCAGACTATCAGAAGAGAACAGAACCAACCCAAAGACGACTATCACACTCTCGACCGGCAGGGACAGATAACTATTTTTCGACTCAGGACGGGGCATAACAAACTGAATAAACACATGCACAAGCTACGATTGTCTGCTTCACCACTGTGCACATGTGGATTAAACGAACAAACGGCTGAGCATGTTCTACAGGACTGTCCTCTGTATGACCAGTTAAGAAAGATATACTGGCCCAATGACTCAACACTAAACTCAAAGCTATATGGAGTTAAAGAGTAACTTCAAACAACAGTCGAATTCATCATGAGAACTCGTCTGACGGTGTAATCATCAAAGATGCGATCGCAAGAAGAAGAAGAAGGAGGAAACTGTACCCATGTACGATCTTATTATAGTGATGGGAGACCTAAATGCGAAAGTTGGAACACACAATAATTATAACGAAAGAGTAATGGGGAAAATGCGGCAGTGAAACAGTAAATGAGAATGGGGACAAATTAATAAGCTTCTGCAGTATTAACAACCTGGTCATTGGAGGAACACTTTTTCAACACAAAGAAGTGCACAAGTTAACATGGGAATCACCAAACAGACGAGACAAAAACCAGATAGATCACATAATGATCAATGGCAGATGGAGACATGCACTACAAGACGTGAAAGTAAGAAGAGGCGCAGATATGGGAAGTGATCATCACCTAGTAGTAGCAAGACTGAAGGTGAAACTCAGAGCTGGTGGACCAGATGCAGTCAAACAGAAAAGATATAACATCACGAAACTGAAGGATCCCCTCACCAGAAAAGCGTTCGTGGCCGACGTAAAGAGACGATATCTGATTACCAAAAGCCACGAAAGAACAGAGACCGACGATGTCGACCAAAAATTCAACACCATCTCAACAATATACAAAGAAAGCAGCAAGTCATGCTTGGGATTCCAGGAAAGAAAGAGCCAAGACTGGATAACACCAGAAACGCTAAACACCATAGCGAAGAGAAAGGAAATGAAAAGAAAGAAAACAGAAGCTAAGTCTCCCAGGTTAAAGGCAATATATAGTGAACAGTACAGTCAGCTGGACAAGGAAGTAAAACGTCAAACCCGCGCTAACTAAAGGACATTTCTGGATGACCTTGCAAGACAGGCAGAAGAGGCAGCACTGAGAAATGAACAAAGCACAGTTTATAAAATAACTAAAGCTATCAGTGGAAAACGAGGTGCAAACAACATAACGTTAGTAAGAGACAAGCAAGGAAATCTCATCACCACAGCACAGGGGCAGGAAACAAGATGGGCAGATCACTTCAGAGAAACACTGAATAAGGAACCACCAGAGACTCAGCTGAATGTTCCTGAGGCTGAAAGCGACTTAGACGTAAATACAGACATTCCATGAAAAGAAGAAATTATCAAAGCTATCAAAGGGCAAAAAATGGAAAAGCGTTTGGTCACGACAATCTAAATGCTGAGCTATTCAAGACAGACCCTGAACTAGCAGCAGAACTATTAGAACCACTATTTGCACAAGTCTGGGAAACTGAGACAACACCAACAGAGTGGAGTAAAGGAATAATTGTCAAACTGCCCAAGAAGGGCGACCTTGCAGACTGCAACAACTGGAGAGGAATTACCCTCCTCTCAGTTCCCAGCAAAATACTAGGCAGGATAATCATCCATTGTGGTGTACCCGGAAATGAAAAGGCAGATAAACTTGCAAAACAGGGAGGAGAATGTGAACAAGAAGATAATGAAGTCACATACTTTGAGAAAAAGAGAGCTATCCAGACTATCAGAAGAGAACAGAACCAACCCAAAGACGACTATCACACTCTCGACCGGCAGGGACAGATAACTATTTTTCGACTCAGGACAGGGCATAACAAACTGAATAAACACATGCACAAGCTACGATTGTCTGCTTCACCACTGTGCACATGTGAATTAAACGAACAAACTGCTGAGCATGTTCTACAGGATTGTCCTCTGTATGACCAGTTAAGAAAGATATACTGGCCCAATGACTCAACACTAAACTCAAAGCTATATGGAGCTAAAGAGGAACTTCAAACAACAGTCGAATTCATCATGAGAACTCGTCTGACGGTGTAAACATCAAAGATGCGATCGCAAGAAGAAGAAGAGAGAGAGAGTCAACATTACACCCTGACAGCGCCTCAACGCTTGGTGACCCAAATATACACCACAACATTGTACTGTCCAGGTTGACCTCCTACATAACAGCATTCAACATATCGGTGGCCATCTAACCCTTAACACACCCATAGACTAAATACAACACGACATTATCACATATAACATGAACGCTGAAAAATTACGCCGACAAACAAAGATAATCTTGTCTAAAGATGTATAAAACTATAAACGTGACTGTAGCCACCTTTTGTAGCCTCTATTTGTTCGTAGTAGTAGCCTCTGGCTTTTGAATATATATAGTTGGCCATCAGATATGTGACTGTCTTATTCTTGATAAAAATCAGACGCGAATGTTAATAATAGATGAAAGTATAAAATAGTTCAAGTCACCACGGTCACACCATCATCAACAGTGTCGAGGGAAGGACACTGGAACTCATGATGGGTACAGTTATAATCCACGGTTTATTTGACAAATCACGTTGACAAAAGACGATACAACATCATGAATATATATTGGAAACTTCCTTCCTGATAAAATGGTAGGTAATGTTCCATCAAGTACATGGTTAGTCAACATAAGTACATCAGCATAAATCCTGAAGATTCTTCTTACAATAATGAAATGTTAGTTCAACAAATGTTCTCTAAGACGGTTGACCTTTCCAAGGACAATCTCTTCTCGTACCAACAATAGAATAGGATCCAATCAAATAGATTATTCCCTCATGTCTAGATTGACAATAGATTATGACTTCTGCAAATCGTCATATAAGCTTTAATTTGAAAGACATATCCTAGGTTGAACTTCTAATATTTGGTTCACCTTCCATTAAAAGAGCCGTAAATAGTCTGACGGCAATTCCAATATTCATAAACGTAAATCCCGACGTTTCAATCAAACAAGTTTTTCATAAACATATCAAGTCTGATCCATTCTGGTCCCAACACATGAGGGTGCCAGCTAGAAGTGTTAGAAGTAATGTCAATGACGACAGTAATCAAGCGCGTTAATTTCAAATTCCCCCAAAATGTGCGTTCTCGTGCACATAAATTTAATAAACCAAGCGTATTACTTATATCTCAATTGGTGCGTACACTTTTAACAAAGACAGGACCTGAGACTGTCTATATTGTTAAAGTCTGTTAGGACTTAAAAAAAGGACGCAACAGTGACTTATCTGAATGCCTGGCCCAAAATCCTACTAGTTCCAACGACTGTTCCTACCAACACTGATGTGAACAGGAATCAAGACCTCTCACTAGGCCTACAAGTAGAAAGCAGCTGACTTGATACAGAATCCATTTTATTGCTCGACGTCAGAAAAATTCACCCTCTTCGGCAGAAAATAGATGCATACAGCAACTGTGATATATTTGAATGCTTGCTCTTTGGAAACTTGCTGACTGAAGAACTGTAGTGTCCAAATTATTTTCTGGCCTTCTCATACTCTTGACTTCCTAGCAGACGGCAGACGCGCCATTTTGAAAATCTAGGTCGAAGTACAACTTTTGTGGCTATGATCGGCTTGTAACATGGAAAAATGTCCTGGTACTGCCGGTTTTAGGCCTCAAATAAGTTGAAAATCGTCATCTTGATGCCCCCATAAATGTTACGGGTTCTTTTGAAGTATATTTGAGATGCTGGACTCTGGTGTCCAGAAGGGTCTAGGGTTGCTTTTGAATACAGTCCGACATGCAAAGTTCAAGGGAAACGTAAGGCAGTTTCCAACAGTAGGAAAACTTAATAAGGCCTGATTGACGTTTAACAATATGTAGTTTAATAAACGGAAACATAGCTCCTCAATAATGCATCCATTAAATTGACAATGGCAATCACTAGCCAGTCCATAAGTAAGTCTAACGTCTTGTAGACTATAAGAACACTGTCAGAGTCATCATGCTGAATTTATTTAATATCAAATTACTCATCCTTTCCAACTCCATTCAGCGCTGACACGTCCTTAGAAATATAATCAGACTTATGCTAGGCTCTAACTGGTAGACGTCCTAGCTGAATTAAATACCGGTATATGAATAATCTCTACTCAAAGTACACATCCAGGAGCACATAAGAACACAACCTTCTCCCTTGGAGACACGGTGCCAAAGAGACCGATAACTAGACCGAATCTTTGATCATCATCATCAGTTGCCATCTCCACAATGAAGGTTGGCTGTAATGGATCTCCAACGTCTTCTGTCTCTTGTCTTGGTGGTGCACTCTGATAGACTCTTTCCTGTCCATCTCTTGATGTTATCTTCCCACTTATAGCGCTGTCTTCCCCTTGCACGTTTGCCTTCAACTCTCCCTTCTGTTATGGTCTTCTGCAAGGTGTTATGCCTTTTTATGTGGCCAAAGTATTTTAGCTGCCGAACTTTGACCTCCCTCATTAGTTCTCTTTTCATACCTAGATTTTCTAGGACCTCCTTAATTGTTTTCATCTCTTTCCATGAGATACGCCCCATTCTTCTATATATCCACATTTCAATAGCCTCAATTCTTTCTTCCAACTGCTTATTCAACGTCCATGTTTCTGCACCATACAGAAATGCAGAATATATATAACATTTTGTGATTCTCAGTTTTAAATTGTGAGATAACTGTTTGGATGTCAGTATATGTTTCATGTTGTTGAATGTAGCTTTGGCCATACCTATTCTCTTCTTGATTTCTGTTTCACATCTGCCATCTTCTGTTATTATATGACCAAGATATACGTAGCTCTTGACTTGTTCCAGGATTTTCCCATTTACGCTTATCTTTAATGTGGGTTTATCGTCTGTTTTGCTAATTATCATAGTTTTTGTTTTCTCAATATTAATGTCGAATCCATATTCATGACTTATACTGTTCACTTGCTTCACTAGACTAGTTCTTGTAACTCCTGTTCGCTTTCAGCTAACAACACGGTATCATCTGCATATCTAAGGTTGTTTATTGACCTTCCACTGATGTTCAGTCCTGGTATTTCCTGTATCTGTTTGAAAATTTTTTCCGTGTATAAATTAAATAGGCAGGGGGACAGCACACAACCTTGTCTGACACCTCTTTTTATGTCTATGTATGGTGAATCTTTGATCATAGCCCGGCAAACGACGTCTGCTCAGAAATCAGCAGACTATGTGACGACTTCCGGGTCGTCGTAGTAACGCTTTGTAAACAAGGAAGTCAGCCCACAAACCAAGTTTGAGAGCGACCGAAAACTGTTATGAATTTACTCATAACACTATGCTCCTTTGGGGGTGGAGGGTTATGAATGAATTATTTTTCAGTTCTCTAAGGAGCAGTGGGGCCTTAACAAATGTATGTCAAGCCTTTACTTCCTGTGTCATCTGTTAAATGTCTTACCATAACTCTTTCATGTCTGCCTCCAGTTCCATTCTCAAAGTGTTTTTTTGGATTCGCTCCTTCTATCTTTCTAAAAATAAATAAATACATATGCAAGTGTACACACACAAAATGGTACATTTTACCACCTCAACAAAAATTAAAGATAGGAGCTACTGATGAGTGTAACAGTGGCACTGATAAAATAATATATATATATATATATATATATATATATATATATATATATATATATATATATATATATATATATATATATCGCAAAAGAAAAATTCGACGACTACAGCTGAGATTCAAAGATGTGTGCAAGAGACATGAGAGTACTGGACACAAATCCAACAGCCGGGGAGGATGAAGCTGCCAATCGCACCAAGTATCGATGTTTTCTGCTGCGCCATCTCAGATTGGGGAATAAGAACCTAACATGACGAGCAGAAGAGAGAAGAAAAGTAAGACGTTGAAAGGAACACCAGGAAAATCAGCAGCTGGGGGCTGTGACCTCCGGTGCGCATTCCCATTTTCAGTTATGACTGAAGGGGCTATTATAATTATAATATATATACATTTGTTATATGGTGCTAATATGTATCTGTTTGTTAACATGGGGCTGAATATCAAATTATCAAAGATAATGTGATGGTGATGGGACACCATGATACAGACAAAAAAAGCTAGCGTTTAACTAAGAAATAATTTTGTCATCTCCATTCTTACAGCTTTTGACATTGAGGCAGAAAAAAACTGTCCAGCATCAGACTTGATCAATATCTGTTAAGAATGAAGGGCACTTGAGTGCTACTCAGTTGGGGCTGTATGTGTTTGTTTTAGAAAAAACTCCATCAATTTATCTCATGTCTCATTTTTAACTGTCAGTATATTATGAGCTGTTTTCATTTCCAAGTGAATTCATGCAACATGGATACTACATCTGCTGATCACTGTTCTCACTAGAATGTGTGCTTTTGTACCAAGTGTTTCTTTATTAACTAGTAGGTCTGTACATTGTCAACCCATGATGTATTTCCTTTCACAAACTGTAATATTAATTTAAATTTCTCATTCCTAGACTAACTAACTGAGACCTGAAAGACACAACACTGTATTAAGACACAGTTGAATTTCAAAGTGCTCTCAGGCTGTATTTTGTCCATTATTTTTTAAAATGTTTATTTTAAGTAATGTTTTTTTTTTTACATTTTAAGCAGATGAAACAAATAATCCATTTCATAACATGCAGAAGTGTGTGGCATTTTGGAGGTATCCAATTTGATCTATCAACTGCCATCTTAGCATTGAATATATCTCCATCTAGTCTCTTGTCTTGATGGTGCACTCTGATACTCTTTCCTGTCTATCGCTACATGTTAACTTTTCACTTACAGCACTGTCTTCCTCTACACTCAACTCTTCCCAGCTGCAAAGGTACAGTGTTCTAAACTGGTATCATCATGCTCATCTACCCAGCTGTAAATGATCACCATAATGTGCTCTTGATTTATGGAAGGCAAAGGCAGCAGGGACAGGAACTGATCAGCTAAATTCAAAGAGCTGGACCTAGTATGGTGAAGTCTCTAACACTCCACTCCCCTACAGCAGTATCTGCTATGGGTTAACTTTGACCTTTTGTGTTTTAAAACATGTTAATCTGATTTTGATCTCATTTCCTCCTTTCATTATTAGAAATATGTACATGTGTCGTGAGAAATTCTAATCCACATATCTAAATTAAAAAGTAAATGTAAAGCCTAACGAATTAATTCAATAAAAGGAGAGAAGAATGGTAAAAGAACAGTGCGGTCACAAAAACGTACGCCTGTGTTATAGAACGTCATGCTAGTTAAACGAGAAAATCCCTTTTTATGCTCCGTCTACATAATTGTAACGCTTTCACGTTTGCTAGTAAAGCCTACTGCATAAAATACACGCGGTTATAAAAATAAAACTGGTACTGTGTTTCTTAGAAAACCTTGAGATAGACACACTGCGTAATGACCTAGATTTAATATTCCATTCATGTCATTTTATGCACTACGTAAGCGAAAAGACAGACGGGCTTAGGAGAGAGAGAGAGAGAGATATGTACGGAGGAACACATGCAGTTGAGCCACTTGCTGTGTGTCGCATCGTAAGTCGTCTCGCGATTAACAAGTGAATGCCAATCCCACGCTAAGGCATGAAGACCTGATTTTTTCAAATGAACAGTGATAAAAACCTGTTTAATGCTTATTAGGAAACCTGACATTCTACTGTTTTACGTCTGAAATCCTGACTTCATACTGACAGAACAGTCGAAAAGGCAGGACAGGTGGCGGTTCTAAAACATAAAAAATAAAAAAACAAATACACGACTATCCTAGAAGAAAATACATATTTTGAACGCAGCCACTTAGCTCCCTTAAAACTTATATATTTGGGTGCCTTAGGACTTGCTGACAAAGAATATGTTAGGTGTTAAGCAATTAGTCTAATAATTAACAAATTATAGCCAAAATACTATAGTGGTGTTGTCTGACAACACAGGATCATATTTGCTCATAATGGCGTGTTTGGACACTGCTTTAGAAGAAATGAGGCCACCACGTTAAATCTGATTTGATTGGCTAGAATAATATGTAAGGCGAAACATGATTAGTCGATTGCAAATACTATTTTTGGTTGTTAATAGAAACGATAGGAAGGGTACATTTTTTTCAAAAGCTTTTGTAAACATGGTCTCATTGGTTAGACCATTTGATATAGTCAATTAGGAGCGTCTGTTCAGTGCCACTTTTTGAAACTAAACTTTGTAGAAGCAAGTGCGTTGAGAACCAGCTCATATTTTTTTCTAATAAAAGCCTGGGACAGAGGCAGATCGGAATTGTGCCATAAATCATCGCCAGTCAACGTTCTTGTTTAAATATTCCCTTGAATTGTGGTAAGCTAGACCTATTTGATATCTTGTTGATGAAAATTGAATGTGAATTGATAAATTTATGTCTGTATGTGTGTGGTTCAGTAACAAAAACAAGAGGCAAAACCTAATTATGGCTCCACCATGAACAAAACTTGTCGGAGAGGAGTATAACTGCATGGGATTGCCAATTAGTACTATGACACCTATCTTATTGAATAGAAGAACATAATGCTGGAATTGCAGAGGCGTTGTAACCATTAGGGAGAGGAATACTGGTGTATATTGTTTCATGAGAAGCTAGCAGTTAGCCAATCGTGCTGAACTCTGTGTTTGTTATGTACTGTGCTTCAGTGTGGAAATAGATTATAAATTAGTTCTGAAGTAGGAGGTACAACCTTCTTGTTTCAGGGACCGTGGTACTAAAGCATTAAAGCAGCACCTGGACTGAGTTGTGCTGAATCCAGAGGCTGGTAGTATACTCCTTGGTCAAGATATAGACCAGTGTTGTTTCTCAAGAATACGGTGATGCAAGCGAGCAGAGGAGTCAGTTATCCTGCCGCCCACACAGAAGTTAAGATTTCGTTGGCCAGAGCAGCTCAATCTTGTGTATACCCCCCCCCCTTCTCTAAAATTGACTGTACATTAAATCAAGAGGGACACTTATTTGTTTCCAATAAAAGGAATTGTGAACTTTCCAATATTATTTCCACCATAAACAAACACTTGAAGTCATGATGACAAACAACAACCTAGATTGAAAAAGCCAGTATTACCTCATAGTACTACATCACAACTTACATACATATTGTGATAATAATAATATATGTCAATACATAAATCCTATCTATAAATTGTGTACATACAACTTGTGATTACAATTGATTGTGATTCCTGGTTCACTTTGTAGTTGAATCAGGATATCTATTATTGAAAGGAGTTAATACATATTTTAAAAGTTAACACTTGACTTATTGAGATAGTCTTATAGAGTGTTGTATGTATGTGAGTGTCACAGTGTTGTAAAGTATTGTGGATTAAATTAAATTGTTTATCTGTCTGTTGCTTGTTGTGAACATACACTTCATCACTATCATAACCCTAGACATTCAACGTAGTCATCACAATATTCCAGAATAATTCTGACTGAGGTCTAAATGTGGTAGCAAAGTAAGGTCATCTGTAATACACCACACTTATTAGATACAGATACCTTCACAGCTGATCTCAGTCATTACACTAAGTCCCCTATAAATATTTATATCATCCCACTTTACCACATATATTGGGGGCTCGTCCAGGATTTTTGAATCTTCTCCTATTATATATATTCGGGGGTAATTCACTTCAGGGAATAATAAAGACGTAAAAGGTATCCTTGGGTGGAAATAAATAAGGTTGAGCTCTCAGTGCTTGTGGTTGTCCTTAGATAATTAGTTATAGATTGACTTGTTTACTTAGACATTGTATAAATTTGCCTGTTAGACAATGGCCGACTTGGCAAAATTTCGATCTGCTGCTGTGCAGTCTGCTAAAGAGTTAGGAATGGAAGGGCAAGTTATGATTGCTTATGTCACTACTGAATGTGACAAATTTATTGAACGGGAAGAAAAAAGATTAGAAAAAGAGGCTGAAAGAAAGTTAGAGGCTGAAAAGGAAATTAAGAGGTGGCAGATTGAGGCTGACAAAGAGGCTAGAGCAGTAGAGGCTGAGGCTAAGAAGGTCCAATTGGAGGACGAAAGAGAGGAAAAGATACAGGCTGCTGAAAGGGAAGACAAGCGATTGGCTGCAGAGAGAGAAGCAGAAAAGGAGGAGAAGAGATTACAAAGGGAAGCAGAAGATAAGAGATTACAAAGGGAGCACGAATTACGACTAAGGGAGTTGGAATTCCAAGGCCATGCTCCTGAAAATGGTGCCAGTCCCTTCACCTCTGATGCCACTGCTAGTCAGGGAGCCTCAACCTCAACTATGAACTTTCATTTAGATCATTTTGTTGAGAGAGAAGATGATATCGAGAGCTATCTAAATAGATATGAACTGTTAGCTACCACGTATGGGTTAGAGAGAGAAAGGTGGAGCTTAAAGTTATCTCAAGGACTTCGTGGTACGGCTTATGAAGTTTTTGCCAAATTAAGCAAAGATGATCAAGAAAATTATGACATGCTAAAGCAGGCTCTTTTGTTAAGATATGAAAAGAATGGAGAATGTTATAGAAAAAAATTTAGGAATGCTAAACTACTGTCAGGTGAAACCTATCACCAGTTCTCTGCACGGTTAGAGACATACTTGGAGAAATGGACTTCTCTGGGGAAAACCCAAGATCTTAAGGAAATGATCCTTATAGAACAACTAAGAGAGTCCATGGCTCCAGACGTGAGAAAGTTTCTCATGGAACAAGGTGCAGAGAGGCTGGGTGAGCTACTAAATGTCGCTGAAAGGTATCAGGCAGCTCAGGCAGAGGTACCAAGTAACAAAAAGAAACAGGTAGATAATTTTAAGGCACCACAGAACTTTAATAATTTATCCTAGAGATCAGAACAAAGGTAAGCACCAGTTTGATAGACCACGGTATAATAATAAAAATAAAACCCCACAATTCGATGAAAGGAAATTTGATGAAAGAAAATCTTTCAACCAAGGAAGGAGGTGGTGTAAAAATTGTCGGATGGACAATCATGATACTGACCGTTGTAGAAGGAATCCTATAGTAATGGCCACCCTTCAGGTCAGGTCGACCTCAAGAAAGGAGGAGGATATTATGATAAATACCACTCCAGAAGAGATGAGGAAGGCACAGGTTGGGGATAAGACCCTCAAGCCTTGTTTTAAGAAGTTGTCCAATTGTCACACACCTCCAGGAAAAGGAGACTTTTATGTGAAGAACAAACTAATATACCGGAAGACTGGAACTAGATCCAAAGGTCAGGGACAGCTGGTACTTCCTAAAAGGTATAGGACAGACTTAAAAAGGAGCTTACATGTGAGAGAAGATGGGGACCATGAAAAAATAGGCACCATCATTCAAAAGGTAGCTCAAAATTATTATTGGCCCAAGGCAAGGTGGGACATTGTGAATTTTGTGGAAAGGTGTAGCATAGCACACGAGGGAACACCCCCAAGTGAAAACAGTGATCAGGACCTGGATACGCCACTGGGCAAACGTAGGCCTGACACTGAAAAGAAAAATAAATTTAATAAAGTGGACCAAGTGGAACGGGAAGCATCTTTTCACGGACAAGCTTCAATTCGATGTTTTACTATGGCCACTATGCAGCGAGTGCAAAAAGATGTCTTACCCCAGGATAAGCCGACAATCCCTCAATCGGACTTATGTGAACTGGAGGAAGATGCAAGAGAGAGGAGATCTCTCACAAAGAATTCTAAGTGGGGAGAGAGCCCCAAGAAAAAAAATTGGTAGCGGTCGATTTGTGCATGATGATTCTGGGAAGAAAAGTCATCACAACAGAGCTTCGAGTGCAAAGGACCTGACATGTGCCAGGAAAAATAAGTTTCCGAATTTAAAAGTCCATATGTAACTCTGTTAAGAACGTGGACTGATGAAAAGGCAGAGGAAAATATTACATCCTCATACCAATATGTGAATGAGCTGACCACTCGTTTAAAAACTGTCTGGAAACTTGCCAATGAAAATTTGAGACAAGCCAGGAAAAAACATGCTGCCTATTACAACAGGAAAGCTAAAGACAGAGAATTGGCTGTGGGAGAGAAGGTACTGCTTCTTCTACCCGGTAGTCAGAATAAGTTACAAATCGGATGGCAAGGTCCATATACAGTTCTAGAGAAGGTGTCTAGAACCAATTATAAGATAGATAAGAAGGGAAAAGAAAAGATCTATCATGTGAATCTCCTGAAAAAATATTTGGAAAGAGAAAATCAGGAAGAGACACACTTGTTGACCTTGTCCATCGCAATGGAGATGAAAAAGGAACCACTTTCATCATTTGAATATCCATTACATCCCTGTGAGACAGCGGCACAGGTGAAAATCAGTACACATTTAACGAAAAATCAGAAGGAGAGAGTGCAACAGGTTCTAGATGATCATACAGAGGTGTTAACGGACCGACCGGGGCATACAAACTTATTGGAATATGATATGAAACTGATAGACCCCACACCTGTCTGTATGAAAGCATATTCGATTCCGTTTGCTAAGGAGAAAGCCTTGAAGGAAGAGATAGACTATTTGTTAAAGGAGGGAATAATTTCACACAGTGAATCTTCGTATAGTTCCAGTGTGGTGCTCTTAAGGAAACCCTCTGGAGAACATAGACTCTGTATAGATTACAGGAGACTGAATGCTATCACAGAAGGTCAGGTGGATCCATTGCCGGATGCAAATCAGTTGTTTGCCAGGCTAAATAAAGCTAAATATTTCTCAAAAGTGGATCTGAGTAAAGGATACTATCAGATTCCAGTAAAGCCTGAGGTTAGACCATACCTAGCTTTTAGTACCTCAGAGGGACACTATGAGTTTAACAGATTGCCATTTGGATTAAAGAATGCGCCTAGTGTCTTCTCTAGAATGATGAGAAAATTGTTGGATCCTCTGAATAATCCATGCATCACAAATTTCATGGATGATATCCTTATAGCAACAGAAACATTTGAGGAACACATTGACTCTCTGAACATGCTGTTTAATCGACTTAGAGAAGCGAATTTAACAGCCCGACCAACCAAATGTTGCGTTGGATGTAAAGAATTAGAATTCTTGGGACACACAGTCCATCAGGGAAACATGACCCCTGACCCCAAGAATTTAGAGAAACTTAAGAAAGCCCCGAGGCCACAAACCAAGAAAGACGTGAGATCCTTTGTCTCATTATGTGGTTTCTACCAAAAGTATATCAAGAACTTTAATTCCATATGTGCACCGTTAACTGATTTGACACGCAAAGGAAATCCAGATCGAATTACATGGACTGCACAATGTGAATTGGCATACCAGGAATTGAAGGAAAAGCTCACAAGCAAACCTATTTTGAAATTATCTAACTTAAGTCAAGAATTCATTGTGAGAACGGATGCAAGTAATATCGGGTTAGGTGCGACCCTGTTACAGAAATCAGATGCACTGGATGGGGAATTAACCCCAGTGGCGTTTGCTAGCAGAAAGTTTAATAAAGCTAAAACAAATTATTCAACTAGCGAAAAAGAATGTCTTGCAGTAATATGGGCGATCAAGAAATTCAATATTTATCTGTATGGGAAGGCATTCAAGTTGCAAACGGATCACAAACCCTTGTTGTTTCTAGCGCAGGCTAGGCATGAAAATTCGAGGTTACTCAGATGGTCCTTACTTTTGCAGCCATTCCAGTTCAGCATAGAGTATATTTCTGGAAAAACTAACTTGGGTGCGGATTTTCTAAGCCACCATCCGTGTGACGAGAATCTCCGTAAGCACCAGGAATAATATTAAATTTCTCTATGTGTATAAATTAATTATAGACTGACATATAAAGTCTGTTTTAAGTGGGGAGAAATTGTCGTGAGAAATTCTAATCCAAATATCTAAATTAAAAAGTAAATGTAAAGCCTAACGAATTAATTCAATAAAAGGAAAGAAGAATGGTGAAAGAACAGTGCGGTCACAAAAACGTATGCCTGTGTTATAGAACGTCATGCTAGTTAAACGAGAAAATCCCTTTTTATGCTCCGTCTACATAATTGTAACGCTTTCACGTTTGCTAGTAAAGCCTACTGCATAAAATACACGCGGTTATAAAAATAAAACTGGTACTGTGTTTCTTAGAAAACCTTGAGATAGACACACTGCGTAATGACCTAGATTTAATATTCCATTCATGTCATTTTATGCACTACGTAAACGAAAAGACAGACGGGCTTAGGAGAGAGAGAGAGAGAGAGAGAGAGAGAGAGAGAGAGATGTACGGAGGAACACATGCAGTTGAGCCACTTGCTGTGTGTCGCATCGTAAGTCATCTCGCGATTAACAAGTGAATGCCAATCCCACGCTAAGGCATGAAGACCTGATTTTTTCAAATGAACAGTGATAAAAACCTGTTTAATGCTTATTAGGAAACCTGACATTCTACTGTTTTACGTCTGAAATCCTGACTTCATACTGACAGAACAGTCGAAAAGGCAGGACAGGTGGCGGTTCTAAAACATAAAAAATAAAAAAAACAAATACACGACTATCCTAGAAGAAAATACATATTTTGAACGCAGCCACTTAGCTCCATTAAACTTATATATTTGGGTGCCTTAGGACTTGCTGACAAAGAATATGTTAGGTGTTAAGCAATTAGTCTAATAATTAACAAATTATAGCCAAAATACTATAGTGGTGTTGTCTGACAACACAGGATCATATTTGCTCATAATGGCGTGTTTGGACACTGCTTTAGAAGAAATGAGGCCACCACGTTAAATCTGATTTGATTGGCTAGAATAATATGTAAGGCGAAACATGATTAGTCGATTGCAAATACTATTTTTGGTTGTTAATAGAAACGATAGGAAGGGTACATTTTTTTCGAAAGCTTTTGTAAACATGGTCTCATTGGCTAGACCCTTTGATATAGTCAATTAGGAGCGTCTGTTCAGTGCCACTTTTTTGAAATAAATCTTTGTAGAAGCAAGTGCGTTGAGAACCAGCTCATATTTTTTCTAATAAAAGCCTGGGACAGAGGCAGATCGGAATTGTGCCAAAATTCATCGCCAGTCAACGTTCTTGTTTAAATATTTCCTTGAATTGTGGTAAGCTAGACCTACTTGATATCTTGTTGATGAAAATTGAATGTGAATTGATAAATTTATGTCTGTATGTGTGTGGTTCAGTAACAAAATTAAGAGGCAAAACCTAATTATGGCTCCACCATGAACAAAACTTGTCGGAGAGGAGTAAAACTGCATGGGATTGCCAAATAGTACTATGACACCTATCTTATTGAATAGAAGGACATAATGCTGGAATTGCAGAGGCGTTGTAACCATTAGGGAGAGGAATACTGGTGTATATTGTTTCATGAGAAGCTAGCAGTTGGCCTACCGCGCTGAACTCTGTGTTTGTTATGTACTGTGCTTTAGTGTGGAAATAGATTATAAATTAGTTCTGAAGTAGGAGGTACAACCTTCTTGTTTCAGGGACCGTGGTACTAAAGCATTAAAGCAGCACCTGGACTGAGTTGTGCTGAATCCAGAGGCTGGTAGCATACTCCTTGGTCAAGATATAGACCAGTGTTGTTTCTCAAGAATACGGTGAAGCAAGCAAGCAGAGGAGTCAGTTATCCTGCCGCCCACACAGAAGTTAAGATTTCTTTGGCCAGAGCAGCTCAATCATGTGTATACCCCCCCCCCCCCCTCTCTAAAATTGACTGTACATTAAATCAAGAGGGACACTTATTTGTTTCCAATAAAAGGAATTGTGAACTTTCCAATATTATTTCCACCAGAAACAAACACATGAAGTCATGATGACAAACAACAACCTAGATTGAAAAAGCCAGTATTACCTCATAGTACTACATCACAACTTACACACATATTGTAATAATAATAATATATGTCAATACATAAATCCTATCTATAAATTGTGTACATACAACTTGTGATTACAATTGATTGTGATTCCTGGTTCACTTTGTAGTTGAATCAGGATATCTATTATTGAAAGGAATTAATACATATTTTAAAAGTTAACACTTGACTTATTGAGATAGTCTTATAGAGTGTTGTATGTATGTGAGTGTCACAGTGTTGTAAAGTATTGTGGATTAAATTAAATTGTTTATCTGTCTGTTGCTTGTTGTGAACATACACTTCATCACTATCATAACCCTAGACATTCAACGTAGTCATCACAATATTCCAGAATAATTCTGACTGAGGTCTAAATGTGGTAGCAAAGTAAGGTCATCTGTAATACACCACACTTATTAGATACAGATACCTTCACAGCTGATCTCAGTCATTACACTAAGTCCCCTATAAATATTTATATCATCCCACTTTACCACAACATGAGATGCAAGTGTACATGGGATGGGTGTGCACATGGGATGCGTGTGTACATGAGATGGGTGTGTACATTCATACAATTATTTATGGTAATGGTTACCCACCATATGCCCTGGTTGTGATCTCATTTTATCTGCTGTACAACTCAAATCATTTACGGTGATGGCTAATTGTAAATTATGGTTATATTAGGGTTTCTTAACCGGTGGTCCATGGAGCCATTAGTTGGGGGGATGGGGCTAGGCTGTGCTTATCCTTAAAAATTCTTAATTTAATTTTACTCTGGAAAATTATGATAGATTTTTGATTGTAAGTAAATATCTTCTTTTTACAGATTGTTAGGGTCTATTGTATTTCAGTATGACTGTATGTAAGTGTGATGGGGCCGTAACGACGGCCCCGCCCACCCCCTTTTTCAGGTTTAAGGCATATTTATCGCCCATATATTTTCGATGTGCGTGCAGCACGCTGGGATGTGAAAAGTCTGACGAGATAGAAGGTATATTAGTTTGGGCCATAATAAAGCCTAAGAATTAATTGCGGTGTATAGTGGTGTGTTATATTTGATAGTTGTGGGCCATATCTGTATTTTCGTGCCTAATAGATCGATAAAGGCAAATGTTATTTAAGGGGCAAAATTAATGCGCGCAGCGGATTAAGTTGAGTGATTTGACCTAGGGCTTATAAAAGAGATAGCGAGCGGCAAACAGGCCTATTGGATTATCTTCGTACAACATGTCTGGACGCGGCAAAGCACTATAACCAGCATCCTTTTCAGGACGTACACAGCGCTAACCCATCGGATCATTATACGATAACAAATATACTAAGATGACTCGTACCAAGCCACAAGCGAAAAGAGGAAAGTCTACACAAGCCCTGAAACACTTGTCAGCAGCAGCAAAAAAGAACCTGAAAAGAACAAAGAGAGTCAGCCGGAGAGCACGAATATTCCAACTACTAACTTCGTGGCCAGTCCTTCTCAGAAGACAAACAAAGCAACCATTGATACTACAACCGATGAGCGACCCGAAGCTTCGAAGGAAAAGGACAAGAGCAGACTGCCGGAGAGCAGTGCGGCCCCAAGTGCTAGCGTGGAAGAAGATGATGATGAAAACCCAGAACGTAAAGAAATATTGAGAGCGATACAACAGTTGGAACAGATGACGGAAAGAATTCAGAAAAGGGCAGAAGCAAACGTCTCTTCCCAAGATTATGAAAACCCAGAAAGTGAAGACATGCTGAGAGCGTTTCAACAGATAAAGCAGATGCAGGAAAGAAAACAGGAGCTTGAAACCATGGGGCCACCACCGCACATACCCGAATCGTCAGCAGAAACCCTGTCTACCACAGAGAAGCTGCACCAAACACCGATGACACCACCACACGAAGCCGAGACGACAGCTGTGGCTACCCCAGGGAAGCTGCTCCAAACTCCGAAAACGATAAAAACACCAATAAAGCAAGACGTCATAGAGGCTCCAGTGTGTAGTGATCAGACAACTACGGAACGTGATCAGGAGTCAACAAAACAGAACGTGAGACCGTCCTACACACTACACACTCTAACACAGACGGAAATCAGAGCATGTCACCTGCGCAAACCAAGCAATGCCGGTGGGCACAAGGCACTACAGGAAAGGATTGTTAAGATCACGCAGATTTCTGAAGGCGGGGCCTCACTCAGGGTCCTACCAGATGACAAAGTGATCAACATCCTAGAGACAATAACTGGCAGGAGAAGCATCGCTAAGGTACGGAAACACGAAAAGGGAGTCGTGCTTTCGCTCAACAGCACGGATAAGACAACTTCACTGATGACAGAACTGGAGGCCGGTCCGAAAGAATTCACGCTGCCTCACCAGATAAAAGTAGTGATGGAGACCAGCAAGACAACAAAGAAGTTGGTGCTAAGAGGGGTGGACACAAGATGGTCCGCTAGCGAAATCCAGGGCTGCCTACAGACTGAAAACACAGATGCCCAGGTCATACAGGTCGAGAGATTAAGGACATGGAATGGAAAAGATACCAATCTGGTGGTAGTTACTATTGAAGGAGTGACAAGACCTGAAAGACTGACACTAAAAAAGACATCAAAGAGGACAGAGGCATATATCCCTCCGGTGATGCAGTGCTCCAACTGCCAGCAGTTCTCACACACAAAGAAGACGTGCAGGAGAGATGCAGTCTGTCGATATTGTGCGGGTGGCCACCTATATCGCGACTGTCTCAAGGCGAAGGAGGACCACAACTACAAAGCAATAAACTCAAACCGCACCTGTGCAAACTGCACTCGGAAACCACGGAGCTAGATACCGAGGCTGCCCGATGTTCCAGGAAACCAAGAGCATCCTGAAGGAAACAGTTTCCAAAAACATCCCCTTCAAGGAGGCAAAACACAGAGTGGCTGCGGATATTGCAGAAAAACAACGCACGATAGACAGACGACAGTTACACAAGCTGACCGCTGAAGTCAAAGAAATGAAAATGAAACTGCGAATCGAAAACAACAGCAAGCAGGCCCCCGAAGAACCAACCGACAGTGGAGAAGATACGATAGACATGCAGAACATAAAACACATGATGGAAGAAATGAAAAGAATCCAGCAGCAAGTAGAAACAGATGTCAAGAAGCTGACAGAGCTGACAGAAGAAAACACAAAAATACTCAAAAGAATAGAAGCAGAAAGAATAGCCATTGAGGAAATATCATCAAACAGCACGCGAGAAACTACAACGAACAACCAAGCAGTAAAAGAAATCATCAAAGAAACGCTAGAACAGCTACTACCAACGATAATTGAAAAAGCACTGTCACAGATACAGGAGAGCAAGAAGACAAAAGCAACAGAAACTAGGAGCGTAGAAATTACTAGAAACACACAAAACCAAACAAGCCAAATAGTGAGGCAGGACATAAAAAAGACCATGAGCGCGACACGGCACCACAAACGGACAAAGAGGAATCCAGACAGCCAGCTAGTGGTCCTTTTCAGGACCAGTCACCTCCAGGACTACGAACAAGATACCAGTGAAGAAGATAACACCCTATATACCCCAATATAACCGTTTGTAACTTTTCAATGGGTTTTGGTTGAACAGAGTATTACAGCAAAATAATCAGACGCAAGGAAAAAAAAAAAAACAGGCCTATTTGAAGATTCAGCCCAGTCGAGAGAGAAACGAAGTTACCAGACTCGATCTGTAGATGCCTTGAGCACGTGAGGTAATTTAAATTAGCATTAGTGTTCTGTAATTCTGAAGTTATAATATAACTGATATCCAGCGTGACGCTGTTCTAATGTTTAATGCCTCCAATTACCAAGTTTGTTTGCCGATTTCTTTAAAAATAACTGGTTTTGTTTTAAATTCATAAAAAATTGGAAAACAGACATAGGGTTTTGAAATTTTGACAGCGCCGCTATGAATGGTTGCTACATCTGAAAAAATTTATTTTATGCAAATTGGTCACATGATCATGGCGGCCATCTTGAATTTGTGTGGCTATTTATAGAAATTTCAGGAGATGTTTTAAAACCATAATATTTTTCCTGTGTTTAGTAAATTTGTTCGATGTCAGTGCAATAAAATGTTAGGGACGTTGATAGCAATGAACTAAAAATTCTTGATTGACGTACTGATTTAACGATAAACCATGTATGTCAACATAAAAGGCTAACAAAAATTGTGAATAAATCGCAAAGAAAATTTAATTTTTGTATTTGTCTTTTTTGAGTGGATTCTGTGTCTGCGGCATCTGACAATGAGTGTTTGTGAATGTTTTGAGTATTGAAGTACCTTTAATTGGAGTCTGAGCTGCTTCCTTCATTAACTGGGGTTGAAGTTGTAGCTGTAGGCCTCTGCTAGAGTCTTTGTCTGGATCGTTGATAATCCTCGACTGTGTGGTATAACTTGAAGCAGGGTATCGTGCATAGAAGTACATTGCAATCTGGGCAGTACATGACAGTCTGGCTTCTTTTCCCTGCAGCCTTACACACTTTACAGTCTGGTTTGTACCTTGCCCTTTCATATTTATCAATGAAGTGGCGCTCAGTAAGTCGTGTTGTTGTGACTTGTGGTTTTGAAGGTGTCACATTGCGTCGAAGAATAGCAGGTTCAATAAGAGCAAGATTGGCATCCTGCCTGAACTTCTTTGCTGTGATCTTTTTTGTAGAGATGGCAGTGTTGTAGGTTATGTGCCCATTAACCAGGGCAGTTTCAACTAAGAAATGATATAATGGAAGGTACAATTTATAGGATTAGTGTGGGTAGGGGTAGCTTGCACCCAGTTGGCCGAAGTGGTCGACACCTCCCATACTTTTGTCGTATTTTTCTGCTAGCACTGGCTTCTGCATTGTTCTGCCCTCAGGTATTCCTCGTTTTCTAACTGTCTTGTCCATAACATCATTGGAGTGAACAGTAGATAAAAGGTTAACTCTTTTCGTGTCATGCCAGGTAACTGCCAACATGCCTTTATCTTCTGTGGCACAAAACACAGGATGATCTGCCTTTTTCAATTTGAGTTGCTTTTTTTTCAGTGCTTCAGGAAAATGCTTCCTATTCTCAGCTACTGTTCCACATGCACCAATCTGAATTTCTTTCAGCTCTTGAAATAAAGGTGGGACTGAATAAAAGCTGTCGCAGTAGAGAATATGTCCTTTGTTGCCATATCCATCGAAAAGATCTTTCACAACCCTGGAAGTTGCCCCAACACAACCTTCATCATTTGCCTTCCCAGTTTAAATTTTCAATTTCAGGCAGTATTGTGTTTTAGCATCAGTGAGTACAAAAACTTTGAATCCCCACTTTGTGGGTTTTGCTGGCAGGTATTGCTTGAAATATATTCTACCCTTGAACCTCACCATTGATTCATCTATTGACAACTCCCGCCCAGGTGTGTAGTGTTGCTTATATGTAGGCAAAATAATATCCAGTATGGGTCTGAGCTTGAAGAGGGGGTCATACCCAGGCTGCCCCCTCTCAATTCTGTTATTATTATTATTAAAATGGAGATTTCTCTGGAGCTGTTGGTACCTGTTCCGACTCATGACCCTCGAATATTGTGTATCATTCAACCAAAAGTTCTTACACCAGTAGTCTGAGACTGCTGGTTTGCAACACATTCCCATACCAATCTGAAGGCCTATGAATGCAGAAATTTCAACTGCATCAGTTTTATCCAAAGTACGTTTCTTGTATTTAGCATTTCCTGTGTACTGAGAGAGGTGATTTTCTCCGTACCTATTCACTTCGTCAGTGATCAGATCTATGGCAGTGTCGGGAAAAAAAAGTTTGAAAAATTCAATGGACATATATTAAGTTGTGTCTGCCGTGACACTTTGTTGTTCTTCATATGGAGGAAGCATGTCAAGCTCAACAAGTTCGTTTTGAGCAAGCTTTCTCCATCTCCACATATTATTTTGATGTGCAGTCTTGCTGTGGTCTCTTGTGCCACGCCCATCTCCTGCTTCAGATGTACCTACATCACATTCATCTAATCCTAATTCGTTGTCGCTACTATCAGTTGCGTTACGATTGAGTGATACATCTCTACTTAGCCATGAGATATCACTTTCGGCCCCAGATTCGCTGCCAGAGTCAGAATCATCTCTGTTATAAGTAGGTACCACAAACTGCCGCTTCGCCGCGGTCGGAAAATTCTGTGACGCGCAAGCGAGGCCCAGTTTGGGCCCTTTTCAACCTTGCTCTGCCTAGTAATTAATTTGTCTTTTCTAAATAAAAATTATATCTTCTGGTTCCTTGATCTTTCTTCTTTCATAATAATTTCAATTGTAACTTTCTGCGTGTCATTGAAATTGAGTGAGACAACAAAATAAAACACCATTAAAACCGCTCTTGCCGTGCGCTGGCTGACCGGCGCTCACGATAGCGAAATTGCCTGACAGGACCCCCACCTCATTCAAAGCGTCCATGCTACTTCCTCAAAAATGCTACACTAATACGGTTTTCACCAATGAGAAGAACGAAAACTGAGGTTTACGGACATGTAACACAAGGCACAGATTTTTTATAGGAAGATATCGTAAATTTGAAGTGAATGAGAAAGTTTAGATTTTAATACACATCTACACTTGTGTTACATCGAACAAACGAGCAACCATTCTGCTAAAATCGTATCAAAGTTTTAATGCACTGGATTGCTGGTTAATCGTTAAATCAGTACGTCAATTAAGAATTTTTTGTTCATTGCCATCAACGTCCCTAACATTTCATTGCACTGACATCGAACAAATTCACTAAACACTGGAAAAATATCATGGTTTTAAAACATCTCCTGAAATTTCTATAAAAAGCTACACAAATTCAAGATGGCCGCCATGATCATGTGACCAATTTGCATAAAATAAATTTTTTCAGATGTAGCAATCATTCATAGCGGCGCTCTAAAAATTTAAAAACCCTATGTCTGTTTTTCAATTTTTTATGAATTAAAAAAAAAACAGTTTTAAAGAAATCTGCAAACACCCATGGTAATGGGAGACATTAATGCTCCGGATCGCTGGTCAGCAAAGTGTTAAGTTTAATTTCTTTCTGGTCCTCATTGACAATTTTTAGTAAAGATTCTATTGGTTGATTTTTCATTCTCCAGTATCTTTTTAAATCTATCTTTCATTGTTTTCTCTACTTTTACCTTTGATTTTAAATTATTGGTTATCTCTTTCAATGTCCCTTTCTCTGACTGAAAAAATAATATATCTTTTTCTAGAACTTTATTTCGATCATTAAGATACTAATTTTGTTTCCTCAAATAATAATTCCTTTTGCATATTTTTGAAGATTTAACATTTGAAAGTTGAATTATTAGTTCTTTATTTTTTGTTTTAATGTCTTTAATTTCCTTTTGAAACTTTTGTGTAGCCCCAGCACTTTCAGTTTTCTTTAGCAACATTAGACTGTCTCTCTCTTCTTTTAGGAGACTAATCTGCACTGCTTGTTTTTCAATCACCTCTTGAGCTTTCTTGAGGTTTTGCTTTAATTTGTAAATGCCACTCTGGACAGTTTGACATTTGCTACTACAGGTACAGGAAGTTTCTTTGTTTTCCTGTTCTCTTGGTAGTAATGGTAGCACAGCCATAGCTTCAAAAGCTGGTTGACTCAAAAAGTCTTTGATATTGATGTTTTTCTTTTTCATACCCTTAATTTTTTTACAAGAACTTGACACTTTTTGTCTTAGTGCTCTTATCTGTGCATCATTAGTAAATGGTCTATTCAAGAGTCTTTGCATCCAGGAACATAGAAATGTATTTGTAAGGCCCTCCCTACTTCTGAAATTATCAAGTGCTGCCAATATGGAATTGGTCATCACAAAGTCAAGGGGTGGTTTGTAGTCAGCAGGACTGGACAAAAGGTTTTTCCTAGTCAAGTTGATTGATGTGAGTAGCTCAGGAAGCTCGTCAAAATATACATCATGTGCTAAATACTGTTGCAGCTCATGATCATCGCCGCCAGTTAGAAAATGCTGTGCAGTTTGCAGGACTTTCAGCACTTTGTGCTTCAGCCTTCCCTTAGTGACAGGTTGCGCTGGAAAAAGCTTGAGGAACCATGCAGTCACCTGACGGATGGATAGATGATGAGTATGAACATTAGGTCTAGTCTACCTGGGTTCAAAGGTTTGAACATGTGGACATACAAAAAATAATTAATTCATTCATGTTTCGTAATCATCTTATAAACTTATTCACACTTATTTGGGTTCTTAGTCCTCACTCTTGCATTCTCTACTTTTATTCTATCTGCTCCTCCCTCTTCTCCATTTCATTTTTTATCTGTTTGTAGTGTGTTACTTTGTGGTCTGTAGCTTTATGAACAAACAAAAAAACTACAAGCAGACTACCTCAAGCCATGTTGCATTCCCATCCTCCTTCAGATAATAAAGTTGTGCAAGGACCTTGTTTGTCAGTCTGACAGCTGGCACCTTTGGACGGCGGCCCTTTCCACTCATTAAAAAATGATTTTTTATACCATCGTAGTATGAGTTATCTGCAACAGTAAAATTCTAGAAGTGAAATTTTCTTTACATTTATAGAGCATTACATATACTATTATTATAATATATAAACTCAAGACCAAAAGAAACGCACATATTAATTGTTCTGATTTTCAGACAAATAAAATAAAAAATCAAGTTTAAATCGTCTTCAAACACAACTTTAGAAATGCAAGACGATACTGCACGTGGAAAATTTGTGCTGCGGTGAGTTGTTTACGGCGTAGATGAGCAAACGCTCAGAATAAAAATTCATTACAGTTCGTGCATTTCATGATTTTTCATTCACGACTTTTGGTTGTCTGTTGTTCACCCAATTCTCTATAAAATGTGCGTAGAACCCATACAAATTTCACACAGCAAAACGATGCCAGGGCAGCGAGCTTATGGCCAATTCTTTACGATTTCCAACTGCCGTGGAGTGCCAGACCGGAGTCGGTCGGCGATGGTCCCTGTTGTTTGGTTTCGATGCAATAGACAATAAATCGAGATATGGTGAACTTGAAATGCAAGGGACACCTCTCTAATTGATGCTCCACCTCTGAGCATTCCCACTGCTTGATTACGCTCGTCAATATTCAGTCTAGGCATCATATTTCTGCGTGAAATTTTTTTGGGTTCTACGCGCATTTTGTGGAGAATTGGGTGAACAACAGACAACCAAAAGTCGTGAATGAAAAATCATGAAATGCACGAACTGTATTGAATTTTTATTCTGAGCGTTTGCTCATCTACGCCGTAAACAACTCACCGCAGCACAAATTTTCCACGTGCAGTATCGTCTTGCATTGCTAAAGTTGTGTTTAAAGACGATTTAAACTTGATTTTTTAAATTTAATTTGTCTGAACATCAGAACAATTAATATGTGCGTTTCTTTTGGTATTGAGTATATGTTTGAGGTAAGACTATCAACTAATGCCTGCTAGTCCGGACATTTCAGTACACTGTCAGCTTCTTAGTTATCGTATTTTCCGGTTTCCTAGCCTTGACTCAATATGTCATCCATTGCCATTGGGCCTTGCGATATCATTCGCTTTTGATATCATAATTTACCCTATTATGTTGCAAAAGAAACCTTCATTTAATTACCAATTAATCAAAACATGCATTTTTTATTCACATTTTTAACTTTCTTAGCTTTTCAAGCTCTTGAAAAAATTAGATTGATGTGTGAATGTCTGAAGCGGTGAAAACACATTAAATCCACGCTGTTACACAAACTGTGCGATCGTGTTAAATTGCTAAATAATATTAAAACTATTGTAAATTTTACATTTGAAGTTCAAAACATTGTTAATAAGTGATATACTTACGTATAGTCAACCTCAAATCAGAAGATGTGATGATGTTTGAACAAGAGCCAATATAAGTGGCGTCCCGATCTTGATGAACATCGGAAGTTATCACGACACATGGAACAGCCTCTCTCTGCATCCTTCGCTAAAATATCACACGAATTTCACACGAATAAAGAAAATGGCTCCCAAATCTTCTCAAACATTGCAAAGAATTATAACACCATTTAAAATGTAAAATTTGGTAAAATTTTAACTTCAATTCGAGATATCAACGTTTTACACTTTGTTTTCTACAGTTTGCAATATATGAAACTAAAGATACACTTTTCCCCCTAAAAGTTGTTAAAACAGTGTGCAAATTAGTGGTTTGGAGGTCGAGCGACCCTGTCATAGGAGAAACAATCACTAAATTTCATAGTGGCCACACTGGAGAGTGAAAATACCTGGCCAGCCGGTTTTGGCTAGAAGGAAGCCGGAAGAATCGTTTTGGCGCAAAGAGGATTCTTGCGATGGCCGTCGTCCTGTGAAGGACGTGTTTTTGGGTGCCTCTGTCAGCAGTTGTGCTGGGAAGTCTACGGATGCCAGTTTGTTCATTATTATTGATGTTTGCATATATTCAGGAGTTATTGGTGTGTCACTAGATTGGTAATGTGGTTCCTTGTGATTTTCTCCTGGATAACAGTTATTTGCAATTACGTACTGTGTTTTGTAAGTAGTGCATACCGCCCGTAAGTGATAATCATGGCGGTTGCGGGTTAGACTATGTCATTGATTATTTTGACTAGTATGTTGAGATATAGTGTATCGCAAGTCATTAGAATTCGTGGTGTATCATGTATTGCATTTCTTTGTGTGTGTACAAGTCATCATGTGACGTATTCTTTCCAGAACGTTGTCCCCATTACAGCTGCTCTGAACGCATCACGATTCTGGGCAAGTCGGCCTGCATCAGCCAAAGACAAGTTCAGACTCTCTGTGATGTCCTGGGTCCACCGTCGTCTAGGTCGACCCCTTCCCCTTTTTCCAGGGACCATGCCTTCCATCACTGTTTTTTCCAGACTATTATGTCTTTTTATATGACCGAAAAATTTCAGCTTCCTTATTGCGATGGTATTTAGGAGCCAATGTTCCTGTACGTTTAGTGAGTGCAGTATTTCTCTGTTGGTCTTTTTTTTCTGTCCAGGGTATTCTCAACATCCTTCTGTAGCATTTCATTTCGAATGATGTAATCTTTTTTGCAACTGTTTTATTGAGTGTCCAAGTCTCGCAGCCGTATGTTGCTACTGGGAATATACATGCTCTGATCAGTTGTAACTTTGTTTCTTTGCTTGTGCCTTGCCATAGGTTTTTCATCTGTATTAGTTTATGTGAAGCAATTGCAAGTCTTCTTTTAATTTCTACTGCACAGTCGCCAGAGCTGTTAATGATTGATCCTAAGTATTCGAATTCATTGACACTTTCCAGTTCTTCGTTATCAATTTCAATTTCTGTGTGTACAAGTAGAGTCATTAAAAGGGAACTTACCTGCTGCCGGTGTTATGGTGAGTTTGTGTCAGATAGTGTAGTTGTGGTCATATCTCTAACACATGAGCCTGGTTGTTGATACAGTATTATATTTATATGATGATGTTGATAAATCCACACTATACTGGTCTCCTGACAGACCCTCATTTGAATGAAGCGGGGTGAGACGAAAAGGTTCGGAGTCAGTAGCACGCCGGGGCAAACTACGCGTAACACTGCTGTTTGTTTTTATTAGTAAAAAAATACTTCAATAGCTTTTATTTTTTTATAATTAATACACTTCAAAAGAGAAGAAGATAAAGAGAATCGAGATATAAATTTTATTACAATCCGCTTAATAGCAAATGGAACAGTGACGACTTAAACTTGACGAATTTCCCCCAGTTTTCTCCACTTTCAACAGCTCGAAGCAGGCACTTTGTGGTACCTACTCCAACAAGCCTTTTTAATTGATGTGCCTCTAAATCTAATGACCCATTTTCAGGGCTCAATACATACACTGAATATATAAATAAAATCAGTTTTCATTTCGTGTAAACAGTTACGTTTATACCTGTCTTTGTGCTTCTACATGTTTTGTAAGCTAGAAGGGGTGTGAGGCTTCTTAAGATTCCGTAATGGGAGGTGAGAGGCTTCTTACTATGCTGTAAAGGGATGTGAGGCTACTTAAGATACCGGTACTGTAAAAATTAAACAGTGAATAACTGACAAGAATAGTAGTAAAAAAAGAGAAAGATATTAAAAATGCAGAGAAGAAGATAGAGTTATATAACACAATCATAAGCCAAGGGGGTCTGTGCACCACAAAGGAGGATGTAGATAAAATTTGTAAAGGACGAAATGCCCTTAGAAATCTTAAGGCTCAGTTAAGATACTCACTTAGTTGTTCTCCTTCTACCGTGAGGTGTAGAGGTAAGATACAGAAAATTAATATTGAATGATAAGGACATTAAACTATCAGGAAATATTAAAGAATTGTATTTTGGACTTCTGAAGCATTTAGGTTTTGAGGTGTCATTGCCCTCTCACAGGGAAAGAGTGCGCCATGATCATTCTTCTCCAGTTAAAAAATGTCTTTTTAAATGCTAATAACCAGTTGTTTAAAAAAAATATAGCGTTTAGATGTTGCTAATTATTGTTTAGATGTTGTTAATTATTGCCTACAAATTTTTTTTTAATGAAATATGGACAGTATCTTAAAAAAAAAATTTTCTTCATTTTCAAATTTTTTTCTTCCCCTGCGACAAATTGGCCCCTGGACACATTTTAAAAAATTATACAAGAACAAATAGATGTTTAAATCCTTTGAAAAAAATTGAGATATATTTGTGTAGTATGCAGATTAATATGTACAAATTTAAAGCTTGTACCTTTTATACTTTTTGAAATATGATGTTGTGAATATTGACTTTCATTCAACAAACTATATTTTTCGGTAATGTGTTTTGCAGATTTTTAATTTTTGGTCTCAAATATATTGATAATTATTCATGATATAGCCCTATAGATTTCTTTGTGTGATCAGTATATTCCAGACTATATGCTGTTTGTCAGAGCAAGTTGTAAAATTATATTTAAGAAGACGGCAGTGTTCTGAAGTTGGTGTGATGTAACTTTTTCAATGTTGCGAAGTCCCCACACTTTTTAAAATGCTGTAACTTTTTTATTTGTTGTCCTATTTTAAAAAATAAAGTACCAAATTTCCTGATTTACCAAGGGCTTCAAAACTACATTGTTTTCTCTGGTGTTTCTGTGCAAACAAAAATCACTTTGTGGTACCTAGTTGAAGTCATTTCCAGTGCTTGTTCATACAGCAGCAGACATAATGAACACGATTTTTAATAACATTATAAACTTTATGAAGATGGTTTATATCTTATATAATATAAGAATGTATATATATGTTATTGGTTGATGCTTTATACTTTGTTGCTGTTCATGTTTTTTTTTTTTTTTTAATTTTGCATTCTTTGAATTTGTGTATGACCAAAGTTTGTGTCATTTATTAGTTTTTGTTAATTGTGAACATTTATATTAACTAAATTATTTCAGTGGTTTGGTGTATACTAATAAACTGTATTACTAATGTTGCCACGTGTTTTGAGAATTGATAGCTGCAGTGGACTTGTATGGGATGTTTTAGTTTTATGTCATTTGTGTCTTTTTCATGTGTTCCTAGGTCTCCCTCTCTCACCTTAGGGATTACAGAACAAGGACTGCCTGATAATGATGTCAAAAGATTTCATCTCGGTGTGTGTCCTATCCATCTCCAGTGTCATCTTATCTCTTGTTTCACTGGCACTTGTCTGGTTTTTATCAGTTCCACATTAGTAATCGTATACCACTTCAATCCTTCTAATGTACGCAAGTACCCATTTATGAAAGTCTGTAGCTTTTTGGTTGTTGTTTTTGTTGTTCATGTTTCAGAGCCATACAATAGGACTGACTTGACATTTCAATTTGAAGATTTTGATTTTTGAGTCCAACTTGATTTCTTTTGAGCTCCATGTGTGTATGTTGTTTACTCATCACATTTTAGTTAACAAACACTGTACCAGTATGTCTACAAATTTTGTGTGGGACAAGATAGATGTGGGGCAGAATGAGAGTGCTTAATGGAGGGACGTCCTCATTTGTCTTCAGACTTCCACATTAATGACTTGAAATAAGGCCGTAGTCAGCTCAAGGCTCATGACATCTCCAAACAGTCTTTGGGGACTGAAGTAGGTTGTTGCCATATGCTACTCCATTGCTGTATGTTGGGCAGGACTTCAGAAGGGGTTCGGCTATCATTGGGTTGGTACCACAGATCTGTTGCAAATATTATGTACCTTGTGGTATAGATAGTATCTCAATCTGTTGTGTCCAGTGCATGGGCCGAAAAATGGTGACATAGTCTTGCCTAGATAGCTGATGATGTGCATCATAGGTAAGGAAAATGGATGCAATAGCCAGGTAGCACTGGAAATTGCATCCTTGCAGCATGTAGAATCATACATATATCTTGGCAGCAGTGGAGACAAGACAAAGAGTTGGAGAAACAAATAATTATTTCAAAAGGCCAGTGCTCTCAAAGCAGTGGGCAGGATATGTGGAAGGTGTTCCCAATATGCCTCAATGGGCGTGTAACAGGATACTTTACCTGCATTTTTTTTACTCTCGTTACTTAACCATGTTGTTTTTGAAGTGTTTTTTGGTTTGTTTAACGTTTGTACATGATGGAGTAGCCAACCCTTCCATAATCAACTCCTATGACATGCACGATAGGATGCAGTGTTCTTTTCTTTGCTGCCCTCTTGTAATTTTTGATAAGATAGGTCTGAGAAATGCATGGTCCCATCCGAGCAGAGGTGATAGTGGTAACTATGTGAGAGTGAGGTGTAAGAAATAGATTTCTTTTCACGAGGGTGATAGTGTAAGAGAAAAAAACAGTATCTGGATTGAGTAATTGCTCTAATCAAGCCTATCTTTACGACTATATTTAAATCAGACGCACTTTCTCTACTTGTATAAAATACAAGTTACACTACACTCATGTACACACACCAATTTGGTGGCAAATATGCACAAACGTGAAAACAAACTATGGATAACATATAAGGGCAGGGGTTGACCAACACAATAACTAAAGGGTTATTATGTTTGTTTATCACTTAGAAAATCACAACATCAAGCATTTTACATTAATAAAGTATAGGTACAGACAAGGTGAAAAAATTATCTCAATAGGCCGTCCCCTCTTGTAAATGAAAACAACGAAAATCCTAGCTGAGGTAATTAACCCAAAGAGATCAATTTTAACAATAAGGTATGAAATAGTCAGTATGGGGAAAAGAACAGGTTCTTAATTTAATCTATCCCGTGACTATACATAGGTACCACAAACTGATTTTTCATTTTGTTTATAGTTCTTAATGGATCTCTTTAAGCCATGAAATTTCCTGTTTAAATTTTAAAAATCGTACATCAAACAACCGAGTTACAGCATTTCAAAATTGTGGGGAATTACAACATTTTCAAACACCTTCGCACAGAACAAATTGCCTGACTTTGCACAATCATAACTACAGTCAACAAACACTTACCAAGCCAATAATGCTTTTTGTACGAAGTCATACAAGTCCTTATTGCATAAAAGAAACATTGGAAGTACAACAAATCAATTAAATGAATAATGGTCCATCAAAATTGACAAAAGATACAGTGTCAAGTCTCATTGTTGTGCTCGCAAAGTGCAAATATGCATTTTCATGCACTGATAAATCAAAAACCACACACAGGAAAGCTATAAGATTTATTGAGCTTAAAGAGAGCATTATATCATCATCATCATCAGTTGCCATCTCCACACGAAGGTTGGCTGTAATGGATCTCCAACGTCTTCTGTCTCTTGTCTTGGTGGTGCACTCTGATAGACTCTTTCCTGTCCATCTCTTGATGTTATCTTCCCACTTATAGCGTTGTCTTCCCCTTGCACGTTTGCCTTCAACTCTCCCTTCTGTTATGGTCTTTTGCTAGGTGTTATGCCTTTTTATGTGGCCAAAGTATTTTAGCTGCCGAACTTTGACCTCTCTCATTAGTTCTCTTTTCATACCTAGATTTTCTAGGACCTCCTTATTTGTTTTCATCTCTTTCCATGAGATACACCCCATTCTTCTATATATCCACATTTCAAGAGCGTCAATTCTTTCTTCCAAAAATGCTTATTCATCGTCCATGTTTCTGCACCATGCAGAATATATATAACACTTTATGATTCTCAGTTTTAATTTGTGAGATAACTGTTTAGATGTCAGTATATGTTTCATGTTGTTGAATGTAGCTTTGGCCATTCCTATTCTCTTCTTGATTTCTGTTTCACATCTGCCATCTTCTGTTATTATATGACCAAGATATACGTAGCTCTTGACTTGTTCCAGGATTTTCCCATTTACGCTTATCTTTAATGTGGGTTTATCGTCTGTTTTGCTAATTATCATAGTTTTTGTTTTCTCAATATTAATGTCGAGTCCATATTCATGACTTAAACTGTTCACTTGCTTCACTAGTTCTTGTAACTCCTGTTCGCTTTCAGCTAACAACACGGTATCATCTGCATATCTACGGTTGTTTATTGACCTTCCACTGATGTTCAGTCCTGGTATTTCCTGTATCTGTTTGAAAATTTTTTCGGTGTATAAATTAAATAGGCATGGGGACAGCACACGACCTTATTATATACTTGATGCTTAATATTTTTGTAGCCACATGAAATACTGAATACTATAAAACTGCATTAGGTCTATGTGAAAATGGATCAAAGGCTAAATTTGCAGTTTGGAAGAAAAATCTCACGAAATTCCAAATGTTGTCATAAAATCAGGAATATTGCAGCTATAGAGCTGAAAACTTCCATGTTTATGTAATTTGAGTTGTACAATTCAAATTGATGGTTATTTTCTTGATTGAAATAACCTTTACTGCTTAAAATTTGATTTTTACAAACAAAGAAACATTACATATTAGTCCGTGTCCAACTCACTGTCACTTGAGGTCAGCTGCATCAAAAGATAATTGTGTGTTCAGAAAGTCCTCAAGTGAATCTCCTCTCAGGGCACTGGTTGTTGTACTGGCACCTGTACTGTAGCTGTCCTTTACTCACATTCTGTTCGGGTAGCACAGAGAAACCAAGAGGTCACCTGAGAGAAATTTGTTGGGAGGGACGGGGAGAGGACAAATTGCATGATTGTATTATTTTATTATTAATACAAAAAATGTGTGCCAAATGATTTTCTTCTTTCCCTTTGTTAATCATTAAGCATTTATTGCGGCATTAATTTTTACTGCATTTACCATTTAAATCATTATATTAATTATACAGTAGATTGTAAGTCTCTCTCTTACATGGATTATGTCATTTGTCTTTTATGTTTGCAATTGTAAAATAAACTCAAAACCTGTAGAGGCTTCTAGGAAAGCTTCAACTACATAGTAGCCTACTGATTTTTAACATCAGAGAATGAGAGGAAATAATATGATATATACACTTTACACAACAAGACCTACTAGCTCCCATGTTGCATTTTCCGAGTCATTCAGAAGACAACACTGTGCCAATAGTCCGTTTCTTCTTCTTCGATCCTTAACCACCGACCGTCAAAGCAGTCAGTGGCCATCACGCCTAGTGGCGTCTTGTAGGGCAACAACAAATTGATTCCACTTTGCACGTTGGCGGCCACCCCCCGCACAGTGCCCCAACTCTGGCCCACTCTTTGCATCTCAGCCTCCACAGTCCTCCGCCAAGCTGCCCCTGGTCGACCTCCCCTTCGCTTTCCCTCAGGGGTCCAAAACATAGCTGTTCCTGTGATGGCATCGGGGTCTCTCCTGAGGACATGACCAACCCAGCCCCAGCGCCCGCCAGCCACGACGGCGTGCATGTCCCCCCGCTCGCCACGAGCAAGCAGATCTTGGTCTGCGATGGCACTCGGCCAAAAGATGCGGTGAACTTTTCCCAGGCATGTTGTGTGAAAAGAGGACAACCCCGACACCTCCCTCTCTGCGACTCTCCAACACCCCGCACCACAGAGAAGCACAGAAAGCACACAACTCTGGTATAATCTCAATCTTGTGCCCGTGCTGCACCGGGAGGACCTCCAGATGTTATCTAGGCCAAAGAAGGCCGCTCCTGCCCCATCCACTCCGACGCTGATGTCCCCGCCTGCCCCACCGCCTGGCGCCACCATGCCTCCCAGGCATGTGAAGGCACCCGTCCGCACCAGCCGCCGATTCCCCACCGACACGGGCCCAGGGCTGCTCACACCGAGCGCCACGACCCCAGACTTCCCCAAATTGACGTCCAAGCCCACCCGCTGGCTAATTTTATTAAGTCCATCCGTTTCCTCCCGGATGTGTTGATGTGAATGTGCCAGCAGTGCAACGTCATCCGCATACTCCAGATCCCCCAATGCAGAAAATGCAGTCCATCCCACTCCCCCCGGACCGCCCTCCGCCGTCTGGCGCATCACCCAGTCCATGACCGCCAAAAACAGAGTGGTCGACAAGGGGCATCCCTGTCGCACTCCCGTCCCCACCTCGAAGGCCAGGCCGCCCCGCCCAACACCACATGCAAAGCCGGCATAGAGGCCCCCCATGATTGACACCATGCAGCCCGGAACTCCACAAGCCCTCAGTACCTTCCATAAACTGTCCCCACGTATGCCGTCAAAAGCCCCCCCAAAATCAACAAAATTTATGCAAAGCTGTCCCTGCCATTCCGAGCACTGCTCCACAATGCTCCCGAGAGTGAACATATGGTCCACACATCCCCTGTCCCCTCCAAATCCCGCCTGTTCCTTCCTCAGCCCGTAGTCCACTGCCCCCGAAACTCTCTGTACAACTATCCTGCCCAGTACCCTGCTGGGAACCGAGAGAAGAGCAACCCCTCTCCAACCATTGCAGTCCACAAGATCTCCCCCCCCCCCCCGGGCAACCCGACAATCATTCCTTCCTTCCACTCCGATGGCGCTGTCCCCGCCCTCCAGACCCGTGCAAACAGTGGCTCCAATAGTTCCGCCGCCAGCTCAGGGTCCGTCTCAAACAGCTCTGCACCCAAGCTATCACGGCCCGGAGCCCCACCGCTCCCCAACTCCTCGATTGCCGTGATGATCTCCTCCTTTCATGGAATGTCTGTATTTACATCTAGATCGTCTTCAGCACCTCTACACCTCACGGTAGAAGGGGAACGACTAAGTAAGTAAGTAAGATCGTCTTCAGCCCCAGGAACACCCAATTGTGTCTCGGGTATCTCCCCGCCCAGAGTCTCTCCGAAGTGTCCCGCCCATCCCGCCTCCTGTCCGCCCGCTGTCCCGACGAGATTTCCTTGCCCATCTCTCACCAATGCAATATCGTTTGCACCCTGTTTTCCGCTGATGAACCCAGTCATTTTGCACACTGTGCCCCGTCCATCTCCCAGCGCTGCCCCCTCCGCCTGCCCCGCAAGATCGCCCAGGAAACTCCCCCCGCTGGCCCGGGCCTGGCGCTCAACCCCCCCGTCCAGCCGGCTGCACCGTTCGCTACATAGTTGCCTCAACCCGGGGACCCCACTTCTGTTCCCCTTCTTTTCACCTCCCCTCTCATCTCCATGGTGTCTAGTGCCTCCAGTGCCATCCAGTCCCGCCCCCTCCCCCCCCGGAATCCCAAGCATGATCCGCCACCTTCCCCATATATTGTTGAAATGGTGTTGAAATTCTGGTCTATATCATCAGTCAATGTCTTTTCCTGGCTTTTGGCAAATTGATATCGTTTCTTAATGTCGGCCGCAAAAGCTTTTCTGGTTAGGGGGTCCTTCAATTTGCTGATGTCAAACCTTTTCTGTGTAGTTACAGTTGGTCCAGCCCTTCTTAGTTTCACTTTCAGTTTTGCTACACTAAATGGTGATCACTTCCCACATCTGCACCTCTTCTTACCTTCACATCTTGTAATGCATGTCTCCATCTACCGTTAACCATGATGTGGTCTATCTGGTTTCTGTCCCGACCATTTGGTGATTCCCATGTTAACTTGTGAATTTCCTTATGTGGGAAAAGTGTTCCTCCAATGACCAGGTTGTTAATGCTACAGAAACTTATTAGCTTATCCCCATTTTCGTTTGCTGTTCCGCTGCCGCATTTCCCCATTGTTCTTTCATTATATGTATTGTGTGTACCAACTTTCGCATTGAGGTCTCCCATTAATATAACAAGATCATATCTAGGTGTGTCTTCCATTTCTTTCTGCAGTTGTTGATAGAATTCATCCTTGACCTCCTCATCGCTATCATTCGTTGGTGCGTAGCATTGTATTATTGTAGTGTTGGTGAATCTCCCTCTCAGTCTCAATCGTATCAGTCTGTTGTTGATGGGTTTCCATTCCAGTAATGTCCTTTCTATCCCTTTCTGTAGAATAATGGCTACGCCTTCACTGTGCTGTCCATCCTCTCTTCCAGAGTAAAGTACTGTTTCTCCTGTTGCTGTTTTAACTTTTCCTGCCCCTGTCCATCTGCTCTCACTTATCCCCAGGATGTGTAACCTATAGTTTCTCATTTCTGCCGTGACCTGTCTTAGTTTACCTGTCTCGTACATTGTCCTGACATTCCAAAATCCTATTCTTGTATCCTGTTTTGCGGTTAGGACATCCGTTTTCATGTCAGTGGCTTCCTTTCGGCTTTCACCACTGACAGTCATACGAGCCACAGACTCCGAATGTCCATCCCGCAGCAAAGTTTGTTCATTTGATGTTGTTTCCGTAACTTCATTATTTTTTTACATAGACAGGCGTGTCAGCCCTATGCTAAAACCCCCAACCTGGAGGACCAGGGTACCAGCTTTTGTCTGACCCCTACCCACACAGACCAGTCCAGCTTGGTTGAACCTACCAGGAGTAAAACTCCCACTGGAATAGCTCTGGGGATTGTCAGGGTACGCAAGCTGCCATACCGCTACAAGGTATAGGTACCATTGATGGCAGAATAGTCCGTTTGTTACAGTAGAAATCCGTGGCAGAGCCGGACGTCTGCCTCTTCCCGTCATTAAAAAATATGCTCGCAATGCATCAACGATCGTCCCCTGAAATAATTGAGACAAAAAAAAAAAAAAAAAAAGGTTAAGCGAGAGAGGCAATTTAAAAAAAAAAAGTTAACGTTCACAAATGTGTAGCAAGCTAAATTCTAAACATGTACTTTGACATCCATAACTTTATCGAAAGGATGTCAGCGTCAGCGACTTTACTGTACAAACTGTTAGACCGTAATTATGATACCGAATGTTTAGAAAATGGTGATGGTCCGATAAAACAACCAAATAGCTACATTAACAACAATACCCCACCCCCCAAAATGCTTAAAAAACGAAATACTTTCTGTCTAAATGTGTGAATCGAGACGTCACATTTGGCTGTTCTTTTACTAATACATCAACCCTCCGTCACTTGCCGTTGCTGTATTGCAAATAAACAAAATAGGTCTGAAATGAATAGAAATAAAACAAAGTTGAAAACTTACTCAGAACACATATTGCGTCGACTTCCATTGGTGAAACTTTCAGTTCAGCGCCTGAGTCATTTCGTGCTGTGTTTCGTACGGCCGGCCCATCGTGTCCGGGTTTGTCAGATAGAACATCCGCCATTATGTTTACACGCCAAAATGTGTTGGAGGTGCTCTGTTTTAACGTTCGTTCGCTCTTTCATCAAATGACTATGGTGTTTAAAACTTTGATACGATTTTAGCAGAATGGTTGCTCGTTTGTTTGATGTAACACGAGTGTAGGTAAGTTTCCAGGAATAAAATCCAAACTTTCTCATTCACTTCGAATTTACGATATCTTCCTATAAAAAATATGTGCCTCGTGTAACATGTGCGTAAACCTCAGTTTCCGATCTTCTCATTGGTGAAAATCGTATTAGTGTAGCATTTTTGAGGACATAGCGCGGACGCTTTGAATGAGGTGGGGGTCCTTTCAGGGAATTTCGTTCTCTTGAGCGCCAGTCAGCTAGCGCACGTCAAGAGCAGTTTTAATGGTGTTTTTGGTTTTTGTCTCACTCAATTTCAATGACACGCAGAAAGTTATAATTGACATATTATGAAAGAAGAAAGATCAAGGAACCAGAAGATGTAATTTTTATTTAGAAAAGGCAAATTAATTACTAGGCAGAGCGAGGTTGAAAAGGGCCCAAATTGGGCCTCGCTTGCGCGTCACAGAATTTTTCGACCGCCGCCAAGCGGCAGTTTGTGGTACCTACTATACAGAGTAGTCAGGGAAAGCAAACAAAAAAGAAAATAGTATACTGATGGAAAAAAAAAAGAATTTAATTCTATCTATTTCCGTTCGCTCACTTCACACATACTGTGGCCACTTTCATATTTGCTTACCCAATCATTGTAGCAGGCATTCCATGGAATTAACCTTTAACAGGTACTAAGACTTATTCAGAGTCATATTCTTTGTCAATTTCAGCCCCAGACTATCCGGTTTGCTGACTGTTATTTTCCAGTAGTCGCTGAAATTACGGCGTTAATTATTTTCCTGGATATTCCTCTTTTCACAGCAGTTAATGTTTGGGATAAGTTTTTTCTATGTAGTGGAAGTGTCATAGGAATTAATATGTATATATTGTTCCAGTGTGGTCTACCCGCTGATGGCTGAGACGTTCGGTTACGTGATGGAAAAAATTCAGAATGATACTCATCGTCTTTTCTCTGAGGTGATGGCCGAGTATGACCAGTGAGTTCTCTTGAGTGTAATCCGGTAGAAAAGCTTACTGTCATATGTTAGAAAAATAGTGATATAAGTGCTGCCACAGCAGGCCAGTAATATTTATTTGGAATGACTTCTGGTAATTGTTCTGTTCCAGTTATAATTTAAAATTATTGTTAGTGTTCTTGGTTTTGACCACTCTCATGTATGGAGAAGGTGGACTGCACAGGGGTCACAACATAAAGTACGTACCACAAAGTGATTTTTGTTTGCACAGAAACACCAGAGAAAACAATGTAGTTTTGAAGCCCTTGGTAAATCAGGAAATTCGGTACTTTATTTTTTAAAATAGGACAACAAATAAAAAAGTTATAGCATTTTAAAAAGTGTGGGGATTTTGCAACATTGAAAAAGTTACATCACACCAACTTCAGAACACTGCCGCCTTCTTAACTATAATCTTACAACTTGCTCTGACAAACAGCATATAGTCTGAAACATACTGATCACACAAAAAAAAAAAACTATACGGCTGCATCATGAAAAATTAACAATATATTTGAGACCAAAAATTGAAAATCTGCAAAACACATTACCGAAAAATATAGTTTGGTGAATGAAAGTCAATATTCACAACATCATATTTCAAAAAGTATAAAAGGTACAAGCTTTAAATTTGTACATATTAATCTGCATACTACACAAATATATCTAAATTTTTTTTTTTCAGAGGATTTAAACATCTATTTGTTCTTGTATAATTTTTTTAAATGTGGCCAGAGGCCAATTTGTCGCAGGGGAAGAAAACATGTGAAAATGAAGAAAAAATTTTTTTTTTTTAAGATACTGTCCATATTTCATTTAAAAAAATTTTTAGGCAATAATTAACAACATCTAAACATCTATTCTCTTGTATGGGTGTGAGGGCTGGACACTCACTGCAGATACGGAGCGAAGGATTCAGGCTTTCGAGCATAAATGTTATAGAAGAATTTTGCGCATTTGCTATAAAGAGCACAAAACAAATGTCTATGTTAGAGAGAAGATAAACACCTATGCAGGCCACCAAGAACCACTTTTGTCAATAGTGAAACGTCGAAAGCTTGCCTGGTTTGGGCATGTAACTCGTCATGACTCCCTTTCGAAAACGATCCTTCAGGGAACAGTCGAAGGTAAACGGAGAAGAGGAAGGCAGAGAAAATCCTGGGCTGATAACATCAAAGAATGGGCAGGACACGGTTTTTCCACACTTGTACGCATTGCTGAGGATAGAGAGCAGTGGAGGACCCTGTCTGCTGATGCTTCCACCATGGCACCCCTACGACCCATGACGGGTTACGGGCTGAGATGATGATGAAACAATAATTAGCAACATCTAAACGCTATATTTTTTTAAGAGAACTGGTTATTAGCATTTAAAAAGACATTTTTAAACTGTAGGAGAATGATCATGGCGCACTCTTTCCCTGCGAGAGGGCAATGACGCCTCAAAACCTAAATGCTTCAGAAGTCCAAAATACAATTCTTTGATATTTCCTGATAGTTTAATGTCCTTATCATTCAATATGAATGTCCTTATCATTCAATATTAATTATCTGTATCTTACCTCTACACCTCACGGTAGAAGGGGAACGACTAAGTAAGTAAGTATCTTACCTCTACACCTCACGGTAGAAGGGGAACGACTAAGTAAGTAAGTATCTTACCTCTACACCTCACGGTAGAAGGGGAACGACTAAGTAAGTAAGTATCTTACCTCTACACCTCACGGTAGAAGGGGAACGACTAAGTAAGTAAGTATCTTAACTGAGCCTTCAGATTTCTAAGGGCATCCTTTACACATTTTATCCACCTTTTAGATCCCCTTGGCTTATGATTGTGTTATATAACTCTATATTCTTCGCTGCATTTTTAATATCTTTCTCTTTTTTCCTCCTATTCTTGTCAGTTATTCGCTGTTTAAGTTTTTCTTTGACTGCCCTCTCTGACTCTTTACTCTGTTTTTTTAAATTCCAGTCTATGTTTTGGGTTCTTCGTCGTCACTCTTGCATTCTCTATTTTAATTTTATCTGCTCCTTCCTCTTCTCCATTTCACTTTTTATCTGTTTGTAGTGTGTTACTTTGTGGTCTGTAGCTTTATGGAAAAAAAAAAAACTACAAGCAGTCTACCTCAAGCCATGTTGCATTCCCATCCTCCTTCAGATAATAAAGTTGTGAAAGGAGCTTGTTTGTCAGATTGACAGCTGGCACCTTTGGACGGTAACCCTTCCCAGTCATTAAAAAATGGTTTTTCATAGCATCGTAGTAGGAGTCATCTGGAACAATAAAATTCCAGAAGTTATTTTTTTTTTTTAACATATATAGAGAATTACATGTACTATTACTATTAATGGCTTGTTCTTGTTCAGAGTTTCTTCTTGATTTTTTTTTTTTCAAATATTCTTCGGAATTGAAAACAATATGTATCCTAATTATAACCCATCAGAGGTTGAACAGAATATTATTTATCCTTAATTTAAAAAAAAAAATGTATATATATATATATATATATATATATATATATATATATATATATATATATATATATATATATATATATATATATATATATATATATATATATATATATATATATATATATATATATCTTCTTTTCGGGGAATTTTAACATTATCAACTAGTGTCTGCTAGTCCGGAAATTTCAGTACAGCATCAGCTACTTTAATTATGACATTGTCCGGTTTCCTAGCCTTGACTCGATATGTCGGCTATTGGCATTGGGCCTTGCGATATCATTCGCTTTTGATATCATAATTCACCCTATTACGTTGCAAAATAAACATTCATTTAATTACCAATTAATCAAAACATGCATGTTTTCTTCAAATTGGTAACTTTCTTAGCTTTTCAAGCTCTTGAAAAAATTAGATTGATGTGCGAATGTCTGAAGCGGTGATAACACATTCAATCCACGCTGTTACACAAACTGTGCAATCGTGTTAAATTGCTAAATACTTTGTAATATTAAAAGTATTGTAAATTTTACATTTGAAGTTCAAAACATTGTTAATAAGTGATATACTTACGTATAGTCAACCTCAAATCAGAAGATGTGATGATGTTTGAACAAGAGCCAATATAAGTGGCGTCCTGATTTTGATGGACATCGGGAGTTATCACGGCACATTGAACAGCCTCTCTCTGCATCCTTCGTTAAAATATCTAGGCCTAACTTAAGGGACACAGAACTTACTCATAGTCAAATCGCTCGACCGCCAAATATCAGAAGTCAATAAAATTTCACACGAATAAAGGAAAATGGCTCCCAAATCTTCTCATACATTGCAAACAATTATAACACCATTTAAAATGTAAAATTTTGTAAAATGTCAACTTCACTTCGAGATATCAACGTTTTACACTTTGTTTTCTACAGTTTGCAATATATGAATATATGAAACTAAAGATACACTTTTCCCCCTAAAAGTTGTAAAAACAGTGTGCAAATTAGTGGTTTGGCGGTCAAGCGACCTTCATTTGAATGAGGCAGGGTGAGACGAAAAGGTTCGGAGTCTGTAGTGCGCCAGGGCAAACTACGCATAACGCTGCTGTTTGTTTTTATTAGTAAAAAAATACTTCAATAGCTTTTATTTTTTTAAAAATTAATACACTTCAAAAGAGAAGTAGATAAAGAGTATCGTGATATAAATTTTATTACAATCCGCTTAATAGCAAAGGGACAGTGACGATTTAAACTTGACAAATTTCCCTCAGTTTTCTCCATTTTCGTACGTTTTCAACAGCCCGAAGCGGGCACTTTGTGGTACCTACACAAAGATTCAACAACAACAACAACCTCTGGATGTTTTAAGAACATAAGGCCCTAAGACCGTAAGAACCGCTAGGTCACAATGTTATGATCAGTTTAGATGTAGGAAAAATACAAACATTTTAACAATATTATAAATATCCTAATCTAACACGTGTTTAGGTAAGACCTATTTAACCACTCCGTTATTAAATTATATTTAAAACCCCAAGAGTCTAGCTTATCCGTTTTTAACACGTGATATAGACACTTAGTCATTTACAAAATTACACATAATGAATAGAAGTAAATTTATTTCTGACAATTATCAATCGCCTAGCGTCTTATAATTAATTAAAGCATCTCTTTACTGGGGAATAGCGAGTAATTAAATTTACGTTTGCAGCTGGAAAAATTAGCTATATGTTATTTAATACGCTCTTTAATTTACACAGAAAATCCCATTGAAATATAATGAAAATCGTTAACATATTAAACCACTTAAATGCTAGCATATAAGTTACCACAAAACAGAAAAATTAAACTATCTCCACGAAAGTCTATTAATCCACTTTGTACAATGGTTTAAAGAATAGCAAGTTAGATATTTCAAAATTCTCCTGAGTGACTGACATCTGAGTTTTAAAAGGCGAGGTATATATCTATAAATGCCGTTCTTTCGTTTCTTAATGCGAAAAGTAGCACCTACGTTCAGTTAGGGCAAATTTGCTGTTCGATTCACAAATGACAGCTTTATTTCGCATCTTTGCTGACCACGAGACGTTGGCCAACGAGCAACCCGTCTTTTGATCTAGATCTTTGTGTCCTATGTGAACACAATCAAACGGTAAATGAGGTTATCGCCCCTTTTTGCATTTGCTTAATTCCCCCTGCCAAATGTAACTAATCAAAGGTACGTCTGCTGTCTTATCGCCCCTTGATTCTACGATTAACAGCCCTAGTTTCATCGCGCTTTGGGCACCCGCCCTTGGCCTGTCCCCTTTTTGAAGGAAAGACAGTTAGAGATCTGAATAGCTGTTATGATTGCGCATGAAAGAAGAAAGGTAGGCGTGGCTAAACTATAAGTAAGACATCTAGCGAAAGGCCTAGCTTTTGCGCAATAACCCGTGTATGCCAAACGAGATAAGCAAAGGTGGAAACCCACGTGGGTCGAGTTGATTGAAAAACAATTATGGGTGACGGTGGGAATAAAGTGGACTGAACAAGGTCGTCGATTCTCATGCTCTTGAAGACATGAAACACATTTTCATGTTTGTTTTAAGAAAATACAGCTGTCTTGATCCGTAACTTCTAGGTGATTGTTGTTTTCAATTTCATCCCCGTCTTCTGTGCTCCAATTACGACTCATAAAATTTGCCCCTACGTTCTGTTTTCCAAGAATGTATTCCACTTTGAATGAATATACGCTTAATAGTAAAGCCCATCGCATGATCTTCACATTGAATTTTTTATTTGCTCCAAGAAAAGCTGGTGGAGCATGGTCCATCTGCACTGTAAATGACACTCTGTACAGATATCCATGGTGCCTTCTCATCCCATGTCCAAGTGCTAGACACTCTCTCTCGACTGTGGAGTAGTTCCGTTCTGCTATATTCAGTTCACGGCTGCCATAAGCAACGGGGAATAACAGGTTCAGATCATTGTCATCCGCTTGGAGTAGTGTTGACCCGATGCATTGACCTGATGCGTCGACCCGCAATATGAAAGGTTTCTTAAGGTCATGTAACCGTAAAATGGGGTATTCGGACAACTGTCCCTTGAGAGTCACGTAAGCGTGTTCACACTTAGAATCCCAAATAACATTGTTTGGTCGCACCTGTTTGGTAAGGTCAGTAAGGGGTCGCGTTAGCTCGTTGAAACTGTTGATGAATTTCTGATAATATGCACACAGTGATAGAAATGAATGTGTCTTTCTTCGGGGATTTTTTGCTGCAACTATTTTCTCAATATTCTTGGCAACTGGCCACATACAGCCTTGAGAAATGCTGTGTCCCAGAAAGTCAAGCTTTCCGAATCCGATGAGACATTTGCTAAATCTGGCTGTGAGACCAGTTTCATGTGTGTATCCCGAGGAGCATAGCGACCGTAGCAATATGTTCGTCAAAGTCTTCTATTGCAATTAATATGCCATCCATAAAATTATGGATATGGGGACTTTACAAGGGTTCTTAAAGCTTTCTCATCATTCTGGTGAAGACTTCCGGTGCGTTGTGCAATCCGAACGTCATCACGTTGAAGGTATAGTGTCCTTCATTTGTGCTGAAAGCTAACATGGGTTTAATTTCCTCATTGACCGGTATCTGATAATAACCTTTCCTCAGGTCAATCTTGGAGAAAATTCTTGCCCTGCTAAGCTTGGTGAACAGCTCAGAAGCGTTCTGTAGAGGTTCCGGCTGAAATTCCGTTACAGTGTTTAGTAACCGCTAATCTATGCACAGTCGAACTTCCTTATTGGGCTTCTGTAACAGTACTACGCTTGAACTGTAAGGAGAGGTAGAGACATTGATAATTTCTGCTTGACGTAACTTGTCTATTTCTCTGCATAGCATATCAGCTTTAGCATACGGGATAGGGTAAACTCTGGTATGAACAGGTGTCTCGTTTGTCAGTTTCATATCGAACTCTATGAGATGTGTTCGACTAGCTACATCCATTAAAACTGCTGTGTACTGTTTCAGTAGCGCCCTCGTTTCTGTCTGTTGTGCGTCAGAGAGATTGTCACCGAATTTTACCTCTTGGAAAGATTCCGTTTGTTGCAATGGATCATCCATGCAACTATCGTCAGCTTCCTTATCTTCAGTTGCTATGGCGACCGCCAGGAGATGTTCGGAGGATGGCGCCGGTCTTTCCAAATATTTCTTTAGCAGATTTACGTGTGGATCTTCTCCTTTCCTTTAATAGAGATCTTGTAGTTTGTTCGCGAGATCTTTTTAAGGACGGTAAATGGCCCTTGCCATCCGATGCGCAGTTTGTTGTTCCCAGTAGGGAGTAGGAACAAAACTTTCTCCACTGGTTGGAGTTCTCTCTCTTTCGCAGCTTTATTATATCGTTGAGCGTGTTTTGCACGTGCTCGCTTAAAGTTGGTCGTTGCTTGATCCCATCCTAGGTTTAACCATTCCTTAAGTTCCGATACATATTTACTGGCTGAGACGACTGTCTTGTCTGCCTTCTGGTCTGTCAGGGACCTAAGTAAGGCTTCTAACGGCCCCTTTATAGGTCTGCCGAATAAAAGTGTAGCTCAAAGGAACACTGTAGATGTATGGGGAACTTCCCTGTAGGCGAATAAGGCTGCAGGAATGAAAAGGTCTGAGTCTTCATGTTTCTCTTGTCCCAGCTTACGTAACATCATGGCGAGGCTGCCGCTGAAGCGCTCCACGAGCCCATTTTCGGCCGCATGGTAGAGGCTTGTGTGGATGTGTTTGGCCCTCAAGATGTTAAAGATCTCTTCCATTAACAGGCTACGGAATAGGGATGCGTTATCCATCAAAACGTGTTGAGGGCCAACCGTGTAAAAATTTGAACTCGGGCTTCTGTGACATGCTTGGAATCCGTGCATGTTAGCGGTATAGCTTCGGCCCACATAGTGCATGTGTCGACTAAGGTCAGGATAAACCTGTTCCTTCCTTTAGTCTTTTCTAGGGGTCCTAAAATGTCGACAGCAACACGTTCAAATGGTGTCCCCACTATTGGCATTTCACCCATGGGAACTGTGGGTGTCTGTAGCAGAGCAGGATCTTACTTTTATATATAAGCTAGGTGACTGAAGCAGGCCTAGCTATTACCTACTCATCCTGTCAGCCTAGTTCTTCGGCTTATCTTCCAAGGGAGACTGTCTCTCTTACTGGCCCTTTCTGCCAGAGGTTGTAATTCTTGGATGAGATGTTTTGATTATTTTATATTCCCAGGACTCGTTCTTCTCTCCTAGATGTTAGGTGGCGACTGAATCGTATAATGGCGTACTCTGATTTTTAATCCTATACAATTACTCCTGTTCTTCCATACTCTTTTAAATATCAACTCAACTTGTGTGGGGAAGTTTCAACGGTCAACATGTTTATTTACAATATATAAGTTCCAACATTTTCCAATAGTGCATGTTTAAAAAACTCCATTTCACGTCAAGGCATCCAGCCCTTAATTCAATTTATGTTCCACAAGTGTAATATTTATTGCCTTTTATACAGACTCTTGCACATATGGATATGTATAGTCTGCCCAAAATTTAACCTCCTTTCCTATCTCTCTGTCTTATCGTCTACCTCGATAAAACTGTCAGTGTTAATTTATATAATGACATCAATTGCTATAAATGTTTCATAGATAATACATCAAAATGCTGTCAAGTACTGCTATTGTGGCCTCCTCATACTTACTGTTCAAATGAGAGAGCGCATAAGTAGTTTCGTGGAAGTCATAGGTTCATACCCTTTGTTCATTTATTCTTGCCAGTGACGATACCTCACCTTATTTATATAGCAGCCTATCTGGCAATCAGCAAATTCTCTGTATTACTCTTGCCCGTGACGATACCTCGTCTTGTTTACAATGTTTTTGCTGGTTGCTCGCCTCTTGGAATGTGAGCATCGTTAACCTCTTGGGTTAATAATTTGCCTGAAAGTCTAAAAAATAGTTCAAGAGTTCTCTTACCGCTATATGCGAATTCCAGCACCTATCACATTTCCTACTATTCACCCCTATGCTAATCCTAATTGTTCAGCACAGATTATTAAACACAGTTTATGCTAGTCTCCGGAATTGCTACCGCTAATTCATGCTAAACCTAGCTACTTCATCTGTGTAACTTCTGTCAACCACAGGTTTCACTTTCTTGAGAGCCCAGCAAGGCACGACTCGCCTCGTCAACTTCTCTGGTGGAACTGACTTCTTTTGTCCTTCAATTTATTCCCATGATCCATTATCTGTGTTCCAGTCAATACGATTGGTCCATTGTTCAGTTCACTCACGGTTAATTCGTTTCATAACCAACTCAGTGAGCTTCGTTCTGTAACTGTTTACACTTCGCTCACATTTCTCGTGCGGTTGCCTTGCTCTTCGTTCACTTAAATCTAAAGGGCGCTAATATTTATGGTTATCTCCCTTAGTGGTTTATGCTCAAATGCTAAGTTCCCTTACTTCAAGCTTATCAAAAACGATCGTTATGCAAATTTTATATACTACAACTGTATACTCATAGAAACTATTTACATCAAAAAGAGTTCTCTCCCTTATCATCCAAGCACAAATGTACAATACTTTATCTCCCATCTTTAGAACAAACAGCCCTTAATTCAAACTATTCAAATTCTCAAAACCATTTCTTTATGCACCCCTGTTTTAACAAAACCAAATTATTATCCTACCAAACCTCACGATGACATGTCCAATGCTTGAGTGCCACACGTTGGCACTGGGCACAGGATTTCACGTATCCAATAATATCAGTGTTCATTCCTGGCCACCAATAGTGAGTCGAAATTCGCTGAATAGTGACGTTTTGTCTCATTTGTCCGCTAAATAGAAGAGAGTGCGCCATTTCTAAGATTTGGTCTCTGTACTGCGTCGGTACTAGGAGCTGATTATGCCCCTGTTCAGGGTTGCCCATTCTATGATACAATACGCCATCCTTAGAAAAGATGTCTCCGTTGTGTCTGAGGTCCATGACCATGGGCAGTTTCCTAAAGCAGGGCTCCAGAGTAGGGTCCTTTTGTTGCGCCTCTTTATGTTCCTTAGGAAACAAATTAGGGGTAGGCTCCCATTCCTTCTGGGTTTGCTCTCTCGTGGTTACTGCTGCCTCAATCAGCTCTTTCGGTCTCCCAATAAACACGTATCTACATCCAAGTATAACTGGGTAGATCAGATCATCTATAATAATTGCTTTGATAACACCTCTGACAAAATCAGAGTGTATCTCCACCAGTGCGATGGGAAGCGTCATGAGTGCATCACTCTTGAAAACTCCACATAGTTTGACGGTGTCTTCTGTTTCTTGACTGGGTTTGACCAAGTGTCTTGCGACAATTCAATCAAAAGATAAACCCATGTCACAAAGACAAGATGTTGAAGTCCCGTTCAAAATAACAGTTCCTCGCGTTGAGGGCCTCTCACCCTCAGGTTGAGAATCGCTGACATTAATTCTTCCTTTCGAGGCTGTTTGCAAGCATCTGATGCAATTTGGCCCGGTGTGCTAGCCCTGATGAGACGTCCCTGGTGCAGGGGTCTATCCCATATCTTGACCTTTGTGGCTGCGCTGCCATGAAGGCCGTATGGGTTGATCAGAATTTTAGTTGTTAGGATATCTGGTTTTGTAGATTTTCGCTTTTTCCTGAGGAGGGTATTGGTGTACAATTTCTCGTTGGTTATGGACATGAGAAGAATGGCAACTGCTCTAGATTATTTTTCCGAGAAGGCTCATATGTCGGTTTGTGTTTAGTGCTGGGAAGCTTGGCCGAAGCATTTACGTAACGTTCAGACTTACTCAGAATGTCATCCAACTTTACTGCACCTTGTTCAGCCGGAAATCTACGGGTTTCGTTTGACAAAGTGGTTTTTATTTGTTCTGTAAGAACAAGTTCCAAAAGTCCTTCAAAAATGAGAGGGTGTTCGGAAAGCTCCATGCATTTTGTCAAATAGCCCGTCAAGCGGGAAGAGAACTGGGGAAATGTCTCAATGCTTTTCTTCCAGCTGTTTCTGAACAGGTGCAAAAATTTGCAAGCGTTCATTTCGAAACGCTCCAGTAAAGCCTTCTTTAACATGTCGTAGTTGTCTTGATGGCTGCTTCCCAGTTTTACGTACACGTCATAAGCGGTGCTTTTCAAAGCCTGTGAAAGCTTTAGGCCCCACCGAGAACTCTCTAACCCATACAGATTTGCCATTCTCTCAGATTTCTCTAGAAACGAGTCAATTATCTCATTGGGGCTCGGGAAGGATTCCATGGCAAAGGACATAGCTGTGAGTTGGGGAGATTGAGTGCTGGATTGATCAGTTAAAGATGTAGAGGCAGCCCCCCTAGACTTTGGGCCTCTAGAGCATTAAGCTCCAGTTCGTGCTGTCTCCTCTCTTTCCTCATGCTGTCTCTCCTTTTCTCGTTCATTTGCCATGCGAGCTTCCATATCTGCCTCAATTTTCTTCTGCTCCAATTGACGATCTTCCGCTTCTTTCTTCTCCGCTCTACCTTGTATTTCCTTCTTCTCTGCTCTATCTTGTGCTTCCTTCTCCCTAGCTTCTGCCACCTTTCACTCCACGTCATATCTGTCAAGTTCTTCGTTTAAAAACACGGTCACTTCTCCTTGGAATCCTGTTTCCTTTGCTTCCTCTCTTGGCATTGCTCTAAGTTTAGCACGCTCAGCCATGGCAACTAACTGAAAGCCGCTAACCCGAGGAAAGAAGAAGAAAAGAAGGAGAGAAAAACTCTATCCTTAACCAACTTACGAGAAAAACCCAACCAAAAAAAATTATATTATTTACCTCCTGTTATCAGGTATCAAATCTATCGCTGTTATTAACTGGCACTAGGCTCCTAATAAAGACGACTAAGCCAAATAAATGGTAGATCAGGCTACCGACTGGAAAAACTACTATTACTAACGGTAGAAAGAAACAAAAAAAATTGTTATTTAAAACAAAAATGTTAAGGAGAGAAAAAAAATTTCCTTAAAAAAAATCTACCCAAAACTCGCCTACCTGAAGTCAGTTAAGAGTTAGGGACGTTATTAACTCGACGTTAAGTCAGAATGTGATCCTTAGCTTAAGCTCAAACCCTGCTGCTTCTTTAAAAAAAAACCTAGTGTTTGTTAAACAATCACGCGTCCTAGCGTTCTTGTACAAAATTTGCAAATATCTGGCAAAGATTATTTACCATAACCAATTTCACATAACCCTATGCTGCTGTGGAAAGAAAAACAGTAGGTTGTTTTTGGTCGGCCTGTCTTTCGTTTTCCTTCAGGGGTCCAGAGCATAGCTGTTCTTGTGATGGCATCGGGGTTGTGAGGAAATTCTAAATACAATATCTAAATTAGAACATAACAGTATAGAGCATAAAGTCAAGAATAAGATAGAAATAAAAAATTTGATAGAGAATTGTCTTCATCACCCACGCCTTCAGCGTATTAGTTTTGATAACGCAGTATAGCTGTATAAAAGGTACCCACTTTTCAAATTCGTCCTTGACATAAACGTAACACTTTTTCCAAGTTCAAACGGAGGATTTGCCTAAAAGACATAGTATGTAGAGAGAGAGGGGGGGGAGGGGGGGACGGATAGATGGCCCAATGCTAACCGCGTCTCGCATTGTTTTCAAAAAATAAAACCAACTCGCAAGCCTTGCCTTAGGCGGTTTTCAAAATACGATGTGAAAGTTAGAACATGCAGACGATTGGGTCACGAAAACAGGCTTAGCTCTTATTGCGAATGACGTAATTCTCTCGTACTACGGGAGACTCTCATATTTAGCTTGAAAATAGTGCAAAAAGACATGAACAGGTTGGATTTTCTAGAAATAAATAACTAACATAGAAAAAAATATGGAATTCTGAACCAATACATCTAGCCCCATAAAAATTAGATATTCGTGTGCCTTAGGACTTCCTGAGCAAGAATATGTTGTTAGTTACACAAATAGTCCATTAAATAACCAAATATTGGCAATAATACTATAGAGAATCGGACGGACTGTCAAGACAAGTCATGCCTGCTTAGTTTTTTATGGCATAATTTTTAAAAAAAAAAAAGCTTTGGGGAAATAAAGACTAAGAAAGTACGGTGAATTGGATTGGATGAAATTTGAAGGAAGGCGAAATATTATTGGCCGACCTCAAACTAAACATATATTAACCGAGTAACGTAGGAACAGTTGAATTTTATTTTGAAAGACTTTGTTTACAATTGAGATATGCAAAATCATTGGCCAGCTTACCAAAGCTGCGTTTAAACTTATAAGGCTTTGACGCCATTTTTTCAAAACTAGTTGAAGCAAGGTGCGTTGAGAGCAGCATTGCTGTAGACCATATAAATCTCAGCAGTCTGGACAAAGGCAGAAGGAACAAAAGTGTAATTCTATTGCCAGTCAACGTATAACTTGTGTATTTTTCATTGAAAATTGTGGTAAGGAGACTATTAATTATCTTTTATTTAAAATAAATGTGAATGTGAGAAAATGTTAGATGAAAATCCATCATGATTAGTCAGTACATAGGTCCCCAGCAACCTCTGTCAGGGCCTATAAGGTATCCATTATATATAAGCTACCAGAGAGAGGTAGATACAAAAGAACATGCAGGTGGCATCATGAATCATATCACCCATCATATTTTATGGAAAAAGATCAGTGCAAATGGCAGAGGCGTAACAGCCATTAGGGAATAAAAGAAGAGAAACTGGTATAAATTGTTCCATCAAATTAGAGTGGAGAAGCAAGGTTGGTCAGAAAGAGCTGACCAGGTTCTTTTGTTAAATTGTATTATTATTTGTAAATTAGGTGGAATTGAAGTGGTGTTAAGACAGGAACATAACTTTCATTTGCAGGGGTTATGCTGGCACTTGTCTGGTGTCAGTGACTGTTCTGATTGAGAAAGTCAATACTATTGTGAGAAGTCTCTGGTACTAATTCTATACTCAAGCATTTGAAAGACCAGAGGAAACTGTGGCCTGTGGCCGAATCTACGACAACTGCTGGGATTCCAGGATCCAGATAAGTCTTACTATCTGGCCTGGGACAACTTATCAGAAACATTGAACGAATCTCCTTCATAACAAATAAAATTCCACCAAAAGGACTAAAATAAACAAGCTTAGGGGAAACAGAAGAACCGTGGGATGATGATAAATCCCCAACCTGTCTCCAAATATTAGTAGTCACCATATATTAAGGAACAATATTTGAAAATTTTAATTGCAACAATGTGCTTTGGACACAGGGTCCTATTTATGTAAATATATTTATATTTGTATATATATTTTGATTCAAATTGAGTTGCGGTCCTGGCTAAAACAAATTTAGGTTCAGGACAAATAAATTTGAGAAAAAAGAAATTCCAAACTATAAAATTTACCCACTGGTGTTAGTTAAGTTCATAATAGCATTAATATCTGTATGTGTTTGTATTGAATTCCTATAACATCACTCTTACATTACCCTAGACACTATACGTAGCTTTCAATCATACTAGTTCAAACATATAACTTAGAGTGAGATCGTAGGGTGGTATCAAGAAAGGTTCTCTGTAACACAGCTGTCCATTGTTTACCTCAGGGACTTTCACAGTTGATCTCACTCAAGTACAACTATATTACACATCAATCTTCTTAACATCTAAACCCACCACAGGGGTCTCTTCTGAGGACATGCCAACCCAGCTCCAGCGTCTGCCAGCTATGATGGTGTGCATGTCCTCTGGCTTGCTCCGAGGAAGCAGATCTTGGTTGGTGATGGTATTCGGCCAAAAGATTCGGTGAATTTTTCTTAGGCATGTTGTGTGAAAAGAGGACAATTTCGACATTTCCTTCTCTGTAACTCTAGAAGCACATAAAGCACACAGCTCTGATATAATCTTAATTTTGTGCTTGAGCTGTATTGAGAGGACTTCCAGATGTTGTTTAGGCTAAAAAAGCTGTTCTTGTCTTATTCATTCTGATGTTGATGTCTTTGCCTGCCCCGCCGTCTGGTGTTACTATGTATCCTAAGTATGTGAAGGTGTCTGTCTGTACCAGTTGCTGATTCCTTACTGATATGGGCTCAGGGTTGCTCACATTGAGCGTCATGACCTCTGACTTCTTTAAATTGATGTTCAAGCCCACCTGCTGGCTAAACTTATTAAGTCTATCCGTTTTTTCCTGGATGTGTTGATGTGAATGTGCCAGTAGTGCAATGTCATCTGCATATTCCAGATCTTCCAATGTAGAAAATGTAGTCCATCTTATTCCTCTTGAACTGCCCTCTGTTGTCTGGCGCATCACCCAGTCTATGACTGTTAAAAATAGAGTGATTGATAAGGGGCATCCCTGTCGTACTCCTGTCTTCACCCCAAAGGTTAGGTTGCTCTGCCCAACACTACACGTAAAGTTGGCATAGAGGCTTTTTATGATTGACACTATGCAGCTTGGAATTCCATAAGCCCTTAGTATTTTCCATAAACTGTCCCTATGTATGCTGTCAAAAGCCTTTTCAAAATCAATAAAGTTAATGTACAGCTGTCTTTGCCATTCTGAGCACTGCTCTATAATGTTCCCGAGAGTGAATATATGATCTACACATCTTCTGTTCTTTCTAAATCCTGCTTGTTCTTTCCTCAGTTTGTGGTCTACTGCTTTTGAAATTCTCGGTATAGTTGTCCTGCCTAGCATTTTGCTGGGAACTGAGAGAAGAGTGATTCCTCTCCAATTATTGCAGTCTGTAAGATCTCCCTTCTTGGACAATTTGACAATTATTCCTTTGTTCCACTCGGATGGTGTTGTCCCCGTTTTCCAGACTTGTGCAAATAGTGGTTCTAATAGTTCTGCTGCTAGCTCAGGGTCTGTCTTAAATAGCTCTGCATTTAAGTTATCATGGCCAGGAGCTTTTCCGTTCTTTAACCCTTTGATTGCTATGATGATTTCTTCTTTTCGTGGAATGTCTGTATTTACATCTAGATCGTTTTCAGCCTCAGGAACATTCAATTGTGTCTCTTGTGGTTCCCTGTTCAGAGACACTGTGTTAACAAGTCGCAATAAATAATTATTGAAAGTACAATAACAATCACAATCTTATGATACTGTACTTTCAAATTTATGGTGTTGTGAAATATTCTACTTTAGTGCTGTGCGAAATATTAGTTGTATATAATTAAACAACAAGTATGCTGCTGAGACAGAAACGCAGAATTCATAGCGTTTCCCACGTTAAATCTTGGTTAAAAAGTCGATATGGATATCGTACGAATGTTTCCTTAAAGTCGATGTACAAAGTAAACGAAAAGTTACAGCAGGCATTCGGTGGCCCTAAAGTGGAACATTACCACTTGGGTAAACATATAAGTATGTTTCCTCTGCTCTAAAGGTACTTGAGTATTGCCCTGTTGCCATTGACAGCTTATTCTGTGCACCAGTGCTTAAGGTCAGAAAGACACCTCCATCTCCATTTTCTGTTGCATTTGTTGCTGATCCATCTATGTGTGCATGAATCCAGGTGTTATGTGGGAAATGTTTCTATGTGTATTTTGTGGTAACTTCGATTTGCCACATTTACAATGATTTGATAAATGTGATGCCACTTTCCCGTATCAGCAGTTATTCATCTTATTTGGAACTGAAAACACGATATATCCTAATTATAACTCATTAGAGGTTGAAGGGATATTTCATGTCACCAAAATAAAAAATAGGGAACTTACAAATTCCCAGCAAACAAAGTAATTAGGCCACCTACTCAGACTTTAATTAAGAATAGTTTATTTTAGTATAGCAGAATTTTAATGTGCAGAATGTCTACAATAAAATAATATGAAAAACAGAATAACAATATTATATTACTTACAGGATTGCAATTCACCCATATCAGTAGAAGAGGTGTTGAGAATAAACAGACTTAGAGAACTGCACGATATAGTAAAGCAGTATGCAAACAGAACCAAAAACAAAAATTAATATTTAGGGATTACTGAGGGTGTAGTGGGAAATTGAATGTGTAATAAGGTTCTCATAACACATATTGATAATTAAAAAAAAAAAAAATAGTGAACCAGGTTTCATCCCAAACACCCCAGACTTCACCTCACCTCCTCCTATTTTTTTTACATGTTCAACAAATGTAGCCTACATTAACTCTATGCTTCCAAAATTATTACTTACACTGTGCCTCAATTTTGTGTGTGTGTGTTTTCCCAAAGAATTATAAACATCAGAATATACCATGTTTTTGTGTAAATTGTTTATGTGAACATGCACTTATTATACCGTAAAATCTCGCGTATAATACGCACTCGTGTATAATACGCATGCTTGATTTATCCCAAAATTTTCTGTTAAAATGGAAATTCGTGTATAATACGCACCATAATTTTTCAAGATTTTATTTTATGAAACATTTGTTAAAAAACTGAAAGAAGATGGAAGATGCTGCGCGATAGTAGTTCTTCGACGAACTGAAAGACCATGTCGCTTCATAAAACGAACTGCCCATCCATATGACGCTTTAAATGTTGTTGTGCCTGTAAGAGGTTTTTTAAGTTCCAGAGCTTTAAGTCGGATTTCAATGCATGAAACACCGATGCCATGTTGCCTTCTATCCACTACTCACTCCAATAATGTTTTTTTCTAGGTCTGGAAGATCTGGTGGTGACCCACGATTCGCCTTTTTCTTACTAAGCAACACTTGCAGCGCCTCTTTATTTTTTCGTCATAATCGAATATTGCACTCGTTAATGGAAAAATGTCGACTTGCTGCCCGAGTGCCGTTAGATTCTGCATATTTTACCACTAAGAGCTTTTCTGCTGCAGTACATTTTCTCGAATTCATTTTTAGGGCTCAAAATAATCAAATGACAAACTTCACAACCAAGCTCAAAACAGATTGAAGACCAAGAGTGCGAAATGCGTTTTGCAACAATGTCTGACACATAAGAAAACACATAGCACATTCAATTTTGCGCCATTTTCACTGTCAAATTGTGACAAAAACTTGACAGACTTTCCAATGTAGGTTACTTTCGATATCGAAAATTATGTATTTTTTAGTACTCGCGTATAATACGCACCCGATTTTAGCGGGCAAAAATGAGTAAAAATTGTGCGTATTATACGCGAGATTTTACGGTATATTAAACTGATAGAAATTGATAGGGAGTCAAGATGTGCAGTATTTCTCCATTAGTATTAATACAAACATAATTGGAATTTATAAAAACACAATGCATATAGTAAAAACACACCAACAATGTTAACAGTAGAATATGAACTTGATGAAGGCAGTTTATTGTTGCAGTCAATGAAACTTGCTTTCCTAGTCTTGGAACATCAAGGTAATTCATATATGGCCATACCTACAGCACAGTCTGGATAAGTAGAAATTACTGGGACCACCTAAACAAATTCTGCTTATCAGGAGTTTGCTCAGAGCTGGACATTTTCCAATCAGAATAAAAGAGAAAGTAAAAAGTAATTATTTTTACCCGTTATTTACAACTGTTTCATCATTTGAGTAGCATTTTTCCACTTTTTAAAGCATAAAGTATAGCATCATGTCCTTTGTTTGTAACTTCGATGCAAATACCAGAACATTTAAAACTACATATTTCATAATGAAACACGGTGACAAACGAAAATCACAAAATATTGCTATTGGAAGGCTGTGCTGGTGTAATGGTTACCACATTGCACTGGCGATCAGGTGATCAAGGTTCAAGCCTGGGCATGGGCATTTGAAGAAGTGTCACCAACTGGGATTTTGACTGAATAACCTGAACGGCTCCTGAGATAAACCTTCTGTGGATGGCAAGGAGTGAAGCTCCTTACCTGGTTGGGAGGAAAGTCCACAGGTTCCCTAGCCTCGCAATGACATGTCATTGGGCCGAAAGACTGATAGCCCAAGTGCTGCTGGTTATGAAAAAAAAAAAAAAAAAAAATAGTAATTTTAAAACAAGTCAAGTATAATTATATCACATAAACATTTTGACAACTGTTTGTGGTTTTAAAAGTTTATCTTTAGCTTTGTCTTTCAGCTGTGACTAGTCATTAACTGTATCTTTAGATCAAGTTCTGTTGGTTTTTCAATGGCCAGGCAATACCCACTCATCAGCTAAATAGAACATTCCTCATCTCTTCCATCATTTGATAATGAATTATGACTATCAACTCAATTCTCTTAATAATCGATTATGTTTTTAAGTTAATGTGACACAGTCATTTTCTCAGAAGACTTAGAATTTGTAGATACTTGGCTTGTCATATTTCTGTGGTAATTTAAAGAAAACCATAATCATGTGATTCATCACAAAACTATAATAAAAATGCCAAAGCATATACACATCCTGTTTAACTTGACTCTGATTGCTAAAACAGTAACAGAAGTCACTTTATGGTTTTAAAATATAGACTAGATCAGCAGCAGGCAACCTATGTGATGTGAGGATCTACTTTAGAAACACTGAGCTCTCTAAAGATCTGCCTTGATACAATCATATCTGTTTCAGGTTCCAGAGTATAACAAATGTTGAAGAAGTTCAGCATATAAGTTATTTGCATCTCTGCAGCATAACCCTCTTACTGCAATTCTTTCAACAAGGTATTGAAAAATTGAAACTAAATTATACTTTACCAAATGAAAATGTCACTTCAAATAAAGGATCCCATTCTTATCTTATGCAGTTCATTAATAAAATTGAATTTTAATAAGGCTTCTCATAGGATATCAATGGAAACACAGAATAAGTACCTTTAATCCTGGGGATATCACACTTTTAAATACTTTTGAGAAAGAGTAAGTCCTTAGTTTGCTATGGTTTTTTTTTAAATTTCTATCATGTAAAGATCTACCAAATCATCACCTGTGATCTCCTTTATTTTTGAGTTTGGAGAGAACTTTGAGGATTAGGGTATGTTCAATGCTGGTGTGAAATGCATTAAACAGATGTGGGGATAGGGGAAGATAGTAACTGTGGGTCACAGAAATATTGAAAGTGAAAAAGGAAAGGAGAGAATGAAGTAATGGAAAATGATAAAGTATTTATTTAAAAAAAAGCATATTTGTTTATGGCTAATGCAGTTGCATTAGGCCCCACCATTTGACAGTGATTATTGCTGTGAGGTAATGCTGCTTAGATATTGGTGTAAATATATGTAGTACATCGTCATAGTCTTAAAATGATACCCATTATCAGCTATATTTCATTGCCTTCAGGTTGAAAGAAATATGGAATATAATGTCACACGTCTAATTACAGAAATGAAGCAGGAAACAGATTATGAGGTATGTCAAATATTTATGCCCCATTGTAGTGATTTACATTTGATACACCGATAAAATTTGTAGTATTTATAATGTCAAATAAGGTAGAAATAAAATTAGTGGTTTTAGGAAGCTTCTTCTTCACCCAAGCCCAAAATCGTGTTAGCAGACAGTATTGTAGAGAAAAAAAAAAATACTACCATTTTCCACTGTCCTTGGAAAACTAATTATAACATTGTGACACGAAAGGCTTATGCATCTAGAAGGGTGAGAGAGGGGAGAGACAGAAAATGTGACTTGCTTGAAACCAATCGTCGCGTACTTTTTGTTCTGGATGGACAGAAGAAAACGAAAGGAGGGGAAATGAACGACAGAAAAATGACATCTGCACGCAATGGAATCGCAAGTGTAGCAGACGCGCGATTTTTGCCTTGGAAGGGTTTGAAAATACGTCCCAAGGTCGGCTTTTGGTATCACGCTGTGAAAATGTACAAACACACAGACAGTGATCATTTCATGTAGGGTAGCATATTCTGACGTAATACATGCAGGGTCGTTTCAGTTTGAACAGAAAACGTGGGGAGAGGATGGAAAAGATAGCGGCTTTCTAGAGTGAAAGAATATTGACAACTAACATGTAAAAATATGAAATTCCTTATTAATAAGAATATAGCCATAAAACTTAGCTAGTTTTGTGCACCATGGTATCCTGAGCAATTATATGTTTTAAATTACAAAAACGGTCAACATATAACCCAGATAAGGCCATAAAACCATATATTTTAGGACACACTGACAAACGCACATGTCTGCTCATTTGAATTAACTATAACATTTTGGAACGCTTTTTTTGAAATGAGGCGAAAGAGGGTACCTATAAATTGATTGGTGGTTGTGGGAGGACGGAGAGAGAGTATTGGCCAGGCCCAGACTAAAAATATATTATCGCAAGGTAACACAGGAAAGTTTGGAATTTTGTTTTGGTTTTGATTCAAAATTGGGAGACACTTGGTCTCATTGGCTAGCGCAATTTTATATTAACGTAGTAGTTGAAGGCGGGATGCCATTTCTCTATAATATATCCCTCAAGCAGATAGATGTGAAATTTTCTTAATAACATATATAAAGTAAAATAAACTATAAGAAGTTCACAGCCTAGCCAGCAGCAGAGCTGAATCTGAGCCAAGTCACCGTATCTGTGTTTATTTCATTGAATCGTGGTAAGATTGAATTATGTATTAATGTGCTTTATTTGAACAGGCAAAGGTTTGATACTGCCTATTGGGAAAAGTGAAGGACATGCCGAAGCAAAATCATTGAGTCCCCATTTTGAATTGTGTTTGAATCTTGCATATTGCTATGAATATTATTATTATTGGTAGAATATAGTAGCAAGCCTCAGTGTTCCATGAACACTCATCCACATGCCTGGAGCGTTTATATATATATATATATATATATATATATATATATATATATATATATATATATATATATATATATATATATATATATATATATATATATATAAAAAGAAAATCATATAACAGAAGATGTACATACTCATATTAACTGGTGTTGAAGAGAACTATGTAAAAAGTCAGTGGCGTATCTGCCATATAGACCTGAGATGTGGTCATAGTAGGTGTGAGTTCATATAAGTTAGGGGCTGATGCACTTTGTATGCACTTGAGGCTGACCCCAAAATCATAGCATGTAGGGAGTAATTGAAAGTTACAACAGATATGAAAAGGCCAGGGTGTCTTTTATGTTGCAGGTGTTCTATTTCCTGTTACCAACCGGTGACAGGAAAACTGAAGAATAAGAAGACAGTAACATCTCCAGTACAACGTATTCGATATATATTCTCAAGGGATCTCTGGGAGCATATGTTCTTTACAGAGACCTATCTTCAAGTGTATCTACACGTGGGAAATTTAAGGTGATGTGCCACAGTCTAGGCACTCTGACAATTTATTAGGAGAAACAGTAATTTCCTCCCAAGTATTAAAACTTTCTGGGGTGTGATGTAAACAATAGCTTCTCATATGAATAACTCGCCCTAAAATTATCTATTAATTAACAGTCTGTGATTATAAATATAAGAACACTATATTAACATTAGCCTATTGGACAAAGAGTCCCCATTTAGTTAATTATTAGTGTAAATATATGTACCTCATTTTCAAAGACCTGTCCAAAAGAGACTGCAGGACAGGCAGATTAAAATTGTAAAAACAGAAAAGAATTACTGTTCACTAAAAACTTTAAATACTGACTTATTAATTTACTTATAGTTAGTTACCTTGTGTTGTTTTGATGTACCATCATATCATTGCATTCCCTAGACACTAGCCACATCAAACACCACACACTAGAAATAAAATGCAGTCCGTGTGAGATCTAGAGAGGTAGCGTTAGGTTCCCTGAAATTTCATCATCATTTTCATCAACTGTTAGACTCAGGGTCTTACATAGCTTGACCTCACACGGTTGACACATACACAGCAATCTTTCTTCCTTTTACCATCATAACCTCTCCAGCAAAATAAACTTTGCTACACCCATGTAATTCCCCTGGGTTTGTGAAGAGACAAAGAAAGAATATGCCTACTGCACTCTTGAGCGTGTCGTACAAAGTGACTTGTGGGGTTGTGGGTGGGGCTGGCTACCTCATTATGTTAAACAAATTGTCACAGACTCCACTGCTACAAGTGTATGTGAAGGCTTCTAACAAGTGGTCCAGCTGTAATGGTGGCTGTATGCTCTGTTAGGAACACAAAAAGAAGATGAATGAAAATATTGACATTTGGAAGCTTTCAAGGGTGCATTCTTCTTTGATTCTTAGCCGCAGACTGTCGAAGCAGTCAGTGGCATCATGCCTGGTGGCATCTTGTAGGGCAACAACAAACTGATTCCACTTTGCATGGCCGGTGGCCAGCGCCCCAACTCTGGTTCATTCTTTGCATCTCAGCCTCACAGTACTCCGCAGGTTGTTTTTAGTCGACCTCTCTTTCATTTTCCTTCAGGGGTCCATTGCATAACTGTTCATGTGATGGAATCGGGGGTCTCTTCTGAAGACATGGCCAATCAAACTCCAGCTTCTGCCAGCTATGATTGTATGCATGTCCTCTTGCTTGCTCCGAGGAAGCAGATCTTGGTTGGTGATGGTATTTGGCCAAAAGATTGAGATAATTTATCTTAGGCAGGTTGTATGAAAAGAGGACAATTTTGACATTTCCTTCTCTGTTACTCTCCAGCATTCTGCACCATAGAGAAGAACGGAAAGTACACAGCTCTGATATAATCTTAATTTTGTGCTTGTGCTGTACTGAGAGGACTTTCAAATGTTGTTTAGACTATAAAGGTGTGCACAGTATAGTGTTAAATTTGTGAGAAAAAAATTATGTTTTTGCAATTTGCTGGACATGTAAAGAAATGATTTTGAACAATTTTACGTGATCATTTTCATAATTTATCTTGATGATCAATGATCTATACTGGGAATTTGTTCACTGAAGTCTTAGTTAAGCCTAATTATATGTATTTACTTAACAACTAAAGTTTGTGAGTTGTAGGAAACTAAGTTTTTTTAAAATCAGGCACCAAAGAATATTAAAACAAATGTTCCAATTGTAATTGTAGGAGAAAAGCAGGATTTCAGTTACTGGTTTTTTTAATTTTACTGGTCAAATAATGGAAGTTAGCAGGTTCCCATTAAAACTGGGTGGGGGGATCAGTTGCATGTCTAAAATATCTTTAAACCTTTATGCTTGACAGCTGGCATGGTTGAGGTGCCTTACAACTTCCCCTCCCTACTACCATTCAAGTTAGAGACTTTGCGGTCAATAGTTTACAGAAATTGTTACCACACACAAATCAATGAAAGGAAGGAAAAAAAATCATCTTGTACAGTTATGAACTGAATCAGCTTCTACAGAAGAGAAGAATTATGTTAAAGAGGGTTTCAGTGGAACTACCTCATCTGTTATGGAGCATCTAGAGCTACAAGTAATACCTGACCATCTTTGAGGGAGAAGAAATTCCCACAAAACATTGTTATTGTTATAAAGAATTGACATCATTGCACTCTGGGCAAACCCATAGGTGCTCAGTCTCCATCAGTATATGTTGAATGTGAATGCTAACTGTTCCTGTAGCTCACTGGTTGTAAACACAATGGATGCATCTTCTCATACATCCATCTCTACTAGCTTTACGTTTGATGCCAAATTCCAACAGTCTTAACCTTGATGATTCATCTATTGTAGTGTCATTCTCCAACAGGCAATCATTAATTGCTCTCAGTATATCTCTCTTATCCATATCTAATGTCCCCACTATGGGTGCTCTTGATGCTAGTCTGTCAGCTCTTTCATTACCACATACACTAGCATGACCAGGACAGTATATCCACACCAGCTCTTGTAGACTGGAAGCTTCTATGAATGTTTTCCGTTCTTGATGCAACCAACCACTTTGAACCTTTCGAAGCATGGACTGAGAGTCAGACACAATGATAACCTTTGTTAATGAAGTTTCAGTTATCCACCTTAAGGCTGCAGTAAAACCCTCGACCTTCATTCTCATGCTGGAAGTTGTTATCTTGTAAGCCCCGCTATGTTGAGACCAGTACCTAGCAGAGAAGCCCCAACCGGATTTCTCACCCCAGATTACAGACCCATTGGTATAGACAATGGCATCAAGATAAAACATAAAGAATGATATCTGATCAAGTTAACCTATATGAAATTTACAGGAGTTCACAAATTACAGAGGAATAATGTTTACATCAAATACCAGCAGAAGGAAGGAAGGTTATCTGGTCAAGCTGCTTAAGATCTACAAGAGCACAAAAATTACATAGGAACAATATTACTATCAGTGCCATGAAAAATATTAAACAGGATCATCATTGAGAGATTAAAAGAGTCCATAGATAGACAGCTGAGAGATAAACAAACAGGTTTTAAACAAGACAGATCCTGTACAGACCGGACTGCTACATTGAGAATAATAATGGAACAAAGTCTGAAATGAAACTTGTCTCTTTACATAGGTTTTAGTGGACTATGAAGATGCACTTGACAGTGTGGACAGACAATCACTTCAGAAATTGGTGAGACATTATAGAGTCCCCCTGTAAATCATTAACTTAATAAAGACAACATGAAGACACAATGTGCAGAGCTCTTCATGGAGAAAGTTTTACAAAACTATTTGAGATAAGAGATGAAGTGTGACAGACTTGCTTCCTGTCACCATTTCTCTTCCTATTGGCTGTAGATTGAATTATGAAAACATTAACCTCAACCAACAACTTTAGTCAACAGAAATGGTATCCAGTGACTAAACAACTTGATAATGTAGATTTATCAGATTGCCTGGCTCTCCAGTCCCATAGCCGTAATCAGATGCAAGACAATGAAAGTGCTTGGTGTGAGTTTACAGCAAGTAGGTTTGAATATACACAGGGAGAAAAGAAAGATAATGATAATATTGTCTGTCGTCTACTGAAAAATTATGATTGACCAGTTGCAAACTCCTGAACTAGATTAAAAAGGAAGAATTTCTAAATTATTATTAATAACTTAATTCTTTTCTGTCCTCATTGCTGAAGTACAGGTGTATAAACAAACCAACACTGTTAGCATTGCTCGTGTCTAAGAGTATAAAATCATGTCTAACTGTGATTTACTCATATCTCTGGGCAGTGAGAGTGTGTCAAGTGTGTTCTGTCATTTTTATTCTCATTTTCTTTTTTAATTTGAGAAGTTATTTTAAGGTTAGGGTTTGTTAACTGCTAGTGTGAAAGGTATTAAACAGATGTGGACCCAAGGGAGAGATAGCAACTGTGGGTCACAGAAATATTGGAAATGAGGGTGGGGAAAAGGGCAAAAATGGAAAGTGGAAAATTGTTTATTTAAAAAAAAAAATCTCTGTAACAAGGGACCTTGACTTTTATGGCACCATATGCACATTTTATATTAACTAATAGGGTGAAGAGCAACAACCAATTTTTGTGACTCACTTATTGCTTACTTACTTAGTCATCCCTCTTCTGTCGTGAGGTGTAGAGGTTTGGAGGAGGGAGCGCCATACTATCCTATCGGCTGTCTTCTTTCTGGCCTAGCTCCAGTCCAGTCCTCAGTCATTCTGAGATTGTTTAATGTTGTCCTCCCAGTGGACTCGTCCCTGGCTTTTAGTTTCCCATACTTGTCATGGTAGCCAATCTTCTTCCATTCTGCAGACAGGGCCAAATAATTGCAGTTGGGACTATTCTACTTGAGTCTGCAGTGGCTGGGTTTTGAGGCCTTGCCATATCCTCTGGTTGCTGACCATATCTGTTCTTGTCACTTTACCATCTCCCTCAGATATCTCATTTCTAAGATTTGAATCTGGCTTTTGTGTGGATTGTAGTCATTGCCCATGACTTGCATCCATATATCAAGACTGGAATATAGGTGGGGCATTATACAGCCATCTTCTTTCTTGCTTGCTAACTTTTGTTGAAAAATCCTTGGTTTTTGGCCTGTAAAAATCTCCCAGCTGCTGCTCTTCAGGTAGCTAACTCTTCTTTGATGTCTCACTTCCAGTCTGTAACAGCTTTGAGGTAATTAAACTGGTTGACCTGCTCCAGGATCTGTTCTCCTAGCTTAATCTGATGCCTTCTTTCCTCTTGTGATGTCACCATGGTTTTTGTTTTGGAGCTGCTGATGACCATCCATCTCATCTCCAGCTCTTCCTTCCAGACTTGCAGGTTGGGTTGAAGATGTGCCCCTGGTTTAGTAATCAGGGCAACATTGTCAGCTAATGCTAGCTCTGAAATACAGACCCATCTCATCTTCCAGTACCCCACTGAATACTTGTTGGTCCTGTCCTTACATGATTTGATGACATGGTCCATGAGGAGTTTGAAAAGATGAGGTGACACAATATCACCTTGTCTTACACCAGTGATGGTCCTGAACTCTTCTGACTTATGGTTTACCACCCTCACTCATTAAAAAAAGGTATATTTTTACAAAACTATAATGTAGAGTATATAAAAGGCTGAGTAACACATTTAACAATACAGGTTGGTATCCCAGTGTTGCAGACAATGATTAAGTGGGATAGAGTGTCTTCACTAATGTCATGAGGTTCTTTACTACACTTTAATGTTGAGAAGGTGGTGTGAATCTTCCCCTGTTGTGTTAGTGAGTAGTCTGTAGTGCTTCTTGTTGTTTGGTAATGGCTTCTCTTGACTTGATGGTGTGTTAGGAGGTGTTCTATGAAACTAGGCAATGCCCACAATATTACAGACCACAACACATCTGGAACACCGCACTTAGATAGAATGTTCTTGGATGCCTGGCATCTATGATTTCTACAATTTATTCATGTAACACAAGATACTTCATCATACAACACATTCCATAACAGTTTACAAGATATACGTCAATGTTAGCCAATATAAACGTTTGGCAGTTCAGAAATCCTACTGGTGATTTCTAGGAAAATATGTAATGAATTTTGTGTGGATAGCACATGTAAGACTGTCATCTTCTAGTAAATAACGGCTTGGCTAAATGAGCCACTGTTCACGGGTGAATACACTCTCGTAGTTAATAGGTCTGCCACCAGATATGTCCCATACAATAAGAACCTGTGGTTTCAATGAAGATAATGTATTTCATTTATATTTAACTGTTCTCTAAAGAACATACGTTCTGCAATCAGCCATCACTGGGTGAATTACACAGCTCCTACCTTGAGCTTACATGTATTTATCAAACTCCAATAGAATTCTCATGTTGAGATATACATAATCAATAATTATTCCACATACATGAATAGAATGGCAATGGCCACACACATACACACACACCTCCTGAGGGCAGAACACCTCTAGCTCACTCAAAAGCGAAAATCACACTGACTGTTCCTTTGTTTTACCAACATTGTCAAAAAAATACATGATCATTGTGAACAGTTTTTAATGCATATATTCATGAGCCATCATGTCATGACTAATTATGAACACTACTATGAGCCTTTCTCATCTGTGTTAAAACATCAACAACAATGGTATGTGAACATGTATTCAAAGTTGAGAGTGTGTTTTGAGGTGCAAAAACTTTGGTTACAAAATAGACAAAATATCCAAGCTACTTCACACCCCGAAACAGTTCTCAACACCCAGAATCCGAAAGGCTCGGGGAGGGTCATGTTTCAGTTTTCAGAATACGCCCAAAAAAATTACCAGAAGTAGCCCAAAGTTGCCCAAAATATCACTCGAAGTAGCCAAAAATTGCTCCACTTAAATTATGTAGAACAATTTATTTATCAGAAAAATATTTTTTTTAAAGCTTCAAACATTAACTTTGTTAAATACCTGCACATATACATTCAATAGATAAAGTGACAAATGTCGAGGTGTTGTCACGTGCTGGCCTTCAAAGTATGTATATGCTGCTTAGACAGCACAGACTTTGCTGGCTTGGCCATGTTCGCCGCATGGAAGATGGTCGCATCCCAAAAGATATCTTCTACGGACAATTAGCAGATGGCAAGAGAACAGTTGGGCGACCACAGCTGAGGTTCAAAGATGTGTGCAAGAGAGATATGAGGGCACTGGACATGGATCCAGCAACATGGGAGGATGAAGCTGCCGATCGCACTAAGTGGCGATGCTATTTACGGCACCACCTCAGATTGGGTGAAGAGACACTCACACAACAAGCAGAGGTGGGGAGAAAACATCAAAAGGAGCACCAGGAAAATAAGCAGCTGAGGGCTGCCACCTCAGGGGCGCATTCCCATAGTCAGTTATGACTGAAGGGGCTATTACTATTATTATTATTATTATACATTTAATGTTCTAATCACCATCATCAGCTTGGCGTCAGACATCTTTTGATGGACCAGCACAGGATTTTCAGCTCATGAATATGCAGTAAGACAGATGGCCTTACTGTAGATTTTACCCAGTGTCATCTGTCTCATAAACTATGGTTTCGATCTAAGCAGTCTTTCTTAAATTCCATTAACTGCCAAAACTTCTTTATTTTTTCCTCTGTGCAAAGTTTTCTGATCTGACATTAGTATTTGGTCATCACTATCCATGTAAAACTTCAGCAACTTGTCTGTGTTTCCTTATGTCATATGCTGTGGTAGTTCCTACTCCATATTCTTCAGTAAGATGATGCTCAGAGACACCACGATCAAGCTTCGACAATAACTCTACCTTCTGCACTACCAATAATGACTAATGCTTTCTTTTCTTATTCCCACTGCTACCCACAGGAATATCTGCAGCTCTTTTCAACATTTTCACAATGAAATTAAACTCACAAAGTTTAAGTCACAAAATTAGCTCACAAATATCCACTCAAAATGACAAAATGAGCTTAGAAATATTCACACATGGCTGAAAGGGGAACTAAATTGTTGTTTTTAAAAATTTATATAACATTATAGCGAATAAGCTAGCTTATACTGCGCTTGCATTTCAAGTAGACAAAATATAATAAACTGAACATTGTGTGTGTTAGGTACCCTGCATACCAGGTAAAATTATAATAATCATTTTTTGTTTGTTTTGGAAACTTAAAAGTAGCCCAAAATTCAGCCAAAACACTTTTCAGTTTTCGGTATATCTTGGTTTTTGGATGTTCGGATTATGGGTTACACACCTGTATAAGAAATAATCAGGGTTAAAAAAACTAAATTGATCTTTAAATTATTTGAGTCAAAACAAAAGTGTATTTAGTATGATCTTTGGCACAGTATGTCACTGACCAACTATTTATAGTTATGCAATCATCCATATCAGCATCAATGATCCACTGTAATCTTTTTTAAGAATTGACTTTTTTGGTTGAAATTATTCCAGAAATTCATTATCATATAAATGCGATTTTAAAACATCATTCTGAAGGTTTAAAATCTTTAACTCAAGTTCTTCTGTCATAGCTTCCTTGAGCAGTCATATTTGTATTTGGGTAAATAACAAAAAAATTACAGGGATGATCTTGATTAAGATACAACAAGCAAGTTTATGGCTATTGCAGCTGCATTAAGCCTCACTATTTAACAATAATTATTGCTTGGTGTTGATGGTATTCAAGTGTTAGTGTAATATATTTTTATCATAACTTTATTTTCTTAATGTGATACCTACAGTAATACATCTAATACAGTTCATTGCTTTCAGGCTGGAAGAAATGTGGCAGCTAATGACACAAGTCTGCTTGCAGAAATAAAGCAGGAAACAGATGTTAAGGTATGTACACTATTTGTAACATTGTTTAGAAGCTTTAATAATATTGTGGCTTGGATGTATGGTATACTGTTAATGCTCAGAGAATACAAATTTATATTGCAATATGCTGCACCCATAAAGAATTTATTTTGGACAGTTTTAAGTGATCTTTTTCAGAATTTATGGTGGTCTATACTAGGTATTTGTAATCTAAAATTCTAGCTTAATTGTATATAGTTAACTAAAGTTCATGTCTTGTAAGAAACTCAGTGTTTACAAGGCACCAAAGAATATTGAAATAATTGACTCAAATGTAAATGTAGGTGAAAAGCAGGAATTGAGTTGTAGGTGGTTTATTTTTTATTTTACTGATCACATATTGAAGGTTAATAGGTTTCACCAAATCCTAGAAAGGTAGGGGAGATTGGGGCAACATCTTTAAAACATTGTGACTTGACAGGAGACAAGATTGAGGTGCTTTACCCTCTCCACTGCTGTTCAGGTTCATCATCATCATCATCAGTTGCCATCTCCACAACGAAGGTTGGCTGTAATGGATCTCCAACGTCTTCTGTCTCTTGTCTTGGTGGTGCACTCTGATAGACTCTTTCCTGTCCATCTCTTGATGTTATCTTCCACTTATAGCACTGTCTTCCCCTTGCACATTTGCCTTCAACTCTCCCTTCTGTTATGGTCTTCTGTAAGGTGTTATGCCTTTTTATGTGGCCAAAGTATTTTAGCTGCCGAACTTTGACCTCCCTCATTAGTTCTCTTTTCATACCTAGATTTTCTAGGACCTCCTTATTTGTTTTCATCTCTTTCCATGAGATACGCCCCATTTTTCTATATATCCTTATTTCAAGAGCCTCAATTCTTTCTTCCAACTGCTTATTCATCGTCCATGTTTCTGCACCATACAGAAATGTAGAATATATATAACACTTTATGATTCTCAGTTTTAATTTGTGAGATAACTGTTTGGATTTCAGTATATGTTTCATGTTGTTGAATGTTCAGGTTAGGCCCTGGCAAAGACATTTGAAGAAATGTCATCGACCAGGGACTGGAATAACCTGAACGGCTTCTGAGCCGACCCAGCTATAATGGTATCTCCAAAATCGGCCAGTTTCTGCCTGAATGGTGAGAGGACACCTGTCATTGTACAGGGAAAAAAGGAATGGTCATGAAAAATCAGTCTCAGGTTAGACATATTAACCGGAGATTTTGCATCGAGTAATAGCGGGCTTACGATAAAAATAAAAAAAAGAAATGCAATATACTAGAGGAGGTTAATTTTATTCTGACTGCCACATAATAATTTATTCAGAATGAAATAAATGAGAAAGAAGGATCAGTTAAATTTGATAATGAATGTGGTGTGACTATGCCCAGTGCAAATCTCATGAGACAGCTTTGCGTTTGAAGCCTGTGGGAAGGTTAGTGTCACTGTTTGCCTATCCTGTCGATGACACCAATAACAAACAAGCAAATATTGTATTGTAAACACCCAGCAGTGTGGTCGTGCAGCAAGATGGCCACAAGGAGCACATGTGCTATGAGCAGAGGGGAGCACGAGGATGCAGATCCAACACATATGGATAGAAAGAAAGCAGGAATGAGTGGTTCTTTGATCGTATAAATTCATGTACCTACTTTGTATTTTTTTCTATGCAAGTTTTTTTTTCTTCTAAATGCTGTTCCTCTTAGAATAAATTAACGTAAAGACTCTGTTCTTTATTGTAGAGGGAAATCCTAGACCATAGCGTATAAATCTTTGACTCTTTGGGGGTTAAAACTTTTTTTCTCCTAATGGGATCTTGTCTCGAGAGAGGGAGGGAGGATTACACCTATGAGTCTAACTCTTTAATTAATTCATTAACCTATGTTTATTTGTATTTGATTTGATTTTCAACATATTGCTGTTGTAAAGTTTCTTTATGATAAATAAAATTTACATACACTTTATTTACGTGTGTCCGTCAGCTTGTCCCTTTTGATCCCCAATCCATTGATGTAGTTTTCACGTCTGTGCGTCTAACTGTTGTCACTTATGTGTGTGTGTAGGTGAGTGGTGATATATATATATATATATATTAATATATATTGGGGTTGACTGTCTGACTAACAATGTCGGTTGTAGAGATAAGCTGAATGAGAGAAGCTTCTCGAGTTCAGGGACAGATTCTACTTACTTTTCCACCATCTCACTTGTGAAAAAGCTATTTCTTTACATTACCTTCCACTGAGCTATCACTGGGTCTAGTCTATTCAGAACTGACCAATCTATGTCTTAATTCCCCTATCAAAAATTTACGACCCTGAACAATCATGCATACTTGCCTAGATGGATGGATCGGCAACAAATGCCATAAAGAATGGAGGCACCGATATCTTTATGTCATGTCCTGACAACCACTATGAGACTAGGCATATTCCCACTGGTAAATTCTGTTCCAACTATACAAGCTCTAGAGCAAGCTGCAAAAATGATTTATAACACCAACTTTGACTGCCACTAGGTAGTCATCCTAGACATAGGTATTGATGGAAAAGATATAAGAATACCCAGTAACCTTTATTGGGAGCAAACTGCCACAGTAAGATCTGGAAGGAATTATTCACCATACATAGACATAAAAAGAGGTGTCAGACAAGGTTGTGTGCTGTCCCCCTGCCTATTTAATTTATACACCGGAAAAATGTTCAAACAGATACAGGAAATACCAGAAATGAACATCAGTGGAAGGTCAATAAACAACCTTAGATATGCAGATGATACCGGTTGTTAGCTGAAAGCGAACAGGAGTTACAAGAACTAGTGATGCAAGTGAACAGTATAAGTCATGAATATGGACTGGACATTAATATTGAGAAAACAAAAACTATGATAATTAGCAAAACAGACGATAAACCCACATTAAAGATAAGCGTAAATGGGAAAATCCTGGAACAAGTCAAGAGCTACATATATCTTGGTCATATAATAACAGAAGATGGCAGATGTGAAACAGAAATTAAGAAAAGAATAGGAATGGCCAAAGCTACATTCAACAACATGAAACATATACTGACATCTAAACAGTTATCTCACAAATTAAAACTGAGAATCATAAAGTGTTATATATATTCTGCATTTCTGTATGGTGCAGAAACATGGACTATGAATAAGCAGTTGGAAGAAAGAATTGAGGCTCTTGAAATGTGGATATATAGAAGAATGGGGCGTATCTCATGGAAAGAGATGAAAACAAATAAGGAGGTCCTAGAAAATCTAGGTATGAAAAGAGAACTAATGAGGGAGGTCAAAGTTCGGCAGCTAAAATACTTTGGCCACATAAAAAGGCATAATACCTTGCAGAAGACCATAACAGAAGGGAGAGTTGAAGGCAAACGTGCAAGGGGAAGACAGCGCTATAAGTGGGAAGATAACTGTTGCGATATGAATTTGGCAACAATGTAGTTGCACATAAAAAAAAACGCCACTAGTATTTGGGGAGATGATGATATTTTTTGAAGAGTGCACTGAGGTGCACATTTGTTGAACGCAATAAAGAAAAAACAGAGGAGTCAAGATGGATGCCTAAATCATAGGCTAACATTTGTGTTCTGAATTCCATTACTCAGAGAAGACATGGAATGACGCTGCCGTTGTGACTTATAATAGTCATGTAGGGAATCATATATTATGTATTTGGTAAGGTATTAAGCTTCCGTGGCCTTGGAGGTTCATACACTGTTACATCAGAGTTAAATTACAACCTTACCAGCTTCACGTGAAGTTTGACCGGGGCAGTATTGTGTTGCAACAGTAATCATGGTGGCCAGAGTTTACACCATTACATACAGGTTGTAATTTTTACTTTCGATCTTGATTACGTCCAACGTTTGTAAATCGCATTATCAACGTGTTGCCAAATCAAAACAGACATTTGCCCTAAATTAACCATAATATCAAGATAAACAGTCAGTTGGAGGCTGGACTCACGGAACCTGGAGATATCGCAACCATACCTCGGGAAAATTGTGCAGTCGTTGTCAAGGTGTCCTGGTCGGTTTATGGGATGTTGAACTACGTTTCAGCATCTAGTGTCAACTTTATCAAATTACTCATATAATTATAAAGTCGTACATAGGACACAATTCATTGTGGATCGTCTTTGCGAGGAGTGGGTGGATGCGCCATACACATAAGTGGACATTGTCAGTCTGGTGTTCATTTCCTATTATTATTAGGGAGCACATCCTGTCACTTTCTTTATCTATATATTATTTAGCTTCCTTTGGTTGTTATATTTGTCTATGTCAAACGGGAAGGGGCTATTTCATTAATATATAACAGTTGACTTGGTGCATTTTAAATTCGTGTCTTTCGATGTCGTGGCAAATTCTCATTGATATAATTTGTGACTTTCGCTTGTATTGAGTGTTTCGGTATACTGTTTGGTCTTTATGATGGTGACATAAGTCGTTACTTATATATATATATTATCAGTTTTATCACATTTTTTCTCTTGAGTTTACTTTCTGAGTATTATTGTCACTGCTATGATTTTTTTTGTTTATGATAATTTTTTTTATTGCTCATCTTATTTCCTTGGTCATAATATGTATTAATTTGTTAAATTAATTTAATGACGGCTATTTTATCTCAGTAAATTTATGTCGATCGCCAGTAACGAGCATTGATAAAGCGACGAAAATATTATATTAATTGTTGTACCACGTTTATTTTGACTAATTAGGTATTAGTATTTGGTCATAAATGGCGACAGCTGAATATTTTATTAAGCAGGGGAAAATTCTGGGTTTACAAGGCGACAAGCTACAAGAGTTTGCACAGACGGAATATAAAGAAGCACAGGAGAGAGAAAGACGACAATTAGAATTAAGGGAGAAAGAATTATCTAATCAGGAACGATTGAAACTTTTAGAGATAGAAGAGAATGATAAAAGGAGGCAAGAAGAAGACAGGCTTCGGTTAGCTCAGATCGAATCCGATAATATGAAAGCTAGGCTTGCAGCCGAGTCAGAAAAAAGAGCTCATGAAGAGAGAATGGCTCAGATTGAAATTGAACGTATTAAAGCTATGAATTTGAATAAAGATATGTCAGGTGAGGGTCAATCACAATATCACAATAATCGGCATATGTGTGACGTTAAAATACACTTACCTATATTTAAACCAAACGTTGATGACATAGTATTCTTCTTGAATAGATTCCAGGTTGTGTGCACTGAGCGTGGGGTTGATAAAAGTATGTGGTGCAGCAAACTTATTAATATTTTGTCAGGGGAGGCACTAAGTGCGGTCTCTTCCTTGGAAGGAGATAAACAAACTTATGATGAGGCAAGAGCGATTCTTGTGAAGAAATTCCAAATGGACGCTAATGGGTATAGGATGCGCCTAAAGAATATGTTACCCGAATCAGGCGGCGATTTTTCACAATTTATTGCTGATATTCGATTAGCTTTTAATAGATGGGTAGAACTGGAGAAAATCAACCGGTCTTTTGATGATCTTACTGATTTAATACTGAGAGATAAAGTCTTATCCTCAGTAAGCAAGGAATTTTTGGCGTTTTTGCAGGAGCGGAATCCTAAAACGTTAACGGAGGTCGAGGTATTGGGGCATCAATATACCACGGCCCATCCAGGGGAGAATATTCGGAACACGCAACTTCATATATCAGTACAGTCAGCAAGTGCTGCCGCTGTTCATGATAGACCCGGCAGATTTCGTTCTAACAGTGTTGACAGAAATTTCGGTCGACAAAGAAGTGTCAGTTATGACAGGAACAATGATCATCAGAGAAATTATTCTCAATTTTCAGGTGTTGATAGCAGTGCATCATCTGGTTTCCGTAACAGGAATAATAACCAGTTTGTCAGATTTCAATGGGATGATTTCCGAAACAGAGATAGAGGGAGAGGGTTTCACAATAATCATCAATTTCATACGTATAATAGGTCACGTTACTCCCAGAATAGAGGCAGACATGCTTATATCAATGACCAAGGTAATGACAGAACGTTGCGGTCAAATAGTTTACATAGTTCGGCTCATCAGGGAAATGCCATGCAGATGGCGGAAAATGTTGGGTCAAATAATAACAATGTTATTAATCAAGCAAATGCTTGCTCTTCTTTTGATTTTCTTAATGCTGAGAATTGTGTGGAATGTAGAAGTTTATTTCAGCCTGATGTGGTATCCAGACTGAGTTGTGGTCATCCTCTACCTGCCTTACCGGCGTTGTCAGCACACAAAGGAACAGGTGCTTTGCAATTTCACAGAGGGTTACTTAACGGCATGCCAGTATCGGTATTAATGGATACAGGCTGCACGACGGTAGGCGTGCGCCGTTCTTTAATTGATCCTATGTGTTCTACAGGCACATACGTTAAATGTGTCACTTTTGGTGGTAGTGTCGAATTATATGAAACTGCTTTGGTGAACATTTCGACACCTTTCTTCACCGGAAGGGTAAAAGTGTGTTTGTTGCCTAATCCTGTGTGCGATCTGTTGATCGGACGGATACACGGTTTTAAAGAATGTAATCCAGAACAAATACAGGAATGGGAATGTAAATATTTACATATGGCGAATGCAGTTGTTACACGAGCACAGGAGAATGATCAAGCTAAGGTGTTACCACAATGTTATGAAGATGGGTTGCAGAGCAACATCAACAAGGAAATTTTTGTTACCCTACAAAAAATTGATGATTCATTAAAGAAATTTTTTGCTTTGGTTCAAATGACATGTGCACGCATTGGCCAGAAGCCATACCCCTCAAGAATATTTCAACTCAGATTTGTGTCAGATAGGGCCATGATGGAAGTCATGAAATCATGAAAATGTTTCATATTGATCGGTCCTTGAGCAGTGTTTATCACGCCGCCTCGAATGGTATGGTTGAGAGGTTAAATAGGTCAATAAAACAGATTCTAGGAAAAGTTACTACTCAATTTCCTAAAGATTGGGACCGCATTTTACCAGCGGTACTTTTCGCGTACCGAGAAATAACTAATGAGCATACAGGATTTTCTCCATTTCAACTTGTTTTCGGGGCTCAACCTAAAGGTCCTTTGTCATTGATCAAAGACTTACTGCTTGATTCTACATTATCCCAAGAAACTCAATCTTCTTATGAGTATGTGGTGAATTTAAGGCAGAAAATTATTGATGCATGCCAGTTGGCAACATCTGCTTCAGAGAGAGCTAAAGAAAAAGCTCGCTTATTGCAAAATCAGTCAAGACATCTGCGTCATCTGGTGCCAGGTGATGAGGCTTTTGTGCTCTTACCTAGCAAACAGAATCGATTACTTATTACATGGTGTGGTCCATTTAAAGTTCTTTCGCGTATTTCTGACATGGATTACATTCTTGATGTGAAAGGGAAAAGAAAAACGTTTCACATCAACATGTTAAAAGAATTTCACTCAAGACCTGAACATCTTCAGGCAGTTTTTCACGCGGTTGAGGACATTGTGAATCGTCCTACTCATTGGTCCTCATTATCAGTTATCCAGGAGGAAGAATCTTCTTTCCCTGAGGTTTCTATGTCTTTTCCAATTTTACCTGTACAGTCTACAGAGACGTGGAAAGATGTAACGATTTGTCATGACTTGTCACCTGATAACATACAACATGTCTCAGAATTATTACACTCGTTTCAAGACGTGCTCACAGACATACCAGGTAGGACAAATGTAATAACTCATGATATTCATTTACATGATGAAAACCCAATTAGAATACGTCCATACCCAATACCGATACATTTCCAGGACAAAGTGGACAAGGAACTAGAAGACATGATTCGATTGGGAATAATCAGTCCATCCATCAGTAGCTTTGCGTTCCCGATGATAATAATAAGAAAAAAAGATAATAACATTCGTTTGTGCATAGATTTTAGAAAACTCAATCATGTCACTAATTTTGACGCTGAACCAATGCCATTATTGGACGATCTGTTACCCAAGTTATCTACGGCCGTCTTTTTCAGTAAACTTGATCTGTCAAAAGGCTATTGGCAGGTTCCTTTAGCCAATAGATGTAAACATTACACGGCATTTTCTACTTCTAGAGGGTTGTTCCAGTTCAACTTTATGTGTTTTGGTCTTGTGAACGCACCTGCAACTTTTACTAGAATGATGAGAATTTTATTCTCCCATAGGCGGGATATCATCACATATATTGATGACATTTGTTTGTTTAGCAACACTTGGCAGGAACATTTCTTAGGACTTCACTCACTGTTGTCTACTTTACGTTCCGCAGGACTTACTGCTCAACCTTCTAAGGTTTATATTGGATTTTCGGAAATCACATTTTTGGGTCATAAAATTGGACATGGGAATCTTCAGACGTTAGATCAAAACGTGTCTAAAATTCTTCATCTTTCCATTCCTAAAACTAAGAAGCAAATTCGTAGTTTGTTGGGTTTGGTTCAGTATTACGGCAGATTCATCCCTAATCTATCGTCGATAACTGCAGATCTGTCTACTGTTCTTAAGAAAGGTGCACTTAATATAATTAGGTGGACACCAGAATGCAATTCTGCTTTTAATAGGATAAAAGAATTATTTTCTTCCCCACCAATTTTGAAGTTACCTAAAATTGATAGTCTTTATACTCTTCGTACAGACGCCTCATCTAAAGGAGTTGGAGCAGTATTACTACAAGAATTTGCTGGACATCTTCATCCAATTACCTACATTTCTAGAAAGTTGAACAAGGCAGAACTGAATTATTCTGTTCTGGAGAAGGAATTATTAGCTGTTGTCTGGGCGGTGATGAAGCTGGAGAAATATTTGCTGGGGGTACCTTTTGTGATCCAATCTGAACAGAAGGCCCTTGCGTATTTAAAGTCAAAGAATCACAAATGCGCCAGAGCCGCAAGGTACTCTATCCTCATGCAACCTTACAATTACCAAATACAGGCAATTCGTGGTTCGGAGAATGTGGTTGCAGACGTTCTTTCCAGATGTCCGCAGGAAGACAGTACTCCATGTGCCAAGTGATATTTTGTACGGTTATAGCTATAATCATTGTCATGCTATGAACTAAGGACAGCCAGTATACGAGACTTCATGTACATATTGATCTGGAAGGTGTGAATGGTTTCACACTTTGTGTTAGATGTTTTATTACTTTTACGCTTGCGCATGGAATTGGCACAGTAGGATTAGACGTAGTGGATTAGTGCGACCATGGCTCTTTATGGATGAGTATTGGAAGTTTATGGCACGGACATATGGTATTTTTACGGTCTTAACTTTCGTAATGTTATGAACTCGTCGTATTTTCAGAGGGATTGTGAGCTATTGGAGATATTGCTAATGTTTGGTGCCCTATTGGTGACGCTCACATAATTTAATAGATTTATCTAGTGATTGGGATGCTTTTGATTCTTGTTGATGGCTGACAGATGATATGTACAGTACTCTTTTATTGCTATAATTTTTTTTTTTTTCCTTTGTTTGTTTGTATTGGTTGTTCCTTACCATTGAGACTGTTTAGATGACTTAGACGTTACTGAGACGGTATATGCTTTATGATCTGTTAGTGATTATTGCCTGCAGTGGTGGTTCTTGGAAGAAAAAAAGAAACTGCGTTACTTTTTTTCTTAAGGACGGTAGGGGGTAATTGTTGCGATATGAATTTGGCAACAATGTAGTTGCACATAAAAAAAACGCCACTAGTATTTGGGGAGATGATGATATTTTTTGAAGAGTGCACTGAGGTGCACATTTGTTGAACGCAATAAAGAAAAAACAGAGGAGTCAAGATGGATGCCTAAATCATAGGCTAACATTTGTGTTCTGAATTCCATTACTCAGAGAAGACATGGAATGACGCTGCCATTGTGACTTATAATAGTCATGTAGGGAATCATATATTATGTATTTGGTAAGGTATTAAGCTTCCGTGGCCTGGGAGGTTTATACACTGTTACATCAGAGTTAAATTACAACCTTACCAGCTACGGACGGGTGCGAAGGGTCATTGTGGAGAAGAGTGGATTCACTGTTTATGAATTGAATATCCCTACGATCCAAGATTGACAATTGTACTGAATAGTGTGCCGTTATGCTTATATGAAGACTGACGGGACATATAATTTTAATGACTTTCGCTACGTATGGTACCTGAAGTATTGGAAATAAAGATGTTGATTTTTATATAACAACTATGGACATTATGCATATCACGGTTGGCCGTTGTGCGCCATGCATTGCAGTTCAGGGTTAACTTTGCTGTTCGTTATATGACTGCCTATTGTGATGGGACGACTAGATGCTGTGGCATACCCACGATTGTTATTTTCGCGTGAAGTTTGACCGGGGCAGTATTGTGTTGCATACGGTGTTGAAACAATAACATCAAGAGATAAACAGAAAAGAGTCTATCAGAATGCACCACCAAGACAAGAGACAGAAGACGTTGGAGATCCATTACAGCCAACCTTCGTTGTGGAGATGGCAACAGATGATGAGGTAGTCATCCTCACAGATGCACTGTCTGTACCGCAAGTTCTCAAGGATGGTAAAATCCCGCATCCGAGAAATGAACTAAGCAAGGTAGCTGTCAAAATGTGAACCATACTTCAGTGGGTACCATCCCATTGTGGTGTACGTGGAAATGAAAAGGCAGATAAACTTGCCAAAAATGGAGGAGAATGTGAACAAGAAGATAATGAAATCACATACTTTGAGAAAAAGAGAGCTATCCAGGCTATCAGAAGAGAACAGAATCAACCCAACAACGACTACCACACTCTTGACTGGCAGGAACAGATCACCCTTTTTTGCCTCAGGGCATAACAAACTGAATAAACACATGTACAAGCTACGATTGTCTGCTTCACCACTGTGCACATGTGGATTAAATGAACAAACTGCTGAGCATGTTCTACAGGATTGTCCTCTGTATGACCAGTTAAGAAAGATATATTGGCCCAATGACTCAACACTAAACTCAAAGCTGTATGGAGCTAAAGAGGAACTCCAGACAGTGGTCGAATTCATCATGAGAACTCATCTGACGGTGCAAACATCAAAGATGTGATTGCTAGAAGAAGACGAAGAAATCAGCTGCATACTGGTATACAGGAAATTTAAAAAATGGTTGTTATCTGTGGAAACTGGGCCAGGAGCAGACTGTAGTAGTGGCCATGTGCTAGTACTAGGAAAAAAAAAGTGTCATTCTTACTGAAAAAATTAAACAGGGCCTAAAAAATGTCAAGCTATATTTAGCTATAATTGAATTAGAAAAGGAAATGAGTAAGAGGTTTTCAGCAAATTCAGATCAAGCCTTCCTGTCCTATACCATCTGTTCAGTTGTTTTTCCGTATCTTTGCATACATTTCATGTCTGTCTCCATTTCCCTTCTCCGTTTTTTTTTTCTCTACCTCTCTTATGTCCTAAACATAGCACCATTTTTGCAGTGTTGTTTTTCTTTGTTTCTCTTCCTTGCCAGCATGTTACTTTCAATTACTGAAGAAATTCAATTTGTTTATTTACATCAACTTACAGACAAACCTTGGCAATGGCTAAACACAATTCTGACCTCAGTGATACTAGACCATGTAAAAGAAGCTTTAAATAAACAAACTCATGGAAGAACAAACACATTTTGAACAGCAAAATCATATGCAGATCAGGTAGCAAGACTCAGAATCATCAGTGTCAGGCACATTTATACATCAACTTTGTGGACACTGGTAATTTATTTCCAGGTTTTTACTGAAGTCTTTGTTGTGTATATAGACATACTTCAAACACTTCAGTTTGTTGTTAGTCTCAAAATTGAACCTTGTGATAACAGTATTGATTGGTAGTGATTATAAATAAAACCCTTTACATAACCTTTGATTTTGTATTGCATATCATCCAGGAGTGTTATTGGAATGGCTTCTCTAAAGATTCAGACATTAATTCCCAGACAGTTGCAGGCATTAGCAGGAAGAGATTAGGAGAGCATAAAGTAAAACAGTCAGATATATGGAGAAATGAAGGTACACATGTAAATAAGCTTCTTTTTTAAGCAATGGAGCATCTCAGTTGAGGCGGGATGCTGGTGCATATAATGTAGGCTTGTGTGCTGTTTTTATTGTGTTACTTCAAGATGTTTGCCACCCCATGGATCTTCTGGATCATTCTGTAATACTGTTTTCTTCTATAGCTAATTTATTGGAGGAGGGTTTAAAAAGTAGTCGTGGTGAAATCAAGCATTAAGAGATCTTATAGCTTAAACTACCACATACACAATATTGATACTGACATCTTTGATACACTTGTCTGTAATCTAGCATGACCTGTAAAGTGGGAATAGTAGCACATTCAATAAGACAGTATGCACATGCTACCAGTCTAGCTGTTGTCTGGAGACATGGTCTGTGGAAAGGGGTAGCTAAGTGCAGAACCTGTTTTACAACTATCAGTAAAAGAGTGTTTCATACATTTATTTCCTCATGAATGAAGGATTGTACCTTCTATGCTTCTTAAGAAGCATGGGACAATCACAGAATTTGTGGTGATGAATTCTCAAGTGGGCTGTTTTACCTGATGAGATTGCAAGCCCTTAGTCACATCTGAAGCTGTGCCATTTTTGAAGCAGTTGTCCTCATCTTTTGCCTTCTTATAGAACCCTTGAAACTGCATAGATGTGTACCCATAGTGGCAGGTTAAAATGGAAGATGGACTGATAGAATAAGTGAACATAGGAATACTTACCAAAACTGCACAAGATGATCTCACTGAAGGTTAGCTCAAGTAAAAACTGCAGAAAATGTTAAATATAAGTTTTACAGGAAGAAAAGAACAGAGTGAGAATAACTGGCATATTTATAGGGATACTGGAAATTAACTGTCTCTTAGCAGGTTGAGAATCCTTTGAGTAGTGTAAGAGCTAATAGGTGTCCAGGCCACTGTTTCTTATGGTACTTAATTATTGGAAAGAACCCCCATTGATTAAATACAAACATGTATTAGACATCACAGTAACATCAAAGAAAAGTCAATAACACCTAATCTTGATTTCAGAAAAAAATTACAATGAACCTTTACTGATGAAAACAAAATGTCGTGTGTATACAGTTGTGTGTACACAACAAGAGAAATCCATACTAGAATTGCTTTGGCAGCTAGCGCCTTCAATAGATTATCTAACATTTGGAAATTACGATCATTGAATATACATACCAAGCTTCGTCTGTTAATTCAAATGTTATCTCAGTGTTAACATACGGCTGTTTGAGAGTTTTTTAACAAAATCATTGGAGAACAAGCTGAATACTTTTCGAGAACAAATGTCTTAGAAAACTCATGAACATCAGTTGGAAAGAATTCAAGACTAATCGACAAATAAGAGACAAGAATTGGTTATCTAGGCAGAAATATGTCTCCGACTATATAAGGAAAAAAATTCAATATCCTTTACTGAATGCAAAACAAAACAGAATACCACTACAGGCTTGTCTACACAGTTTGGGTTCCTGAGGGTAAGATTGATTTAAAAAAGTGTAAAAGACCAAAAGATAACATCAGAAGAACAATAATGAAGGAAGAACGTTGGTTTTACATGTGCAAGAGCTAAGTCACAGACGAACAACCTGGAGAGTCACTGATTTTGCCAGGTTATGGGAAAAAGGTTGTTTGGTGCTTAAAGAATTTATTATTATTATTATTATACAGTTCAATCTTGTCTACACAGTTACTGAAAGTTCATCGTTAGGACTTTTAAGTAATTGATTTAAGTTCAGTGGTTCTACAAAGTTATTGATTTTTTATCATTAGGACTTTTATGAAGTTGTTAGTTCATGATGGTTTTACCTACAGAAGCTAGATTCCAGACTGCAATCACAGTCACTCCTGATTTATCCAGGAGTGGGAAAAGGTTGTGTGGTGTGAATAGAACTATCTCAGGGTTTCAAAGCTTTCTTTCCCTGATCTAAGTTTCTTGTCATCAATGAAAAGGGAAGCTCTTCGTGTAGACTACCCTAAAGAACCACTTGGTTGTACTTTGTTGCTAACAAAACAAGATTTTGGCAAAGGTAAGCCTTTGCAACTACTGCTGCTAGGTCTATGAAATGAGTTCTCTTGTGACTAAAGTTTTTGATTGCAGTATCTGGGCCTAGTGAGCTCTAGGGTTAAATATAAAAAATCTCATTTTCAGCTGACAGATGTATGGGACCACAAACCATCTTTCCTAAACAATTTCTCTTCTGACATTAATGAAATCCTGAACACTCTTTTCTTGAAAGAGTGTCAGGGAAATACATTTTCTTTACCATGGTTTAAGAGCATGAAAACTAATTATAATCACTACTACTGCGAAGTAGCCACCATATCAATTACATCCCATTTTTTTTAGCTGCCTAGCAACTACATGTTCTTTTCAAGCCAGGTCAACTACTTTTGCTGTGGCGGAAATATCCACTGATTTTGTAATAGAAAAGAGGGAAGTTTAAACTACTGTATGTGCATTAATCTTAATTCATTGGGCTAAAAGAATTTTACAGATTTCATGTAAAGTACCATCCATGTGTAGATTTTCATTGTTTTATAATAGTTAAACAGCATCAAATTCTCCTTTAATTTATGATAGAGGTGATTTATTTATTTATTTTCTGAAAACTTGCTAAGGAGTAACTAAACATTATCTCCCCTTAATTTGATCTGTGCAGCATGCCTCATTAAATTAGGGAAGTCAATTTTATGAGCTTGGCATAACAAGAACAGAAAGGCTTTGTCATACTTGATGAGAGAAAACATTGTTTAGTCACCAGATGTTTGTATTTATAAAGTGTTTTTTATTTTTTTATTTATTTTTGTATGTGACAGTAGATCGTGATTGAGATTGTCATACTTGAATAGGTAGATAGAATATTGTTTAGTCATCAGATATGAGTATTTTCAATCTCTCCTGCTCACTCTCCTTTACTACTCTTCTTCTTTGATCCATATCCGCCGATCATCAAAGCAGTCAGTGGCCATCATGCCTGGTGGTGTCTTGTAGGGCAGCAACAAAGTGATTCCACTTATTTCAGTTGGTGTCCATTGTAAAGTTTTTTTGTTTCTGTCTGCTCCGTAAAGTTGCTTTCACACACACACTGGATGCTCTGTAAGGAAGAGTGGTGTGTTGTTGAGATCAGGCATGCTCCAGTCTACCCAGCTGTAAATGGGTAACTCACCCTAGTCCTGAGTTAGGGAAGGCAAAGGCTCCAGGGGGAAGCAGGCCCTGAACTTGGTCACTTCAGCCGACGCAGGATGGTGTATGTATGAAGTAGAAGTGTAGAGTGTGATTACCGCGAATGGTGTACTGTTCGTGTGCTGACCAATATAACCACTCACACTTGTCTACAAGGCACCAATGCAGACTGCTGGAATCTTAGTTTACTCAATTTATTCAGACGTACACACTGGGACATACGAGTACATCATGGTTCGTTGACATATCAATTTGTAGGTATACATAGCAGATCTGAAGTCATGACACATTCAGAAATAATGGCAGTACATCAAAGTTCAATGTCATGATACATTATGGCCGCATTCCCCTATCTGACTAAACGCGTCAGTGAAGGAATCGATAAATAACTAAAGTTACTTGACGTCCATAGTTTGTAGTATAGATTATGAAACCACGAAGGGGGTTTCTAGCAGGATTGAGATCTCTCTGTCACTGTCCGATAATAAGATAAATAATCTGTTCTCTTGGCAGTGATCAAAACATATGATGACCGAAATCCAACATGGCTACCTCCCTGAGTTGTCGTTCACTCATGCATAGGGAGGAGAATATAAGCCAGAGTTAATTTGTAATGGGTATATAAAGGATTTCATAAATGTTTCCATACAGCTCTACGGTGATCAGGTTAATTTCACGTAGCCATAACCGCTGCAGGAAAATCTGTCATCTTCGTCGATACCAAACACGACACTAGCATAACGAAGCACCAAAAGTCAAGCTAGGCCTAACCGACGAGAGATCATCAAAATAGGAGCTGGGTTTACCTGGAGTCCGAATCATCTATATACTGACATAAGGAGAGTCTCGAACACAAACTATCGTAGAGACACCATCTCCTTCAGAAGAAATACCACTTCGTAAGACATTTTTTTCTGACGAAAGGACCAGCTCTAGAAAAACGTACCCCGCCATTTTTAGCAGTACATCGGAACTCATCACGACTTGTCAAGACAACTCATACTTCCGCTAGACCGGAATACAAGAATCTAGTCCCTCCTACCCATCCAAAATATACAATATAGGACTGATTCTACTTGTACTAATAATATGTAATACATATGAATTCAGGCCATAAACACAATAAGCAAATTAATATATTTTCTGGCCCTAAAAAATAAGTACAAACGCAAGCGCACTATCCTTGCGCCGGATCAATCCAGAACGATTACTCCTATAATCAAAAGTGTGAATCAAACATGGATTATCTCGCTTTTACCATAAACAGCATTTTCATACACAAATGAATGAATGTCTATATATTTTTCATATTAAATAGCCATATCGATTTTTGTAACATGTGCGTCAAAATATGCACGCAACAGATTACCACACCCCTCGGGAAAAAAAAATGGTACATTTTTTTTTTTTTGAAATACATCTAGGAGCAACATACAATAGGCTCACAACGCACCAATAACAATGCGCAGATGATAAGCATAAGTTTTATGACCTTAGAGAAAGTACTTCTCTAAGTATAAATATTTCCAGAGAGGTGTCACCAACGCATACTACAATATTAGCAATGACACAATTTCCACATTAGTTTATACATAAATTCCATCTAAGATATCTTAACATCATGATCATCAAAGACGAAAAACATTGAAAGATCAGCGGTGAATACATATCAATGAACCGCTAAGTAGTGTTACAATCAATATATGATATATTACATATGTATACACATTTCAACATAGAAACAACTGTATCAAAGTTGTATAACAGTTATGAATCATGTGGGCATCTAGACAAAATATCTGCCATCACATTTTCTGACCCACGGATAGCTCGCACCGAAAAATGAAATGGCTGTAGAGCAATCGCGTATCGCGTTGATCTCGCGCTCTTCAGATTTTTACTCTGAATAGCCGTAAGAGCTTTCTGGTCAGTTTCCACAATGAAATGCGCGCCCAGAAGAAATCTTTGCAGTTTAAGGATTGACCAAACCATAGCCAATAATTCACGGTCTAGGACCGAGTAATTCTTCTCTGCGGCATTTAATTTCCGAGAAATATACATCACCGGATGCAGAGTTCCAGAGTACTCTTGCATTAGTGCAGCTCCAATCCCGGTGGATGAAGCGTCACTACGAAGAATAAATGTCTTATCCTTAGAAGGCAATACTAGGATAGGTGAAGTAGAAAACATAGTTTTAACCTTATCCAACGAGGATTGACATTCTTGAGTCCAATGGACTACATTAGGAGACCCTTTCTTTAGCAAGGAAGAAAGAGGTGACATAATGGAGGACAGATTCGGGATGAATCGTCCATAAAATTGTATTAGACCTAAGAGACTTCGTACTTGCTTTTTAGTCTTAGGAATAGAAATGTTAAGTATCTTACTTGTATTATGGTCTTCTGTTTTTAGGAACCCATGACCAACACGGTGTCCTAAGAAAGATATTTCGCTAAAACCAATACATGCTTTCGATGGTTTCGCTGTCAGGTTATGCTCGCGTAAGATAGACAATAGTTCATTTATACCATTATAGTGATCGTTCCAAGTATCACTGAAAAGACAGATGTCATCAAGATACGCAATGACATCTGAGCGATGAGATAGGATTCGACGCATCATGCGTACAAATGTAGCAGGGGCGTTCATAAGACCGAAAGGCATGAAATTCCATTGGAATAGACCCCTAGGCGTCGAAAAAGCAGTAAACGGTTTGGCGTGTTCGGATAGTGGAACTTGCCAATATCCCTTAGACAAATCGAGTTTAGTAAAGAAGTGAGAATTCGATAGTCTCGTAAGTAGCTCTTCTAGTAAAGGCATAGGCTCAGCATCGAATTTAGTCACTTGATTCAATTTGCGATAATCCACGCAAAGACGTATGTTATTGTCTTTTTTCCGTACTATAACCATCGGCGAAGAATATGCTGATGTGGATGGTTCTATAATTTTTAACTCTATCATCTCATCTAACTCTTTCTCTACCTGTGCTTGAAAATGTATCGGAATAGGATACGGTCTGACTCTTATAGGACTATGGTCAGTAAGAATAATGTCATGTTGAATGACATCAGTTTGACCAGGAATGTCAGTAAGGACATCCTGAAATTGTTCTAACATAGTAGAAACTTGTTTCTGCTTTCCTGGAGATAATTCTGGAGAAATTGCAACATCTTTCCATGATTCATTAGAGTGAAGAGGAATCATTGGAAAAGGTAAATTTACATCCGAGAAACTCGTTTCCTCATCCTGTATTACTGACAGAGATGAGTACTGTCCATGTTGGACTGGAAAATCGTCCGTTGCCTGGAAAACAGGTTGTAAATAATCAGGACGTTCATGGAATTCCGTGAGCATGTTGATGTGGAAGGTTTTACGCTTCCCGTCAATATCGACGATATAGTCAACATCGGAAACCTTTGATATTATATCGTACGGACCTTTCCAAGAAATGAGAAGTCTATTTTCCCTACAAGGTAGCAAGACAAATGCTTTGTCACCTGGACAAAGTTGACGCAAACATCTCTTTTTATTGGCAAATTCCCTTGCCTTCTGTTTCGCAAATTCAGAAGAAGCAGTTGCCAATTTGCATGCTTCAATAATCTTGTGTCTAAGTGCGATGACATATTCATAAGAGGATTTTGTGTCATCGACAATATTATCAGCAGTTATAAGATCATGAAGTAAGGACATAGGACCTCGCGGTTTCGCGCCAAAGACAAGTTCAAAGGGAGAAAATCCTGTATGTTCGTTGGCGACCTCTCTATATGCAAAGAGAGCCGCGGGTAAAACCCTATCCCAATCCTGAGGATGATCTTCTGTTATCTTACCTAGTAGGTTTTTCAGAGTTCTATTCAAACGTTCCACCATCCCATTGGATATAGGATGATAAATACTACTCAGCGATCTCTCTATACCCTTCCAAGATGGAGGTGAAATTCGTTTCTCACCTTAGACGCCGAAAGAAAAACATCAGGAATGTGTATATTTCGATGGATATCACCATGTTATGTTAAATTATAGAATAAGAGATACACCAGAGTATCTAGTGGTGTAGATATTTTCCTATAACTGACCTCGAAACCCTTGAATCGGTCGGTTGGATCGGAGGGTTGATCAGTGAGTTAACAATCCACTATCGTAAAACAAGCTATTGTTACCGAAACAGAACCAGGCTCGACAGTAAACATGACTCACTCTAATATCTTGGGGGCTAAGGAGATTTCTAAAATTGGATACTGGAATGTAAGAACTATGTATCAAGACGGAAAATTGGAAGAAGTAATTAAAGAAATGGATAATTATAAGTTGGACTTATTGGGTGTCAGCGAATGTAGATGGACGGGGAAGGGCATAAAATATATTTCAGAAGAAAAAAAAGCAAATTATATACTCTGGTAGTAATGATAATCGTCACACAGAGGGAGTAGCCATCCTAATGACACAGAAAGCAGCAGCATCGCTTATCAGCTGGGTACCTATCAATGAGAGGCTAATATTAGCTAGATTTCAGACACGATTTTTCAAGCTCTCAATTGTACAATGTTATGCACCAACTAACGACGCTCTTGATACCACAAAAGATGACTTCTATGAAGCACTTCTAAGTACCATCAACACAATACCCAAGCATGACATAATAGCAGTCATGGGTGATTTTAACGCCAAAGTAGGTGACAACAACGATGGAGTACAAAGATATCTCGGTACTCATGGCATAGGCTGTATGAATCAAAATGGCGAAAGACTTCTAGAACTTTGTGAAATATCAAACCTCGTTGTGGCAGACACCATCTTTCCACATAAGAATATCCACAAGATAACATGGAATTCACCTGATGGCAGAACTAAGAACCAGATAGATCACTTCTGCATAAGCGCAAAATTTCGCTCATCAGTTCAAGACGTCAGAGCATACAGAGGTGCAGAGATCGGAAGCGATCATAACCTCTGCATAGCTAAAATGAGAATTAAACTGAAGAAGTTATACCAACCGAATAAAAAATAGAAGAATAGATGTACACAGACTGCAATCAAATGATATAAAGAAGGAATATAATGTCAAAATGAACAACTATTTCGATGCTTTAGGCAAAATTGACAACGATATCACCACCAAGACAATCGATACTAAATGGGAACAACTGAGAACAGCAATGACAGAAGCAGCTGTAGCGACCACCGGATACCTAGTACATAAAAAGAAAAAATGGATGAGAAAAGATACTTGGGATAAAATACAAGAAAGGAAAACAGCAAAACTTAAACTACTAGCGGCAAGTACACATAATGCAGTTGAATCTTGCAAACTAACTTATAACTTGTTAAATAAAGAAGTGAAGACAAAAACTCGAAGAGATAAAAGACATTTCATCAATGAACTGGCCGTAGAAGCTGAAAATGCTGCAAGAACTGGTAATAGTAGGTGCCTTTATCAAATTACAAAACAACTATGTCACCAGCCTACTGCTATGGAAACACCTGTTAAAGGTAAATTAGGGAATTCAATACCAACAGAAAAAGAACAAATGAAGAGATGGGCTGAGCACTTCATGGAGGTGCTAAACAGACCACCACCAACAGTAACACCTGATTTTAATAATGAAACATCCACAACCACTTTGCCAATAACTTGCGATGAATTCACGCTGGACGAGATCAAACAAGCCGTTAAAAGATTAAAAAATTTTAAAGCTGCTGGAGTTGACGAAATTTCAGGGGAAATGATTAAAGCAGTTAATGACAACAACCTCTTGAGAATTTTAGATATTATAAATGAAGTATGGAGAGAAGAACAACCACCACAACAATGGAAAGACAGTATTATTGTAAAGTTACCGAAGAAAGGTGATCTATCAGACTGTAATAACTGGCGTGGTATATCTCTATTATCAGTACCTGGAAAAATTATTATGTTGCATGATGTTAGAAAGACTTAAATTGCATGCTGACGAAAAGATCAGAGAAGAACAAGCGGGTTTCAGGCCGAAACGATCATGTATTGATCAAATATTCACACTAAGAACAATTATAGAAGAATCAGTGGAAAGGCAATCGCCACTTATTATCACCTTCGTCGATTTTCAAAAAGCCTTTGATAGTCTACACCGCCCATCATTGTGGAAGATACTTACAATCTATGGTTTTCCAACAAAATATGTGAATATAATCAAAGCGCTATATGACAATGCAAGATGTTGTGTTAGAACAAATAAAGGGAATACAGAATGGTTTACAGTAGAAACAGGGGTGAAACAAGGCTGTATTATGTCACCACTACTTTTTGGAATAGCTATTGATTGGGTTATGAGAAACTATACCCACAATGAACAATTGGGTATAAAATGGACAAATGGAAAATTCCTGGGGGACCTGGATTTCGCAGATGATGTGTAGCATTCTTAAGTTCAACACCAAGACAATCCCAAGAAGCAATAAATAATTTGTGTCATCTCTCGGTTAAAATTGGTCTCCAAATAAATGCCTCTAAAACTAAAGCTATGAACTTTTCTAACGAGACCTTTGATATCATCTTGAACGGGGAAAAACTACAGAAAGTTGAAAGTTTCAATTATTTAGGCAGTAAAATGACTCAGGATGGTGACACAACAAGAGAAATCCATACTAGAATTGCTTTGGCAGCTAGCGCCTTCAATAGATTATCTAACATTTGGAAATTACGATCATTGAATATACATACCAAGCTTCGTCTGTTTAATTCAAATGTTATCTCAGTGTTAACATACGGCTGTGAGAGTTGGAAAATAACAAAATCATTGGAGAACAAGCTGAATACATTCGAGAACAAATGTCTTAGAAAACTCATGAACATCAGTTGGAAAGAATTCAAGACTAATCGACAAATAAGAGAAGACTCTAGGCAGAAATATGTCTCCGACTATATAAGGAAAAGACGATGGTCATATATCGGTCATGTCCTACGAATGCAAAACAACAGAATACCACTACAGGCGCTCACTTGGGTTCCTGAGGGTAAGCGGAAAAAAGGAAGACCAAAAGAAACACTCAGAAGAACAATAATAAGAGAAGGAAGAACGTTGGGCCTAAATAATGTGCAAGAGCTAAGAGGAGTGGCGTCACAACGAACAACCTGGAGAGCACTGGTTTCTGCCTTATGCGCCGTGTTTGGCGCTTAAAGAATTTATTATTAATCCTGAGGATGATCTTCTGTTATCTTACCTAGTAGGTTTTTCAGAGTTCTATTCAAACATTCCACCATCCCATTGGACATAGGATGATAAATACTACTCAGCGATCTCTCTATCTTCAGAGTCGACATTACTTGAGACATGGTATCCGATATGAGTTGGGTACCATGGTCGGATAATATTTCTGCTGGAAACCCCAGATGAGAAAATATTAACCAAAGAGCATCTGCGATATCAGCAGTAGTTATGCTCTTTAGAGGAACAGCCTCCGGCCAACGTGTGCACATATCAACACACGTCAAAATAAATTGGTGTCCTCTAGCAGACTTTATCTTAAATGGACCAGTGATGTCTATCGCCATTTTTTGAAATGGCCGAATGGGAATGTCTGCAGCCTGAATAGGTGCATCATGGCGTGGACCTCTGGATTTAATCTCTTGACATACTTTACAAGATCGACAATAGATTCGTATGTCCTTATTCACAGCAGGCCAAAAGAAAGATTGAAGAACTCTAGCTTTAGTACGGGAAAAACCCATATGTCCAGCACACTGCGAATCATGAGCGTGCTGTAAGATTTTAACTCTCATATTTTTAGGCACAAGGATTTGAGAATGAATGGACTTAGCGGAGTCTTGTACCATACGTACAAGTACGCCATTCTTCATCGTAATCCAAGATTTACGATTTGTATCCTTATTCGGATCACCTTTTGTTACCAGAGTAAAGAATTTCTTTAGAGTAGGATCATCTTCCTGCTGTTTGATAAAGGAATCGTGGGAAATCTCCAAGGGATCATCTTGGATCTGCGCATCATTATCTTCAGAATGTGAAGATTGTGGCATATTAAGAGCTTGAGCCCTAGTGATTACTGCATTAGCAGATTGCATATTAACATTTTCCCAATTAGAAATTTGCTGTGGAGTGCATTCTTTCACTCCATGAATGCGACCGATGATAAGATCAGCGATCGGATTCGGCAAGAGACATGCTTGCACCTCTCCTGTAAAGAAAGGCGTAGCAATATTGATAATGGCAGTAGAGTACTTCTCCAATGTGCCACCAAATGTTACACATTTGACTATATTGCCTGTAGCTCGAGAAGGATTTACGAGTGATTGCCTCACTCCAATGGTAGTGCACCCCGAGTCGAAAAGAATTGATACCGGAGTACCATCTATTAGGCCCCTATTAAAGACAAGAGCACCCCTTCCATTATGCGCGATTGACGCATGGAGAGCGGGAAGTGGGTGACCGCAGCTTAAAGTAGACACTGTGGTTGGATCGAATAATGTTTTGCATTGCGAACACTCAGATGCTCTAGCAAAATCAAAAGCGGAATTCGCTACACTATTGGAGTCTTTTTTATCATTATTCTGATTATCGGTGTCGTGGAACTCCTGTTGTGCAGAGTTTGCCTGGTAATACGATTTACCATGTCTTTTGTGTTGTGATCTACCTCGGTTATAATTGTCTCTATAATTATTATTGCCTCTGTTATAACCCCTATTTGGGTTTGAATCATAATATTCATGATCATAATCATCATGCTCATTATATTGAGTATCCCTGTAATATTGTTTCTTTTGTCTCCATGAAGCACTTGGGTAGTTCCTATAGCTACTCCCTTTCTGAGAATTTCTAACATTATGGGCACCCCTCGCGTGTCGAGGACTATCAGCCCGATTCCAGTTCTTCAAAGAAGAACTCTGATTTGAGCGGTTATCTTGGTTTTGATACTTATCCCAATTAACCTTTTTATCAAATTTATTTTTAGCTCCTTGGAATTTGTGTGAGTAATTCTGATTATATTCTGTTGCCGAAGCAACTGGCATACTCTCTTTAATGTTAGAGTTACCAAGAATCATGTCAGGGTGTGCCGTGGCATACTGGTCACAATATTCTTCCATTTGCTTTATCGTACTAGGTTTACGCTCATGTAAGAACTCTAGGAATGATTTATTTACAGAAGACATGACCTTGTCTCTTAGCAATAAATCTGTAAGACCATCAAATGTTTTCTCTGTTTTGGATAATTCAATCCATCGTGAAAGTGTAATTCGTGCTTTTGAGATGAAATCTGAGAATTCTACACCTACCTCAGGTCTCATTGTTTTAAACAAAAGACGGTAACCTTCCTCAGACAGACTGATACTTTACAGTGGTGTACTACAGGTGTAGTAAGAAATAACATCTTTACAGTGGCGAGCCAGATTCCTGGGTCCAGCTTACGCAGTTTTGTGTTGAGAATCACAGTTTACAGCTGAAAGAACATTTGTTTGAACACATCAACACCAGTAGGACAGCTATACAGTCGACGTCAGCTTGACCTGTATTACCGATAGGATGCTGTATCTAGGTCAGCGCTTGTTGACAGTTTTTCGCTGTACAGACAGTATTACACAGGACAGTGGTATCAAGTGTAGAAAATATCTGGAGCAATATTGTTGACATTTCTCAACGTACAGAAGAATCACAGTGTTGTTGGACATAAAGTGCATAGTTCATCGTTGGATCTTCATATGCTCAAAAGAGAAAAAATTGACAGTGTAATAGTTTAGAATTAAATCTATTACTGAATAAAGTGGCAAGTTATTAGAATTAAAATAAACTGTGCCTGCTTTACAACACTATACCTGCAACACATTCCATTCATGACATAAATGATATTGTATGCTATATGCCCCATTTCTGGTTCATTCTTTGCATCTTGGCTTCCACAGTTTTCCTCCAAGATGTTTTTGATTGGCCTCTCTTTTGCTTTCCTTCAGTGATCCATAGCATAGCTGTTCTTGTAATGGTATCAGGGTCCCTTCTGAGGACATGGCCAACCCAACTCCAGCAACTGCCAGCTATGATGGTGTGCATGTCCTCCCAGCTCCTCTGAATAAGTAGTTCTTGGTCGCTGACGAGATTCGACTAAAAGATCCTGTACTCTGTCTGTTGTTTATTGCATGTAGGTCACGCACGTGTTTGGAGAAAAATGACACTGAATACCAGTATTAAACTCTTGTTTATTGCAAGCAGTAAGTCACAATCAATTTCATAATGATTATAAGCAACATGGTTTAATGAGGCTAAAAAATTATTCATTTCAACGCTTGAATAAAGAAATAATGCTATCACTGTTGAGCGAAGAAGAAAACAAAAGTAGGTACAGAATACAGAATCTGTTTATATTTCCCAAACAGGATGTATTAAATAACACTGAACAAATTAGGTCAGAACTCATGATGGCATTGAAATAATCATGCCCAGATAGCATTTACACATTCAACAATTTCCTTGATTGAAAGATGGGCAGGTGGTATTTGAAACATAATTGTGCGTCTGAAATTGTAAATAGAAACTTGTTTGTTGTGAATTTCCCCATCTTTAATGTGCATATCCCCTTTAGAAAACAACAGTGCATAAATGGTAGAGTATGTGACCAAAATGTTAGGACTAGGGCTGATAATGACATTACATGTATATACAATTGTATACATTAGAATTGTCATTATTGTGTATGTTGATATGATCACCAAAAATAAAGGTCATTACCATGTTTTAACAAATTATATTACCAAATCTGCTTTACCAAACAACAGTTTTAACATTACTACTAGCTATATTTCTCAATTGTAATTCATGCTCATGTATAACTACTAGTATAAGTAATAGAAAGTAGCCATAAGTAATCATTTCTCGACTCATTTTTCAATAATTCATATTTGAAGAATGCTGCACATAAAATTCAGTTATGTCCATGTTCTATGACATGTCTACTTTAGATATATCTACAATGTGAATACAGTGTTATGGTGTAGTAGTAATATTTACTCATGCACGTTGTACAAAAAAAAATTGTAGAAATATAAGCATAATGGCTTACCAGTTTATCTTTCTATAATTCATACCTTAGATACATGTACATTTGAACACAATCTTCCTTGATAATGTCTCAGTAGTAATTTATGCCCATGCATGCTATATAACCTCTACACCTCACGGTAGAAAGGGAACGACTAAGTAAGTAAGTAAGCATGCTATATATTGAAATTACAGGTTCATGCCCTTTTATCTGAAATCCCATCTACATGGAGGCATACCTGGTGTCATTCTTATATGACCACCAGTTATGCACAATGCCATAATATACATATTAATGTGGAAGTGAACCTCTGTCTGTGAGGCAGGTTACATCCTCATTGACTCCTTAAATCATCCACACACTTTCAGGTATTCCCCCTGTTGTGAAGCTTGTTGATTACCCAGCATAGCTTATGATTAAGATGGACATTTTGGAATAAAAATGTTAAATTTACAAAAGATATAAAATAACAGATAATACATCCATCTTTACAGCAGAATTAGTGGAAATCTTAAAAGCTTTAGAAATAGTTGCAGTTATATAGTGTCTAGGTATACAATTGCAGGTATCACTGAAATTGAGCAAAACTCATTTTATCAAAAACAAAGTTTCAATTTTACTGACACAGTACTGTTACTCCACAGATCTATCAGGTAATGTCATGAGGTTCTTTTCTTGCAAAAAAGTTTTAATGGTGACAGAAAAAATATTTATTAACAATATTTGTAATCATTTCAGGACTGTTTGGAGGGAAGTAATTCAGAAATAAATTGTTATTTCTCATTTCTTACATCCATGGGAAGTAATCAAACAATAAAAATATTAATGAATATATGCTATTAGCTACCACATTAAAAATACAACATTTTGCAACACCATTTAAAATTATTAATTGTATACTATTAGTTTCATAGTATGCAATACACCATGAACTATTAACATTTCAGACAGAAACAAATACTTCTTAAATAATCTTATAGTTGCATAACTTTTAAATCATACCTAATATGACGCTACAAAACATACAGAATTAAAATTTGTTATACATGCCATAATTATCTGAAGTTTTTACTATTATGTTTTATTCAATGAATTTCAGGTAACCATTCCTGTAGCCAGCGACCCCGCCTATACTCTAGTGTTGACATTCCAGATTTGAAAATTATGAACAGTTTCATAAAGAGTGAACCAGTGCAAAATGCCACATTTAATCAAGTGTTGCCAGAATTCACAGAAACAATTGTGAGTGAAATGAAAGCTGATGTAAGTACAGCAGCTGCAACACTAAATACAGACAATAACATTGAATCAAGATTAAAAGAGGTACAATCACCGAATGTCACAGACTCTGAGATAATGACTGTAGACATGAATCTGACTCCTGAGATTTTTACTGCAGTCTTACAAAATGAAAACTGCAGCAGAAAATCAACAATAGTCTATGATGATTGTACTCTCAACAGTGAAAGTGGAGAAGGTTTTAAATTGTGTGGTAGTGTACAATCAGATAAAATAATAATAGGTACAAAGAATCTTTTCAGCCGTCATGTTTGTGGAGTACAGGTTAGCAAGAAAGGTGACCATAATGAACATGAACTTTCACATGTGAGAGAAAAGTGTTATATAAGTGATGTTGGTAATGAAGAATTAGCTACAAAATCCAGTCTATGTCAACAAGAAAGAATACAAAAAGCACAGAAGCATTCTAAATATGATCTTATTGGTATGGAGGCTGCTCATTTTGGTTATCTAAAGCCACACATAATGCAGCATAAAGAAGAACTACCTAACAAGTGTGGTGGTCTTAGTAGGTTTTCTAGAACTGATTATCCAAAGAAACCCATAATGCAGCATAATAGTGAGACACATTACAAATATGATGTCAGTGGAGCAGAATTTTGTCAAAGTGATCACAAGGTGACAAATACAGAAGGAGAATCTTCCATGTATGATGAACTTACAGCACAAAAACTTTATTCAAAATGGCACAAACGCCAACATACAGAAGAAAAACTGTATAAGTGTGATGTTTGTGTAGCAGAATTTTCTCATAGTGGTGCTTTAAAGAGTCACAAAAGGACACACACAGGAGAGAAACCTTATAAGTGTGATGTTTGTAGAGCAGAATTTTCTCGAAATTGTAATTTAAAGAGACACAAAAGGACACACACAGGAGAGAAACCTTATAAGTGTGGTGTTTGTGGAGCAGAATTTTCTCAGAGTGGTGCTTTAAAGAGTCACAAAAGAACACACACAGGAGAGAAACCTTATAAGTGTGATGATTGTGGAATAAAATTTTCTCTTAGTGGGACTTTAAAGAGTCACAAATTGACACACACAGGAGAGACACCTTATAAGTGTGATGTTTGTGGAACAGAATTTTCTGAGAATGGTCATTTAAAGAGACACAAAAGTACACACACAGGAGAGAAACTTTATAAGTGCGATGTTTGTGGAGCATTTTTTTATCAGAATAGTCATTTAAAGAGACACAAAAGTACACACACAGGAGAGAAACTTTATGAGTGTTATGTTTGTGAAGCAGAATTTTCTCAGAATGGTTCTTTAAAGAGTCACAAAAGGACACACACAGGAGAGAAACCTTATAAGTGTGAAGTCTGTGGAGCAGAATTTTCTCTAAATGGTCAATTAAAGAGTCACAAAAGGACACACACAGGAGAGAAACCTTATAAGTATGATTTTTGTGGAGCAGAATTTTTGCATAGTGGTGATTTAAAGAGTCACAAGAGAACACACAGGAGAGAAACCTTATAAGTGTGGTGTTTGTGGGGCAGATTTTTCTCAAAGTGGGGATTTAAAGAATCACAAAAGCACACATACACAGGAGAGAATCGTTATAAGTGTGAAGTTTGTGGAGCATACTTTTCTCAGAATAGAGCTTTAAAAAGTCACACAAAAAACACACACAGGAGAGAAACCTTATAAGTGTGATGTTTGTATGTCAAGTCTTTACTTCCTGTGTCATCTGTTGAATTTCTTACCATAAATCTTTCATGTCTGCCTCCAGTTCCCATCTCAAAGTGTTTTTTTTGGTTTCGCTCCTTCTGTCTATCTCTCTAAAAATAAATAAATGTATGTACATGTGTACACACACAAAATGGTACATATTACCACCTCAACAAAAGTTAAAGATAGGAGCTACTGATGAGTGTAACAGTGGCACTGATAAAATACTATATATATATATATATATATATATATATATATATATATATATATATATATATATATATATGACAAAAGAACAATTGGACGACTACAGCTGAGATTCAAAGATGTGTACAAGAGAGACATGAGAGCACTGGACATAAATCCAACAGCCTGGGAGGATGAAGCTGCCAATTGCACCAAGTAGAGATGTTTTCTGCGGCACCACCTCAGATTGGGCAAAAAGAACCTAACATGACGAGCAAAAGAGAGAAGAAAATGTTGAAAGGAACACCAGGAAAATCAGCAGCTGGGGGCTGTCACCTCTGGTGTGCATTCCCATATTCAGTTATGACTGAAGGGGCTATTATTATCATTATTATTATATATATAAATATGTTATATGGTGCTAATATGTATCTGTTTGTTAACATGGTGCTGAATATCAAATTATAATCAAAGATAATGAGATGGTGGTGGGACACCATTCTTCTTCTTCTTCTTTGATCCATAACCGCCAACCATCAATGCAGTCAGCGGCCATCACGCCTGGTGGCGTCTTGTAGGGCAACAACAAATAGATTCCACTGTGCTCGGTCGGCGACCATCCTTCGTACAGTGCCCCAACTGTGGTTCATTCTTTGCATCTCAGCTTCCACAGTTCTCCGCCAAGTTGTTTTTGGTCAGCCTCTCTTTTGCTTTCCCTCGGGGGTCCATAGCATAGCTGTTCTTGTGATGGTATCAGGGTCCCTTCTGAGGACGTGGCCAACCCAACTCCAGCATCTGCCAGCTATGATGGTGTGCATGTCTTCCTGGTTGCTACGAGTAAGCAGATCTTGGTTGCTGATGGTATTCGGCCAAAAGATTCGGAGAATTTTCCTTAGGCATGTTGTGTGAAAAGAGGACAATTTCGACATTTCCTTCTCTGTAACTCTCCAGCTCTCTGCGCCATAGAGAAGCACAGAAAGCACACAGCTCTGATATAATCCTAATTTTGTGCTTGTGCTGTACTGAGAGGACTTCCAGATGTTGTTTAGGCTAAAAAAGGCTGTTCTTGCTTTGTTCATTCTGTTGTTGATGTCTTTGCTTGCTCCACCATCTTGTGTTACTATGCATCCTAGGTATGTGAAGGCATCCGTCTGTTCCAGTTGTTGATTCCTTACTGATATGGGCTCAGAGTTGCTCACATTGAGCGTCATGACCTCTGTCTTCTTTAGGTTGATGTTCAAGCCCACCTGCTGGCTATACTTATTAAATCTATCCATTTTTTCCTGGATGTGTTGATGTGAATGTGCTAGCAGTGCGATGTCATCTGCATATTCCAGATCTTCCAATGTAGAAAATGTAGTCCATCTTATTCCTCTTGGACTGTCCTCTGTTGTCTGGCGCATCACCCAATCTATGACTGTCAAAAATAATGTTGTTAGCAAGGGGCATCCCTGTCGTACTCCTGTTTTCATGGGACACCATGATACAGACAAAAAAAGCTAGTGTTTAACTAAAAAATAATTTTGTCATCTCTTTTCTTACAGCTTTTGAAATTGCAAATATGTTCCTATATATATCACAAAATACAACTTAAGAATTGCTGGGCTAATTTTTATATGTTTTGTAGTTTAACATTGAGGCAGAAAAAAATAAAACTGTCCAGTTTCAGACTTAATCAAATTCTGATAAGAATGAAGGGCACTTGAGTGCTACTCAGTTGAGGCTGTATGTGTTTGTTTTAGAAAAGCTCCATCAATTTATCTCATGTCTCATTTTTAACTGTCAGTATATTGTGAGCTGTTTTCATTTCCAAATGAAGTCATGCAACATGGATACTACATCTGCTGATCACAGTTCTCACTAGAATTTTTGCTTTTGTACCATTTCTTTATTAACTAGTAGGTCTGTACATTGTCAACCCATGATGTCTTTCCTTTCACAAACTGTAATCTTCTTCTTCTTAGATCCTTAGCCGCCGACCGTCAAAGCAGTCAGTGGCCATCACACCTAGTGGCGTCTTGTATGGCAACAATGAATTGATTCTACTTTGCTCATTCGCCGGCCATCCTTTGTACAGTGCCTCAACTCTGGTTCATTCTTTGCATCTCAGCCTCCACAGTCCTCCACCAGGTTGTTTTTTGGTCTGCCTCTCTTTCGTTTTCCTTCAGGGGTCCAAAGCATAGCTATTCTTGTGATGGCATCGGGGTCTCTCCTGAGGACATGGCCAACCCAGCTTCAGCGTCTGCCAGCTATGATGGTGTGCATGTCCTCTTGCTTGCTCCGAGCAAGCAGATCTCTGTTGGTGATGGTCCTCGGCCAAAGGATACAGTGAATTTTTCTTAGGCAAGTTGTGTGAAAAGAGGACAATTTTGACATTTCCTTCTCTGTAACTCTCCAGCATTCTGCACCATAGAGAAGCACAGAAAGCACACAGCTCTGATATAATCTTAATTTTGTGATTGTGCTGTATTGAGAGGACTTCCAGATGTTGTTTATGCTAAAAAAGGCTGTTCTTGCCTTATTCATTCTGATGTTGATGTCTTTGCCTGCCCCGCCGTCTGGTGTTACTATGCTTCCTAGGTATGTGAAGGTATCTGTACCAATTGCTTATTCCTTACTGATATGGGCTCAGGGTTGCTCACATTGAGCGTCATGACCTCAGACTTCTTTAAATTGATGTTCAAGCCCACCTGCTGGCTATACTTATTAAGTCTATCCGTTTTTTCCTGGATGTGTTGATGTGAATGTGCTAGTAGTGCAATGTCATCTGCATATTTCAGATCTTCCAATGTAGAAAATGTAGTCCATCTTATTCCTCTTGGACTACCCTCTGTTGTCTGGTGCATCACACAGTCTATGACTGTTAAAGATAGAGTGGTTGATAGGGGGCATCCCTGTCATACTCCTGTCTTCACCTCAAAGGTTAGGTTGCTCTGCCCAACACTACACGTAAAGTTGGCATAGAGGCTTTTTATGATTGACACTATGCAGCTTGGAATTCCATAAGCCCTTAGTATTTTCCATAAACTGTCCCTATGTATGCTATCAAAAGCCTTTTCAAAATCAACGAAATTAATGTACAGCTGTCTTTGCCATTCTGAGCACAGCTCTATAATGTTCCTGAGAGTGAATATATGATCTACACATCTTCTGTTCTTTCTAAATCCTGCTTGTTCTTTCCTCAGCTTGAGGTCTACTGCTTTTGAAATTCTCTGTATAATTATCCTGCTTAGTATTTTGCTGGGAACTGAGAGAAGAGTGATTCCTCTCCAATTATTGCAGTCTGCAAGATCTCCCTTCTTGGGCAATTTGACAATTATTCGTTTGTTCCACTCTGATGGTGTTGTCCCCGTTTTCCAGACTTGTGCAAATAGTGGTTCTAATAGTTCTGCTGCTAGCTCAGGGTCTGTCTTAAATAGCTCTGCATTTAAGTTATCATGGCCAGGAGCTTTTCCATTCTTTAACCCCTTGATTGCTGTGATGATTTCTTCTTTTTGTGGAATTTCTGTATTTACATCTAGATCATTTTCAGCCTCAGAAACATTCAATTGTGTCTCTGATGGTTCCTTGTTCAGAGTTTCTCTGAAGTGCTCTGCCCATCTTGTTTCCTGTCCCTCTGCTGTCATGATGAGATTTCCTTGCTTATCTCTTACTAATGTAATATTGTTTGCACCTCGTTTTCTGCTGATGAATTTAGTTATTTTGTATACTGTGCTTTGTTCATTTCTCAGTGCTGCCTCTTCTGCCTGTCTTGCAAGATCATCTAGGAAATTCTTTTTGTTGGCTCGGGTTTGGCGTTTAACTTCCTTGTCCAGCTGACAGTACTGTTCGCTATATAGTTGCTTTAACCTGGGGGACTTTGCTTCTGTTTTCTTTCTTTTCATTTCCTTTCTCAGTGTTATGGTGTTTAATGTTTCTGGTGTTATCCAGTCTTGCTTCTTCCTTTCCTGGAATCCCAAGCATGATTTGCTGCTTTCTTTATATATTGTTGAAATGGTGCTGAATTTCTGGTCTACATCATCAGTCAATGTCTTTTCCTGACTTTTGGCAACTTGATATCGTTTCTTTATGTCAGCCGCAAAAGCTTTTCTGGTAAAGGGGTCCTTCAATTTGCTGATGTCAAACCTTTTCTGTGTAGTTACAGTTGGTCCAGCCCTTCTTAGTTTCACTTTCAATTTTGCTACTACTAAATGGTGATCACTTCCCACATCTGCACCTCTTCTTACCTTCACATCTTGTAATGCATGTCTCCATCTACCGTTAATCATGATGTGGTCTATCTGGTTTCTGTCCCGACCATTTGGTGATTCCCATGTTAATTTGTGGATTTATTTATGTGGGAAGAGTGTTCCTCCAATGACCAGGTTGTTAATACTACAGAAACTTATTAGTTTATCCCCATTTTTGTTTGCTGTACCACTGCCGCATTTCCCCATTACTCTTTCATTATATGTATTGTATGTACCAACTTTCGCATTGAGGTCTCTCATTACTATAATAAGATCATATTTAGGTGTGTCTTCCATTTCTTTCTGCAGTTGTTGATAGAATTCATCCTTGACCTCTTCATCGCTGTCATTCGTTGGTGCGTAGCATTGTATTATTGTAGTATTGGTGAATCTACCTCTCAATCTTAATCTTATCAGTTTGTTGTTGATGGGTTTCCATTCCAGTAATGTCCTTTCTATTCCTTTCTTTAGAATAATGGCTACACCTCCATTGTGCTGTCCATCCTCTCTTCCAGAGTAAAGTACTGTTTCTCCTGTTGCTGTTTTAACTTTTCCTGTCCCTGTCCATCTGCTCTCGCTTATCCCTAGAATGTGTAACCTATAGTTTCTCATTTCTGCCGTGACCTGTTTTAGTTTACCCATCTCATTCATTGTCCTGACATTCCAAAATCCTATTCTTGTATCATGTTTTGCGGTCAGGACATCCATTCTCGTGTCAGTGGCTTCCTTTTGGCTTTCACCACTGACAGTCATACGAGCCTCAGACTCCGGATGTCCGTCCCACAGCAAAGTTTGCTTATTTGTTATTGTTTCCGTAACTTCAAATTTGTTTACATAGACAGGGGACAAACTGTAATATTTAATTAAATTTCTCATTCCTAGACTAACTAACTGATACCTGAAAGACACAACACTGTATTAAGACACTGTTGAATTTTAAAGTGCTCTCAGGCTGTATTTTGTCCGTTATTTTTTAAATGTTTGTTTTAAGTAATGTTTTTTTTTTTACATTTTAAGCAGATGAAACAAATAATCCATTTCATAATATGCAGAAGTGTGTGACATTTTTTCCCTTGAAGGTATCCAATTTGATCTATCAACTGCCATCTTAGCATTGAATATATCTCCATCTTCTGTCTCTTGTCTTGATGGTGCACTCTGATACTCTTTTCTGTCTATCGCTAGATGTTAACTTTTCACTTAGGCGCTGTCTTCCTCTACACTCAACTGTTTCCGGCTGCACGGTACAGTGTTCTAAACTGGTATCATCATACTCATCTACCCAGCTGTAAATGAGCACCATAATGTGCTCTTGATTTATGGAAGGCAAAGGCAGCAGGGACAGGAACTGGTCAGTTAAATTCAAAGAGCTGGACCTAGTATGGTGAAGTTCTCTAACACTCCACTCCCCTACAGCAGTATCTGCTATGGGTCAACTTTGACCTTTTGTGTTTTAAAACTTGTTAATCTGATTTTGATCTCATTTATTCCTTTTATTATTACACATGTGTACATGAGATGGGTGTGTACATGGGATATGTCCACTTGTGATGTAGTTAAGTGCTATTGACTCACCACCTCTGATTACCATAAAGGAGATAAGGTTACACTAAAGTCACAGACACAACTATACAGACCAGCATATACATACAGTATAGTTATAGATTCTGCCATCACCGGTGTCAATACCTTGTCGAGGTATGGTGGCTTGCGTACTGTGGCAATGTAATGCCGGGGAGGTTATAGATGGTATTTATAAAAGAAATAGATAGGTGTATGTGTCAACAGTGTGAGGTCAAGCTGTGTAGGACCCTGAGTCTAATAGTTGAAGATGTTGTTGAGTTCTCAGGGGACCTATCGCTACCTCCCTAAGATCTCACACTGTGCTATATTTTGAAGTTTAAATGTAATTTATATGGCTTCATGTCTAGGGTAATGCAAGTATAGTGATATGGTGCTCAAAAGACACACACACACACACACATGTAATTGTAACTCAATAAAAATGACTTAAGTATTCTTCTTCTTCTTCCATCCTTAGCCATCAACCGGCAAAGCAGTATGTGGCCAGTACGCCTAGTGGCATCTTAGGGCAACAACAAATTGATCAATCTATCGCTGTTTCCACCACGCCTAGTGGCGTCTTTGTGGAACAAAAACAGACCAAACAATCTATCATTGTTTCCGTAATCAGATTGGTTGGCAAGCAGGTGATCACCCCACTGTGTGAAGTTTTTACGGGATGGGGTAAACAGCCCCATGCCCATACCCTCCTTAGTCGCTTTTTACAACATGCGTGGTAGGGTGCAGTGTTACTATTCTTTGCTCCCCTTTCGGGCCCCGGTAACACACGGGTGTAGACTTAAGTATGGCTGTTGTTAAAGTTTGAATTAATATTTTACAATTTTAATTTCCTGTCCCTCAAAATCTTTTAGGACAGGAATGGCTAAAATGAAAAGAATTTTATTTACATATAAGTAATAACCAAATAGGACTCTTTGTCCATAAATACTGCTAACTAGTGTCAATGTAAGTGTATCACACAGATTTCTGGAAGATTGTTTAAACTTGAGTGTCAATAATATGAGGAGCTAGTTTCTTCATCAGTCCTCAAACTATGAACGTTCAATGGTGGAAACGTGTATTGAGTAAAATGTACAGGTGCCCGTTTACAGGGACTTATCTTGTTGTAAGATTCTAGTAGAGCACAGCAATTTCAGCACAAGGTTTCTTCTTTGACCACAAGGTTCAGTATACAGCTCAACTGAGGCCTTCCCTGTCTTCAGGGTCTTCTTCAGCAGGTTTCCTGTCATCGGTTGGTAACAGGAAATACAACCCGCAATCAATGAAATAAATTACACAATTCCCAAGCTTGACTGGTGGCTAATGGACATAGTTCAGACCGCTTATCATCCAAAAGGCAAAAGCAGTCAACTGCAATGCTTTGCTTTCTGCTCTCAAGCTGGCAGTGTAAGTTAAAATTTTCAAGTGGCAGCGTACCATTGCCTACTATTCAGTTTTATTTCTCTCCTCTACACTAACAATAGCCAATCAAATCATGTCAAGTCAATTTTGACTTTTCAACGACGCTTCTAGAAAAATAACATCCGAGGTTTTTCAAAATCGTCAGGTTACCACTGTGTACGTCTGTCTGTCGTCAATTTTTATTTTCTACAATAACTTGTTTAATAATTGGGTGATTTTAAACCTGAAAAGTGATTATTAACCCACCAAGTGTCCTTTATCTAGCTAGTATGTTTTTATCTTTTTCTTTATCGTCGTTGTCATCTTTGTAAATTTCCTTTATTTATTCTGAACAAAATGCATTTACTCTAAGTCCAGAAACCATATTTATAAGGGATTTTTATATGGGATTTGAAAAAAATCACATTATCATTTTAGTTTAACTTTGTCCTTTCATTTTATATTCTTCTATTAAAATGCATTTCCTTATCTATGTTTTCTTTGCTTTAGCCCCCTTTTCTTCCCTTCATACAGTTGGTTTTCTAGTTCCATTTTTCACAATGCACAAGTAGCTTGATTTTTTTCCATGTTAACTCCCCCTTTCTTTTCTCTCTTACTCGTCCGTTCTAGAAACGAAACACGTGTTGGCCGGCTGCCAAAACGGTTTAATGTTAGTTTTGAAATATTAGGATGGAGTAACGAAAAAGCCTGTAGTTATAGGGGTGGGCACCCTCGCATGGCTTAAATAAATTCAAATCGCTAGTCTCTCTCTCTCTTGCGTTAGTGCATTGTGCTTAGACCATATTTATTAATAGATTTTGGACAGTAGTTTTTTTTTTTCTTTTCTTGACTACATCCCTCGCTAACTAACATGGTGGGCTGGAGGAATGAGGTAGAGGGGATAGCAATTTTTTAAACCGTAGTTTAGTACTAGATTTTACAAGTTAGTTATTTTTCCCACAGTATTGGCCTTCAACCAAGGTCAAATATAAAATTTAGTTGCATGTTTTTTCTTTGTAATCGTGGAAATATTCAAACTGTGTCCAATTTTCTCACGGTTCATTCATAAACATTAAGAAAAGGGGGTAGGGTGTGACTGCGGTTGGGTGATAAATTTTATTTCTTGGCATAGGAAATAAAAATTCAATTGCGGTAACATTAATCTATTTGGGAGGGGGTGTGAAAATGGAGCATTTTATTACATATCTCCCCTGTTAAGAGCTTGCATCATAATGCAGCTTTTCCCTCCGTGTTAACGATCCTGACCAAATGAACTCAACTAGGCTTTACTCTGCTTTTGGTATGACCATGGATTTCTGCAGTGGGTCATTCAAAGTAGGCACTACTGACGAAAGTTGCCTCAGACCTCTGCAATCCAAGAATCTATTTCAGTTATGTTATTGAACAGCTGCAAGTGTTACTGCTTGTCTAATGCTGCTTATCAATCAATGTTCACCAATACTCTTCTCTGAGTCTGCTCAATGACATGTCCAGAGGTTCTTAGATTTTCCTCAAGGTTGCAATAGTTATGAGGAGTGAATCTATAACATGGTGATAGCAGAGTTATGTAGAGGTTCCAATAATTTCCTCATCAGCCTGGATAAAACACTCGGAGTAATTTCCAATCCAAAAAGCAACATTTGAAATCAATGTGCTCCTCCGATGTGCACACAGCCGACTATTGGTCTGAGCTCAGGCTTGACTTGAATTTGGAAAAACCCTCTGCTTATATTCATATATAATTCTATAATTTGCCACTCAAGTGGAGGCCATATTCCCCAACTTTATTCTCCGCCTAACGACAATTTGGTGAAATAATATATAATGTGTGGAAATGAATTTTTCTGCACCAGAAATCAATTCTCCCTTGTATCATGGCTATAATATGTGTGATCTCAATCCAATGTCTGTACAATACTTCCAATGGACTGTACGACCTTTTAATGGTCTGGATAGGGTCGGTCAACTACCACTGTCACCGGTGCCCTTATAATGCTATGTTAATAGCCGTATTGGGAAGTGAGCTTGACATTAGGCCAACTGACCAGCCATCCGCTCCCCACTTTTCTCTCCACTCCTCTGATGTCCACTGTCTGGTACAACATGTGCTTGTGGGTCCTGCTCTATCCTTTGGGTCCTGCTCTAGCTTTCCTGTAGAGCAGTCCCTCCTTCAAGTAAAATTCTCCTTTTCTAGGGGTACTATGGCTATTTGGCAATTTGCCAAAGCAAGGTTTTAATGATTTGTCCTTTGCCTGGGCCTTTTTCATCTGTTTAGGATGAAAGTTTAGTGGTGGTTCCTCCTGACTAGGGGTCGACCTGACCTGAAGCGTGGCCATTATCACAGGTTTTATAGGGCTCCCTAGAAATACATATTTCTTTCCTAACCCAGCAGGTAATTAGGTTCGTTGCACACTGCAGCTCTAATCACTCCTTCCACGTACCTAGTCTTGACATTGATTTTGGCTACGGGAAGTGTCATGGTGGCTGTTCCCTTTAGGACCCCTTGTATTTCCACTTTCTCTGTGGTATACTGGTCAGGGTGCACCAGGGTTGCACTCACAACAGAGTCATATTCCAATCCAGAATCGTAAAGGCACCTGACTTTAGCACCATTACACGTCACTTCTTCACAGATGGGGGGATGATGAGGTTCTTGCTGTTCTGTAAGCAGGTCCTTCTTTCTTCCCTTGTCCACTGTTATCATGCATGCAGCGTGATATGGAGAAACTTTCCTACCACAGTCAATTGTGTTATGATTTTGCATCCTACAAATTTTACACCATTTTCCCTCTGGTCTGTAGGATTGCCTTTCATTGAATTGCGGGTTTCTATCTCGAGGGTCATATCCTGGCCTATCGTAGTTGGGTTTACCTCTGTTACCTTGGTCTTTACCTTCAAATTTATTTTGGTTTTGGTATGCTTTATTATTATCTACTGGTTTTCTTTTTGCTCTAGCTACTTCTGTCTGGGCTGCCTGATACCTCTCAGCAACATTGAGAACCTCACCCAACCTCTCTGCACCTTGTTCCATGAGAAATTTTCTCAGGTCTGGAGCCATGGACTCTCTTAATTGCTCTATCATGATCATTCCCTTTAGATCTTGGGTTTTCCCCAGAGCAGTCCATTTCTCAAAGTAGGTTTCCAACCTTGCAGAGAATTGGTGGTAGGTCTCCCCAGACAGGAGCTTTGCATTTCTAAATTTCTTTCTATAAAACTCACCATTCTTCTCTTACCTAACTAGAAGAGCCTGTTTCAGTATGTCATAGTCTTCCTGATCGTCCCAGCTCAACTTTGAAAACACCTCATAAGATGTCCCCTAAGACCTTGAGATAATTTCAAACTCCACTTTTCCCTCTCTAGACCATAATTTGTAGCTAATCTTTCAAATCTAGAGAGGAAAGACTCAACGTCATCCTCTTTTTCTACAAAAGGATCTAAATGGAAGTTCATTGCTACATTTGAGGCCCCTGACTGGCAGTAGCATCAGAGGTAGATGGGCTGTGACTGTTTTCTGGAGCATGGCCTTGCAGTTCTAATTCTCTTAGTCGTAGCTCATGTTCCCGTTGCAATCTTTTATCTTCAGCCTCCCTTTCTGCAACCTGTCTCCTTTCTTCCTTCTCAGCTTCCATCTGCAATCGTTTAGTCTCAGCCTCCAGTTTCTTTTCTTCTAATTGTAGCCTTTTAATCTCAGCCTCCCTATCAGCCTCTAATGCCCTAGCCTCTTTTTCAGCCTCAAACTGTAACCTCTTAATTTTTTTGTCAGCCTCTAATTGTAATTTCTTTTCTTCAGCTAACCTATGATCTTCCCTAGCAATGAACTTGTCACACTCTGATGTCACATACTGAATCAGAACTTGCCCCTCCATTCCCATTTCTTTTGCAGTCTGCTGCAGCAGATCTGAACTTTGCCAAGTCCACCATCTTTTCTGACATATAACTTTATAACTTTTACAGTGTTAATTAACAGTAGACTAAACTACAATAGGCACTGACACTTCACTCAAGTTTCCACCAAAAATTACTTTATTTTTTTTTTACAATGGGGATTCCCTGGATTTAATGTTACTTTAAATTTAAATCCCGGACAGGAACCCAATATATGTGGCAATGTAATGCCGGGGAGGTTATAGATGGTATTTATAAAAGAAATAGATAGGTGTATGTGTCAACAGTGTGAGGTCAAGCTATGTAGGACACTGAGTCTAATAGTTGAAGATGTTGTTGAGTTCTCAGGGGACCTATTGCTACCTCCCTAAGATCTCACACTGCGCTATATTTTGAAGTTTAAATGTAATTTATATGTCTTCGTGTCTAGGGTAATGCAAGTGTAGTGATATGGTGCTCAAAAGACACACACACACACACATGTAATTGTAACTCAATAAAAATGACTTAAGTAAGGCTGTTGTTAAAGTTTGAATTAATATTTTACAGTTTTAATTTCCTGTCTCTCAAAATCTTTTGGGACAGGAATGGTTAAAATGAAAAGAATTTTATTTACATAAATGTAATAACCAAATAGGACTCTTTGTCCATAAATACTGCTAACTAGTGTCAATGTAAGTGTATCACACAGATTTCTGGAAGATTGTTTAAACTTGAGTGTCAGTAATATGAGGAGCTAGTTTCTTCATCAGTCCCCAAACTATGAACGTTCAATGGTGGAAACGTGTATTGAGTAAAATGTACAGGTGCCCGTTTACAGGGACTTATCTTGTTGTAAGATTCTAGTAGAGCACAGCAATTTCAGCACAAGGTTTCTTCTTTGACCACAAGGTTCAGTATACAGCTCAACTGAGGCCTTCCCTGTCCTCAGGGTCTTCTTCAGCAGGTTTCCTGTCACCGGTTGGTAACAGGAAATACAACCCGCAATCAGTGAAATAAATTACACAATTCCCAAGCTTGACTGGCGGCTAATGGGCATAGTTCAGACCGTTTATCATCCAAAAGGCAAAAGCAGTCAACTGCAGTGCTTTGCTTTCTGCTCTCAAGCTGGCAGTGTAAGTTAAAATTTTCAAGTGGCAGCGTACCCTTGCCTACCATTCAGTTTTATTTCTCTCCTCTACACTAACAATAGCCAATCAAATCATGTCAAGTCAATTTTGACTTTTCAACGACGCTTCTAGAAAAATAACATCCGAGGTTTTTCAAAATCGTCAGGTTGCCACTGTGTACGTCTGTCTGTCGTCAATTTTTATTTTCTACGATAACTTGTTTAATAATTGGGTGATTTTAAACCTGAAAAGTAATTATTAACCCGCCAAGTGTCCTGTATCTAGCTAGTATGTTTTGATCTTTTTCTTTATCGTCGTTGTCATCTATGTAAATTTCCTTTATTTATTCTGAACAAAATGCATTTACTCAAGTCCAGATACCATATTTATAAGGGATTTTTATATGGGATTTGAATAATACATATTATCATTTTAGTTTCACTTTGTCCTTTCATTTTATATTCTTCTATTAGAATGCATTTCCTTATCTATGTTTTCTTTGCTTTAGCCCCATTTTCTTCCCTGCACACAGTTGGTTTTCTAGTTCCATTTTTCACAATGCGCAAGTAGCTTGATTTGTTCCATGTTAACTCCCCCAAGTTGGGCGACCACAGCTGAGGTTCAAAGATGTGTGCAAGAGAGATATGAGGGCACTGGACATGGATCCAGCAACATGGGAGGATGAAGCTGCCGATCGCACTAAGTGGCGATGCTATTTACGGCGCCACCTTCAGATTGGGCGAAGAGAGGCTCACACAAGAAGCAGAGGTGAGGAGAAAACGTCGAAAGGAGCACCAGGAAAATAAGCAGCTGAGGGCTGTCACCTCAGGGGCGCATTCCCATAGTCAGTTATGACTGAAGGGGCTATTATGATTATTATAACTCCCCATTTCTTTTCTCTCTTACTCGACCGTTCTAGAAACGAAACACGTGTTGGCCGGCTGGCAACGCGGTTTAATGTTAGTTTTGAAATATTAAGACGGAGTAACGAAAAAGCCTGTAGTTATAGGGGTGGGCACCCTCGCGTGGCGTAAATAAATTCAAATCGCTAGTCTCTCTCTCTCTCTCTCTCTCTCTCTCTCTCTCTTGCGTTAGTGCAGGAGGGGGTGTGAAAACGGAGCATTTTATTACACGTACCCTGATTACCCCCAGAGCTATGCCAGCGGGAGTTTTACTCCTGGAAGGTTCTACCAAGCTGGACAGGTTTGCGCGGGCAGGGGTCAGATGAAAGCAGACACCCTGGTCCTCCGGGTTGGGAGTTTCAGCAAACGGCTGACACCCCTGTCTATGTAAAAAAATTGAAGTTACGCACACAACAACGAATAAACAAACTTTGCGGCGGGACGGACATCCGGAGTCTGAGGCTCGTATGACTGTCAGTGGTGAAAGCCGAAAGGAGGGCCACTGACATGAGAGCAAAACATATTGCAAGAATAGGATTTTGGAACGTCGGGACAATGAACGAGACGGGTGGACTGAAACAGGTCACGGCAGAAATGGGAGACTATAGTTTGCACATTCTGGGGATGGGCGGGAGCAGATGGACAGGGGCGGGAAGGGTTAAAGCAGCAACAGGAGAGGTGGTGCTTTGCTCTGGAGGATAGGATGGACAGCACAATGAAGGCGTGGCCATTATTCTACAGAAAGGAATAGAGGGGACATTGCTGGAATGTAGACCCATCGGCAACAGACTGATAAGATTGGGATTGAGAGGTAGATTCACCGATACTACAATGGTACCATGCTACGCACCAACGAATGACAGCGATGAAGAGGTCGGGGATGGGTTCTATCGGCGGCTGCAGCGACAAATGGAGGACACACCTGAATATGATCTTATTATAGTAATGGGAGACCTCAATGCGAAAGTTGGTACACACAATACATATAATGAAAGAGAAATGGGGAGGTGCGGCGGCGGGGCAGCAGGCGAAGATGGGGATGGGTTAATAAGTTTCTGTGGTATTGACAACCTGGTCATTAGAGGAACACGTTTCCCACATAAAGAAATTCACAAATTAACATGGGAATCACCAAATGGTCGGGACAGAAACCAGATAGACCACATCATGATTAACGGTAGATGGAGACATGCATTGCATGATGTGAGGGTAAGGGGAGGTGCAGATGTGGGAAGTGATCACCATTTGGTGGTGGCAGGGCTGAAGGTGAGGCTAGGAAGGTCTGGACCAGCTGTGGCTGCACAGAAGGGGTTTGACGTCAGCGGATTGAGGGACCCCCTTACCAGAAAAGCTTTTGCGGCTGACATAGAGAAACGATGTCGATTTGCCAAGGGTCAGGAGAGGACGTTGACTGATGATGTAGACCAGAGGTTCAACACAATTTCGACAATATATAGAGAAAGCGGCGAATCATGCTTGAGATTCCGGGGGGAGGGGGGGGAAGAGGCGGGACTGGATAGCACCAGAAACATTAAACACCATAACACTGAGAAAGGAAATGAAAAGAAAGAAAACAAGCGAAGTCCCCCAGGTTAAAGCAACTGTATGGCGAACAGTGCAGTCGGCTGGACAGGGAAGTTGGACGCCAAACCCGAGCCAACAAAAGGAATTTCCTGGGCGGTCTTGCGGGACAGGCGGGGGAGGGAGCGCTGGGAAATGGACAGAGCACAGTATGCAAAATGACTAGATTCATCAGCGGAAAACGAGGTGCAAACAATATTACATTAGTAAGAGATAGGCAAGGAAATCTCATTACGACAGCAGAGGGACAGGAAACAAGATGGGCTGAACACTTTAGAGAAACTCTGAACAAGGAACCACCAGAGACACAATTGAATGTTCCTGAGGCTGAAAACGATCTGGATGTAAATACAGACATTCCACGAAAAAAGGAGGTCGTCACAGCAATCAAAGGGTTAAAGAACGGAAAAACTTTTGGCCATGATAACTTAAATGCAGAGCTATTTGGGACAGACCCTGAGCTTGCAGCGGAACTATTGGAGCCACTATTTGCACAGGTCTGGAAGGCGGGGACAGCACCATCGGAGTGGAACAGAGGAATAGTTGTCGGATTGCCCAGGAAGGGAGATCTTGTGGACTGCAATGGTTGGAGAGGAGTCACTCTTCTCTCGATTCCCAGCAAAATACTAGGCAGGATAATTATACAGAGAATTTCAAAAGCAGTAGACCACAAACGGAGGAAAGAACAAGCAGGATTTAGAAAGAACAGATGATGTGTAGATCATATATTCACTCTCAGGAACATTATAGAACAGTGCTCAGAATGGCAAAGACAGCTGTACATTAATTTCGTTGATTTTGAAAAGGCTTTTGACAGCATACATAGGGACAGTTTATGGAAATTATTGAGGGCTTATGGAATTCCAAACTGCATAGTGTCAATCATAAAAAGCCTCTATGCCAACATTACGTGTAGTGTTGGGCAGAGCGGCCTGGCCTTTGGGGTGAGGACAGGAGTGCGACAGGGATGCCCCTTGTCGGCCACTCTATTTTTGGCAGTCATTTGCTGGGTGATGCGCCAGACAACAGAGGGCAGTCCAAGAGGAATAAGATGGACTACATTTTCTACATTGAAGGATCTGGAGTGTGCAGATGACGTTGCACTACTGGCGCATTCGCGTCGGCACGTCCGGGATGAAACAGATGGACTTGGTAAGTTTAGCCAGTAGGTGGGCTTGAACATCAATTTAAAGAAGTCAGAGGTCATGACGCTCGGTGTGAGCAACCATGGGCCCATGACAGTAGGGAATCAGTGGCTGGTGCAGACAGGTGCCTTCGCATGCTTGGGATGCGTGGTAACACCAGACGGCGGGGCGGGCGGAGACATCAGCTCAGAATGAATAGGGCAAGAACGGCCTTTTTTAGCCTAAACAACATCTGGAGGTCCTCTCAATACAGCACAAGCACAAAATTAAGATTATATCAGAGCTGTGTGCTTTCTGTGCTTCTCTATGGTGCGGAATGCTGGAGAGTTACGGAGAAGGAAATGTCGAAATTGTCCTCTTTTCACACAACATGCCTAAGAAAAATTCACCGAATCTTTTGGCCGAATGCCATCGTCGGCCAAGGTCTGTTTGCTCGGAGCAAGCAAGGGGACATGCACACCATCGTAGCTGGCAGACGCTGGAGCTGGGTTGGCCATGTCCACCAAAAACAACCTGGCGGAGGACTGTGGAGGCTGAATGCAAAGAGTGAACCAGAGTTGGTTCACTGTACAAAGGATGGCCGCCGACCGAGCAAGGTGGAATCAATTTGTTGTTGCCCTACAAGACGCCACTAGGCGTGATGGCCACTGACTGCTTTGACGGTCGGCGGCTAAGGATCAAAGAAGAAGAAGAATAGTTATAGTTATAGAGAAACTGATCCAGTGTACATTTTGTAGTTTATTAAGCAATCAAAAAAATCAAAATAACAACAAAATAAATGACGTGTGGGGTCGCACAAACCTGAAATACAGAACACTTAAAATGGCAGACACTTATACCTCAACACTTCCACCCTCTCGTTCAACCTGCAGGGAAAAAGAATTAAGGATTTTAAAAAATCTACTTGGTGGGGGTCTCTAAGTAAGAGCCACCACTACTAACTTTCCTAATAATAATAATAATAATAATAGCCCCTTCAGTCATAACTGACTATGGGAATGCGCCCCTGAGGTGACAGCCCTCAGCTGCTTATTTTCCTGGTGCTCCTTTCGACGTTTTCTCCTCACTTCTGCTTCTTGTGTCTCTCCTAGTCTTATCTAAATCAAACCTACTGTCCTGCTGCAGACGTATAACTAATTGTCTACAAAATCCGGAGGAAAAAAAACCACTAAATGATTCCTACACAGATAACCCCTGTACCACAAGCACAGATCCACTAACGGACTCTTCAGTGCTAACTCAGAGGCTGTCCTCTAACTTTCTCTATCTGACTCTCTAACTTCTGTCTCTCCTCTGCTACTGCTCAGTATCTCTTTGACACTCCCGTCTTCTGCTGAGTGGCGTCTCCATTACGCTCCTCCTCTCATTAGCATTCGGAAAATTAATGATGACCCTCTCTCCTATTCCTGACTACTACATCTGATGACTTTGGTATTAACTTAAGAACGAGGTACTTGACTCAGACTGTAGCTGCTTCACTGCTGATGAAACTTCTTTCAACTGCCCAGTTAACCCACTTCGGGTTTGGGACAAACGGCTTTATTGTGGCCGTGAAAAAAAACCAAAAACCAACGATAGGCCACGCGCCTATATGGTGTGTTACAACGATCTAAGAGCTCTGGATTTTAAGAAACCCATTCTCGATGAAGAATGTGCTCCACTGCATGAGAACTACTTTTTCTGGTGAGACGTAATTTGGCGCTGGTAAATACAGTGTCACCTGTTCTCTTCCTCTCTGGCGATGCCTTGAAACTTCTACTCCTGAGAAGGCCAAATACCTTGGCAAGTTGTACGGCAGTTTACAACCCTCCCTGTGTGCCGTGAAAATGCTATAGAAGAAAAAAATGACAACGACTATACAACAAATTCAAAACATTTTCATCCTTAACACATAAATACCCTAAATTCCTATACTCCCGTCTTTCCCCTAAATTAATTCATCTCCCAGCTTTCCCCTATATAATACATCTCCCCTACACAAACAACTCACAAGCGATAAACAAAATATTCCTACCCAAGGGTCAACCTAATGTACCATTCACTTCTATCTCCCCCTGTACTTGCTATATGTATGTTATGTACTCTCTAGACACGAGCTGACCTAAATCTGTTTTGTTAGTCATAACATGAGCTTCTTTGAAGCGAAACATTCCCCGGTAAAATTCCTAGGCCCTACTTCTTACAAGACCGACCCGGGAAGGTATCAATACATAATATTTAAACACACTCTTACTACACCCACTCAGTAATATTAATTACATCCCTTACACCCCTGTCTCCTGACTACACAACAAATTAATACACAATTAAATAAAATACAAAAATATGCTCGCGTATATACACTGCAAATTATCATATCAAAATGCGGGTTTTACAGACCTGCTATTACACATTAGAGAGCATCCGTTTATCTTAGCACTTATCCTCACACAGTTAATATATAAAAGAAAAACCATTACACACATCATAGATACTGCTACTCATCCTAGAAAACCTATATGCACAACTTACATTTTTATTATTTCTATAAGATGGCACTTCAAGCTAAATTAACTTTAATTAATTCCCGGAAGAAAAGTTTACTTCAGCGTGCTAAGATCTATTATGAAACGAACTATCTACGACGTTAATTAAGTTTGTACACATACCCAAATTATCGAATTTCTCTCGCTGAGCAAATGCTAACTCACTGAGCAGATGATAAGGCGTTGATTCACGGCTGATTTTCTTGAGACAGTGAGAGCGCTAACTGATTTTGCCGCTACCTATATAATAAGATATTATAATGAAATCAGACGGGATGAGTCGTCGCGTGGCATCTCTTAAGTGCAGCCCTTAGACCAATATTATTGCTGCAAATAATTAAAATCTGACCTCAGCCAATAATATCGTAAACTAACTCATGACTCATGTTTATTCTGCTCCCGCGCGAAAAATTGCGTCACGTTAGATAATACTACTGACCGTTCGCGTTACCAATGTTAAATATGATTGGTTCGGCGTTGGTTCTGCGTACCCGGGTCAGGTTTCTAACCCACCCCCCCCCCTCGTTTAAACTGGGTAGGTGTTCCTAACGTCGTATAATTTGACCCACCCTAATAATATAACTCAATCTCCTCATGAAATAACAACGCAATTATTTACATAGAGAACAAGAGTGGGGCGAATTGAAAATAAAACCTACAGTAACTCTTCATCATCATCATCATCAGTTGCCATCTCCACAACGAAGGTTGGCTGTAATGGATCTCCAACGTCTTCTGTCTCTTGTCTTGGTGGTGCACTCTGATAGACTCTTTCCTGTCCATCTCTTGATATTATCTTCCCACTTATAGCGCTGTCTTCCCCTTGCACGTTTGCCTTCAACTCTCCCTTCTGTTATGGTCTTCTGCAAGGTGTTATGCCTTTTTATGTGGCCAAAGTATTTTAGCTGCCGAACTTTGACCTCCCTCATTAGTTCTCTTTTCATACCTAGATTTTCTAGGACCTCCTTATTTGTTTTCATCTCTTTCCATGAGATACGCCCCATTCTTCTATATATCCACATTTCAAGAGCCTCAATTCTTTCTTCCAAACGCTTATTCATCGTCCATGTTTCTGCACCATACAGAAATGCAGAATATATATAACACTTTATGATTCTCAGTTTTAATTTGTGAGATAACTGCTTGGATGTCAGTATATTTTTCATGTTGTTGAATGTAGCTTTGGCCATTCCTATTCTCTTCTTGATTTCTGTTTCACATCTGCCATCTTCTGTTATTATATGACCAAGATATACGTAGCTCTTGACTTGTTCCAGGATTTTCCCGTTTACGCTTATCTTTAATGTGGGTTTATCGTCTGTTTTGCTAATTATCATAGTTTTTGTTTTCTCAATATTAATGTCGAGTCCATATTCATGACTTATACTGTTCACTTGCTTCACTAGTTCTTGTAACTCCTGTTCGCTTTCAGCTAACAACATGGTATCATCTGCATATCTAAGGTTGTTTATTGACCTTCCACTGATGTTCAGTCCTGGTATTTCCTGTATCTGTTTGAAAATTTTTTCGGTGTATAAATTAAATAGGCAGGGGGACAGCACACAACCTTGTCTGACACCTCTTTTTATGTCTATGTATGGTGAATAATTCCTTCCCGATCTTACTGTGGCAGTTTGCTCCCAATAAAGGTTACTGAGTATTCTTATATCTTTTCCATCAATACCTATGTCTTCGAGGCATTCAATTATTTTCTCATGATGGACTCTGTCAAAAGCCTTCTTATAGTCAATGAAGCACATATACATACTTTTTTGAACCTCTGTATATTTTTCTGCTAATATTCTTAAACAAAATATTGCCTCTCTTGTTCCACTGTTCCGTCTAAAACCAAACTGTTCTTCTTGGATTTCGCTGTCTACTTTACTTTTTATTCTTTCCTGTATGATTTTGAGCAGTATCTTAATTGCATGACTCATCAGGCTGATTGTTCTGAAGTCTGAACATTCTGTTGCATTTGGTTTTTTTGGGCAATGTTATAAAAACTGATGTCTTCATGTCGTGTGGTATATATCCTGTATTGTATATATCGTTGCATATTTCTGTGATTGTATCTATACCAAAGCTCTCCAGAGCTTCTATCATTTCAATTTTTATGTTATCCATGCCTGCTGATTTTCCTTTTTGTATCATATGAATGGCATTCTCTACTTCTGATCTGAGAATGTTTGGGCCTTCATTAGAATCTGGTGATGGTTTTTTACCTCTGTTGTCCTCAAATAGTTCTTTTACGTATTCTGCCCATCTGTTTGATATGTCTTTCTCATCAAGTAATAATGCACCATTTTTGTTCTTAATACAGCTTCCTCCTTGTGTAAACCGCGACCGATTTGATAATTTCTTTATTTCATCATGCATATCTCTTGTCATGTGCTTTGCTTCCAAGTCTTCTATTTCCTTGCATTTTGTTTCTATCCACCGTTCTTTTGCTTCTCTACACATAGTACGTATGTCATTGTCAATTGTTTTATATTCTGGAGTGTTTTTTGCTTTCTTTCTTTCTGCCATTTTATTCAAGATGTCATCTGTCATCCAAATTTGATTTTTCTTAGACTCCTTTTTAGGTAAATTTGCATTTGCTGATTGTATGCTTGTTTTTAAGCATTCCCATTTTGCGGTTGCTTTTTCTTCTGGGTTTTCTCTTCTATACTGCTCCATGCTTTCTGTCAATAACTGTTGATATTTATTTTTGACATCAATTAAATATTTCTGTTTTATATCTGGTTGTTTCAGTGCTGATATTTCTATCTGGGGTTCCTCCTGTCTTCTGTTTCCTGCTCTTTTCAGCTTTATATTTACTTTGATGACGACTGGATTGTGATCTGAATTTATGTCGGCACCAGGATGTGTCTTTGCACTTGTGACACTGTTCTTAAATCTATGTTTTATCATGATATAGTCGATTTGATTTCGTGTTACATCTCCTGGGCTTTTCCATGTGTATAATTTCCTTGGGTGGTGTTCAAAAAAGGTGTTACATATGACCAACTGGTTTTCTTCACAGAACTGGATAAGTCTGTCTCCTCTATCATTTCTTGTCCCTAATCCATACTGTCCTACTATTTTCTTGTATTTTCCTTTTCCTACTTTTGCATTCATATCACCCATTACTATCAACACATCTGTAGATTTGACTGGTTTAAGTGTGTGTTGTAGCTCTTCATAGTATTCTTCTATTTCTTCCTCGCTGTGATCTTTAGTTGGTGCATAAGTTTGTAAGATTGATATGTCAAATGGCTTTGCTCTCATCTTTAGTAACATCATTCTGTCATTGTGCGTCCAGTATCCACATACGTATTTTTCTAACTCCTTCTTTATCAACATTCCTACCCCTCTTTCATGCTTTTCTCCTCCTGAGTGTATAAGCGTGTACTGGTCTCTTGTTATGTAGCCTGTATCCAAAAGTCTTGCCTCTGCAACTCCCAGTATATCGAGTTTCATGTCTGTTGCCTCTAATATAAGATTGTCAAGCTTTCCTTCTCCGTTTAGAGTTCTAACATTCCATGTTCCTATTTTTAGGCTTCTCCTACTAGTTTTTAGGTGGTCTTTCTCAGAATGCTCCCTTTCAACAGAATTTAAGGAACACTCGTCATTATGTACTTCCTTACTCATTAGAGGAGTTGCCTCTTCTCTGTTAATTTGTACAGTAGATTCTTCCCCAGGGGACAGAGAGTTCTCTACATATCGGTTCTTATCTTGTTGTTGTGATTCCATTACATTCTGTAGGAAGTACGTGGTAACTCTTCATACATGAAGGTAAATAATACATACAGACGAAGAATGGGGCCTGTTAAAAAATAAAATCACAGTAACTTCTCACAGTGGCCTTCAGTGGACAACATAAGGTGTCCTTGGCCTTCAGTGGACAACCTAAGGGGTTGTTGGCCTTCAGTGGACAATCTAAGGGGTTGTTGGCCTTCAGTGGACAATCTAAGGGGTTGTTGGCCTTTAGTGGACAACCTAAGGGGTTGTTGGCCTTCAGTGGACAGCCTAAGGGATCCATGGCCTTCAGTGGACAACCTAATGGGTTGTTGGCCTTCAGTGGACAATCTAAGGGGTTGTTGGCCTTCAGTGGACAACCTAATGGGCTGTTGGCCTTCAGTGGACAATCTAAGGGGTTGTTGGCCTTCAGTGGACAATCTAAGGGATTGTTGGCCTTCAGTGGACAATCAAAAAGGGGTCCATGGCTGAAGAAAGTTATTTATCTTGTTATTATTAATCCAGCAGCACTTGGGCTCTTGCCCTTCAGCCCAATGCCATGTAGTGCTATCAGCATGTTTTCTCAAGTTTTGTTGTCATTAGGATCAGGACCAACCAATGTCTGTAAACCTCTCTATTATCTTAAATGGCTGCTTGTATAAAGTAGGATTGAAGTGGTATCTGATCACTGACGACAAGAATCAGACTAGTGCCACTGGGACAGGAGATAATAAGAATAAGTAGATGCTGGTGATGGATAAGTCACACATTGAGGAAACTTGATAGCATTACAAGGTAGTTCTTGTCCTGGAATCTCCAAGGTAAGTGAGGTAGAGTGGAGACCAAACAACACATTGAGGAAACGTGATAGCATTACAAGGTAGTTCTTGTCCTGGAATCTCCAAGGTAAGTGATATAGAGGGGAGACCAAACAACATATTGAGGAAACTTGATAGCATTACAAGGTAGTTCTTGTCCTGGAATATCCAAGGTAAGTGAGGTAGAGTGGAGACCAAACAACACATTGAGGAAACTTGATAGCATTACAAGGTAGTTCTTGTCCTGGAATCTCCAAGGTAAGTGATGTAGAGGGGAGACCAAACAACATATTGAGGAAACTTGATAGCATTACAAGGTAGTTCTTGTCCTGGAATCTCCAAGGTAAGTGAGGTAGAGTGGAGACCAAACAACACATTGAGGAAACTTGATAGCATTACAAGGTAGTTCTTGTTCTGTAATCTTCAAGGTAAGTGAGGTAGAGTGGAGACCAAACAACATATTGAAGAAACTTGATAGCATTACAAGGTAGTTCTTGTCCTGGAATCTCCAAGGTAAGTGAGGTAGAGTGGAGACCAAACAACACATTGAGGAAACGTGATAGCATTACAAGGTAGTTCTTGTCCTGGAATCTCCAAGGTAAGTGAGGTAGAGTGGAGACCAAACAACACATTGAGGAAACGTGATAGCATTACAAGGTAGTTCTTGTCCTGGAATCTCCAAGGTAAGTGATATAGAGGGGAGACCAAACAACATATTGAGGAAACTTGATAGCATTACAAGGTAGTTCTTGTCCTGGAATCTCCAAGGTAAGTGAGGTAGAGTGGAGACCAAACAACACATTGAGGAAACTTGATAGCATTACAAGGTAGTTCTTGTTCTGGAATCTTCAAGGTAAGTGAGGTAGAGTGGAGACCAAACAACATATTGAAGAAACTTGATAGCATTACAAGGTAGTTCTTGTCCTGGAATCTCCAAGGTAAGTGAGGTAGAGTGGAGACCAAACAACATATTGAAGAAACTTGATAGCATTACAAGGTAGTTCTTGTCCTGGAATCTCCAAGGTAAGTGAGGTAGAGTGGAGACCAAACAACACATTGATGAAACTTGATAGCATTACAAGGTAGTTCTTGTCCTGGAATCTCCAAGGTAAGTGAGGTAGAGTGGAGACCAAACAACACATTGAGGAAACTTGATAGCATTACAAGGTAGTTCTTGTCCTGGAATCTCCAAGGTAAGTGAGGTAGAGTGGAGACCAAACAACACATTGAGGAAATTTGATAGCATTACAAGGTAATTCTTGTCCTGGAATCTCCAAGGTAAGTGAGGTAGAGTGGAGACCAAATAACACATTGAAGAAACTTGAAAGCATTACAAGGTAGTTCTTGTCCTGAAATCTCCAAGGTAAGTGAGGTAGAGTTTAGTCCATCCATGGAGAAGAGAACTATAGACAAACATCAAGAAGACATGGAAAGACTTTCAGCAGACGTCACGTGACAGGAAGTCTTGTGCTTCTTGAGTAGTTTGAGGGTGATGATGAAATCTTGGCACACAACGGTCAAGTCAAGCACCCGTTATGAAAATTAATCATTATACTGCTAACACTGACAAGTCAATTGTGTCAGTACATAACAGTCAATTATTGCAGTACTTGTTATTTATACTGTTCAAAAAAAGAAACGCAACATTTTTGATGTTACTTTTATAAAAGATATTCGTTGATTGGACATCAGTCAACCTATCGACTGTGTCCACCTGGTCATTAACTTCTCGTGGTTACCTGAATGTTACTCACCTCATGATTCGTGAGGTCATGAAAGAGGTCAAGGTCAAAACAACATTTTTGACAATAACTCCTGTCCGTTTGATCTGAAATTCGACGAGCTGCTGACATTGACTGGACTGTGGAGGACGCAGATGCAAGTCGATTCCTGAGGTGACGCTGCCGTATGAAGCGGTATTCGGCAGGAGTTGTGACTCTGGGTCTTCCACTGCGCGGCCGGTCTGCCACTGAGCCAGTTTCTTGAAATCGCCTCCAAAGGCGACTAATGGTGCTTCTAACCACATTAAATTGTCTGGCCACTACACTTTGTGACTGTCCAGTATGCAAACGTCCAATAATGATGAGTCGTTGTTCTGTAGTGAGATGAGCCATACTTGCGCATTGAATTTTCAACTGAATTTATTCGAGGAGCATAAATCTTTTATAGGCATTCAATAATATGGTCAGAGAGTTTTGTGTTCAGTAAGTTTCACGGGATTCTCATGAACCTGTCACGAGTTATCGTCAAAAATGCTGTTTTGACCTTGACCTCTTTCATGACCTCACGAATCATGAGGTAAGTACAATTCAGGTAACCACGAGAAGTTAATGACCAGGTGGACACAGTCGATAGGTTGACTGATGTCCATTCAGCGAATATCTTTTATAAAAGTAACACCAAAAATGTTGCGTTTCTTTTTTTGAACAGTATATAATGAAAGTCGCTAATTACAACATTTCTGTTAAGTCTAGATGGTCCCCAGTAATATATCTTATGTAGAGCTTCGTAACCTTTTAGTCTTAGTCTCACACCCCTTTACAGTATCTTAAGTAGCCTCACATTCATTTACAGCATCTCAGGTAGTCTCACACCCCTTTACAGTATCTTAAGTAGCCTCACACCCTTTACAGTATCTTAAGTAGCCTCACACTCTTTACAGCATGGTAAGAGCCACTCACCTCCCATTACAACATCTTAAGAAGCCTCACACCCCTTTATCTTCTAGCTTGCAAAACATGTCAGAAGCACAAAGACAGGTATAAACGTACCTGTTTACATCAAATGAAAACTTATTTTATTATGTATTCAGTGTATGTATTGAGCCCTGAAAATGGGTCATTAGATTTAGAGGTACATCAATTAAAAATGCTTGTTGGAGTCATTTCCAGTGCTTGTTCATACAGCTGTAGACATAATGAACACAATTTTTACCAACATTATAAACTTTATATGTGTGTGTGTGTGAGTGTGTGTGTGAGTGTGTGGGTGGGGGTGGGTGAATGAATTGTCCCAGTACTGCAACGTCATTAATTACTCAGTTCTATTAGAGAAGAGAATAGGAATGGCCAAAGCTACATTCAACAACATGAAACATATACTGACATCCAAACAGTTATCTCACAAATTAAAACTGAGAATCATAAAGTGTTATATATATTCTGCATTTCTGTATGGTGCAGAAACATGGACGATGAATAAGCATTTGGAAGAAAGAATTGAGGCTCTTGAAATGTGGATATATAGAAGAATGGGGCGTATCTCATGGAAAGAGATGAAAACAAATAAGGAGGTCCTAGAAAATCTAGGTATGAAAAGAGAACTAATTAAGGAGGTCAAAGTTCGGCAGCTAAAATACTTTGGCCACATAAAACGGCATAACACCTTGCAGAAGACCATAACAGAAGGGAGAGTTGAAGGCAAACGTGCAAGGGGAAGACAGCGCTATAAGTGGGAAGATAACATCAAGAGATGGACAGGAAAGAGTCTATCAGAGTGTACCACCAAGACGAGAGACAGAAGACGTTGGAGATCCATTACAGCCAACCTTCGTTGTGGAGATGGCAACTGATGATGATGATGATGATTAGAGTTAGATCTCCTAATCTCTTTTTTTTTAATTAAATGCTCCTTTTGCTGCGTAACGTGAGGTCAAAGACTTTATTGTGTAAAATTTGTTTGATTTCAGCACTGTCTTAAACATTTTGATCTTAGCCAAAATCTCGATCCATTTTTTAATTAAAAAACAAGTGAAAAAATCTTTGTAATGAAATCTGTCAAATAATATTTATAAAGGAAATATCTCATTAAACTACAACATGTAGAGTTTAAATATGAAAATTAAATATTCCACACACACACACACACACACACACACACACACACACACACACACACACACACACACACACACACACACACACACACACACACACACACACACACACACACGCACACACACACACACGCACACACACACACACACACACACACACACACACACACGCACGCACACACACACACGCACACACACACACACCACACACATATATACACACACACACCCACACCCACACACACACCACACACATATATATATACACACACACGCACACACACACACGCACGCACGCACGCACGCACGCACCCACACCCACACGCACACACGCACACACCACACACATATACACACACACACCCACACCCACACACACACCACACACATATATACACACACACACACACACACACACACACACGCACACACACACGCACACACACGCACGCACGCACGCACGCACGCACGCACCCACACCCACACGCACACACACACACACCACATACATATATACACACACACACACCCACACCCACACACACACACCACACACACACACACACACACACACACACACACACACACACACACACACACGTATGAAGTAAGCTTGACAATTGACTGTGAAATATGCTGTAATTTAGTGTCTTATTTTATGTCAGTGTAAAAGTGCTCTCCCTGCCACTTTTATAGAGAACTACAAGATACCCAGAGGAAAATCAACAGTTAAGTTTAATGCCATACAAAGACGTATAAAACACAGTAAGTACACTAATTATAACTATTGAAATACTGTACTGTACCATGCTGGATATTTACTAAATATCTAAACCAGAAAATTGAAAACCCAGTGGCTAAGATAGTAACAAGATAAAACATATATCAGCTCAGGAGGGAAAGCTTTCATGTTTACATCTGAAATGGTAGCAATAGTAAAAATAATGGAACTAAGTACTAGGAAGTTTATTTTTATGTCAAGTTGGGTTAGCTTTCAATCTTCCTTTGTCTATCTGTCAGCCTCTTCATTTCTGGAGATGTTGAAGTGAGATGGGATCCGTTGTTGTTTTGATGAGTTGATGGGTGGAGATCGGGCACTCAACATTTGATCATTGTTGCCTCTTCTCGTTCCATCTTAGTCTACCCTGTTCAACCTGAAATTTGGTTATAAAGTGATGACATAGTTTGTGGAGTGTTACTCTAAAAAAAAAGGAGAACAAGCAAAGAAGGCTAATTCACTTGTTCGTTCCTGAGAAGTATGCCTTCAACAATATAATTGCCAAGTCCCCCTGTCGAGTACCATCACTTCATGATCATTCCATGTTCTCCTCATAATTTAAATGTCTGTTTTCATTTCTCTTCTTCTAGTATATTTTAATCTCGCACTAAAACTCTTATCTGGCAGATTTTAGAAACAAAAACTGCCTATCAACAGTATAAGGGATACAGATTTGGCCATACCTACCACACTCTGCCCGCTGTCTCGTTGACTAAGGATAACAAATTAAACTGTCAGCTTTCACAAATGAACCCCCACAACAGTAACCTCATAAGTTTTCAAACAATTTCTTCTTCTTCTTTGATCCTTAGCAGCCGACCGTCAAAGCAGTCTGTGGCCATTACGCCTGGTGGCGTCTTGTAGGGCAACAACAAATTAATTCCACTTTGCTTGGTCGGCGGCCATTTTTTGTACAGTGCCCCAACTCTGGTTCATTCTTTGCATCTCAGCCTCCACAGTCCTACGCCAAGTTGTTTTTGGTCGGCCTCTCTTTCGTTTTCCTTCAGGGGTCCATAGCATAGCTGTTCTTGTGATGGCATCAGGGTCTCTTCTGAGGACATGGCCAACCCAGCTCTAGCGTCTGCCAGCTATGATGGTGTGCATGTCCTCTTGCTTGCTTCGAGTAAGCAGATCATGGTTGGTGATGGTATTCGGCCAAAAAATTCGGAGAATTTTCCTTAGGCATGTTGTGTGAAAAGAGGACAATTTCGACATTTCCTTCTCTGTAACTCTCCAGCTCTCCGCGCCATAGAGAAGCACAGAAAGCACACAGCTCTGATATAATCCTAATTTTGTGCTTGTGCTGTACTGAGAGGACTTCTAGATGTTGTTTAGAATAAAAAAGTCTGCTCTTGCTTTGTTCATTCTGTTGTTGATGTCTTTGCTTGCTCCGCCGTCTAGTGTTACTATGCATCCTAGATATGTGAAGGCATCTGTCTGTTCCAGTTGCTGATTCCTTACTGTCGTAGATTTTTGATAGGGGAATTAAGACTTAGGTTGGTCCCTTCTGAATAGAATAGAATGAGTGATAGTTCAGTGAGAGATGATAATAGAAATAGAGTTCCACGAGTGAGATGGTAGAAATAAATAGAGGCTGTCTCTGAAATCGAGGGATCTTCTCTCTCTCAGCCTATCGTCTACAACAGATCTAGAGGAGTCAGACAGTCTATTGACTATATATATAATATATATATATATATATATATATATATATATATATATATATATATATATATATATATATATATATATCTATACACCACTCACGTGCACACACACAAGGGACAACAGTTAGACACACAGACGTGGGAAAACTATAACAATGATTATGTAGATATTTTGGAATGAGCTGACCGACACTCTGATTAAGTTTACGTGAATTTCAATTATCAGAAAATTTCATCACAACACATAAAAAGTACATCGAGCATATACAAATAGTGATAAAGTCAATAAAATGCTACAAGAATGATAGACACATTGGTATGATCCTTCCCCTCGATGTATAGCCCACAGTCCCGTTAGAAGAAAAGTGATAGCCCCAAAGAGTCACAGATACATATGCTTGAGTCTAAGATTTCCCTTTAAAGGTATGAACAGACTTTGATATTCTGATCTATCCTAAGGAAAAATATTGTTATCAACAAAACTTGCTTAAAGAAAATTTAAGACAGCAAAAGTGGGTGCCAAAATACAACAATAAAAAAATCACTTAGTCTACTTTCACTCTGTTCTTTCATCAGGGCCCTTGACATGCCTTCTTACCTAATAGCCTGCTGGTGTTCGCCATCTGGCGCAAACTTTAAGACACCCACATACTTTACTCTGTTGTTCTTGTGATGAAGCGGATCCCAGCTCTGCAGATTTTTCTTGGTTTCATCCAATGGGTCCGGTGAGCGTCCTCTTCATGCGATATTTTTTGTTCAGAGTTTAGTTAGTGTCGCTTTATCAGTTCAGGTAAGAATTAATGTAGGCGGGTTCACAGTGTCAGAATCACGAGGTTTCCCTTAGTTAGGAAAATGACCGGTTTATTTTTTAACTTCGATAAAAGGGTAAAATTCTTTGTCACACCACAAGTTTTCAAAAATGCCGGAATGTTACTGTTTGTAATATTTTAATTGCCACCAGGGCTGAAATGTACTTGAGAGTTTGTGAAGAAATATGATCTGGCTCACTAGGCACAGTATAGGCATTTAGTCTTTTAAAGATAAAATGTTTCTTCTCTCAGTTGTACTAAAACGCTCGCAGAGTTGGGTTACCTCAGTTTCACTCCAAACAGAACTACGGCAATCTCCACGAAACTAGAATTTATTCACTAGATAGGTATTCTAGAAGCACGGCAAAATTTGACGAGAAAACTAAGAACTTCGCTATACAAGCTTATTTCTCTAGCACGAGCGATCCGTCTACTGCAACTTAGGAGTATGAATGAGATCAAGTTTAAAACTCTGGTTAATATCTTAAACAGACAAAGGATGTGCGCTATTTCCAAAAACCCCCGTCTCCCCTCTCTTAACACTTCCCATTAACTTAGACGTTGTCCATAACTGCCAAACGTGCGTCTTGACACCTCACGCCAAGAAAATGGCCGTTAAGCGCTCGTGTCAGATGAAAATGCCAGACTATATGTCTCATTTCTAAGCGGTGCAGATGGCCGCCGTTCACACCTCACGCCGAGAACTAGCCGAAGAAAACTCTCGTGTCAGATGAAAATGTGAGACGATTGTCTGCATCTATGTCTGACTAGACGACTTATCACACATTTCGTCTACCTGCAGGGCCTGACATCTACGTAATAAAATGCGTTTCCAGTATGAGAAAGAAACGATAAAGTCAGAATGGGAAAGTAAATATTTTGTCGCAAACGAACGAATGCGAAAAACAGGAAAAGAATAAAAGAGCGATAATAAAGCAGAGGACACGGGTAGAAAAAGAAAAGAATATAGAAAATGTATTGAACATAAATCTCTCTCCGACACTTACTGATATGGGCTCAGGGTTGCTCACATTGAGCGTCATGACCTCTGTCTTCTTTAGGTTGATGTTCAAGCCCACTTGCTGGCTATACTTATTAAGTCTATCCGTTTTTTCCTGGATGTGTTGATGTGAATATATATATATATAATATATATATATATATATATATATATATATATATATAATATATATATATATATATATATATATATATATATATATATATATATATATATATATATTACAAGAACATTAATAGAAAGAGCCATAGAGGTGATGACAGACCTGAACTTGTGCTTTATAGATTACACCAGCGGTGGCCAAACTACGGCCCGCGGGCCAGATCCGGCCCGCCAACCAGTTTTGACTGGCCCGCCAACCTGTTTTGGCCGGCCTCTTATTGTTGATTGAAGCCACACTCTTCACAATGAAATAACACACAAATGTATGTTTGAAATAAATAATTACATGTCATATTACAAATTACAAAACAAATTGAAACAACAGATTCATTAAATTTATTTTTTACAGTAATTTCAGTTCGAAGACTGGTATACATGTTTTGGCAGATGTGCAGTACAGTAGTTTGCCGTTGCTTTCTGTACGTGGTTCATTATATATGTAAAACTAAATATCAGAACGTTATTTTTTAAGGATTGTATAGGTCTGGCCCTCGAGTGTTACCCTTAACCATAATCTGGCACTCGGCCAACCTTAGCTTGGCCACCACTGGATTACACCAATGCATTCGACAAGGTGAAACATGAGGAAATTATATTTAAAAAAATGTTAGAAAGTATGAACATTGATGGTAACGACTTGAGGATAATAAAGAACATTTACTGGCAACAAATAGCAGTTGTCAGAATTAGCAGGCAAATTGGAAAGAATCAGCAAGTAGGAAAAGGGTGTCAGGCAGGGATTTGTGCTGTCACCTGATCTGTTTAACCTGTACAGTGAAAATATTTTGAGATCTATAGAGGACTTGCCAGGAATATCATTTGGCGGACATAATTTAATCAACTTAAGATACGCTGATGATGTACCGTAGTCTTAATAGCAAAACGTGAGAAGGAGCTGCAGGAAATAGTTGATACTATAGCGAGAGACAGTGAAAATAAAGCCCTTGACCTTAATAGCAAAAAGACAGAAGTAATGGTCGTCTCAAAGAAAAGGGCTTCCCCAAAATGCACTATCAAATTGAATGAAACAGTTTTAAAACAAGTCAATAAATTCAAATACCTGGACACATTAAATAACAACGGATGGAAGATGCATCTCAGAAATAAAGACCGGAATAGCTCAAGCACAAGCAGCTTTCTATAAAATGAAGAGTATTTTATACAACAATTCATTGTTATTGGAAGTAAGAAAGAGAGTTCTTCAGTGTTATATAGAACCAATTCTTACATATGGGAGTGAGTCATGGACAATTGGCAAACAAGCAGGGGAGGCACTGGAGGCCACAGAGATGTGGTTTTACAGAATAAAGTTAAAAATACCATGGACAGTCAAAAGGATAATGAGGATGTCCAGAAAGAAGCCAATGATCAAAGGAAACTTATTTCACAAGTTAGAAAGAAACAATCCACTTTTTTAGGGGCATGTTATGAGAAGAGGAAAGCTGGAAAATATCGTAACAACTGGTAAGATTGAGGAAAAAAGAGATAGGGGAAGACAAAGAGAGCAAATACTGGACTGTTTGACATCGTGACATGGACAGAAATCAACAGCCCAATTGATCAATTGTACTGGTGACAAGAAGTTGTGGAAAGACATGATCTCCTACACCACTAGGCATGGTACTTGAAAAATAAGATTTTCACTGGACTCTTTATTCTCTTCCATATCCGATTCCTTTTTTGACATCCGCACCGCACGGTGCTCCTCGATACTAGAAAAAATTGCGCACCATTTTCGTACACAATCACTGACATTGTTACTGCACGAATGCTCACAAGGATCTTCGTTACACACTCATTGAGGCATACTGGGAATAAAGTGTTAGGTCATATTTTCTTGACCATAGACACACTAAGGCTGATGTGGTTAGCATCACGCCGGCCGCCTTAAATTTCCTAGAGTTGCTCTGGTATCCACTTCAAGAGGCTAGGTCGACCCCAGAGCCGTCTGATGTTTGAAAAGCTAGGAAGCCAGTGCACTAACTACTGCACAACCGCTGCTCCCTCCAATGCTCACAAGTCAGATGTAATAAACAAACTAGTTCAGTCAGTCACACTTCACATTCAATCCGATGCAAACATCATAAAAAGCGCTCTATGAAGCACATGTGTCAACACATATCACTAAGACATATTTTAACAATAATGACGTCATTAACAAATGCTTTCACATTCAGTTTTTAATCAATGCTGATCTAGAAATGTAATAAACATGGTAAGGCCCGAGTCAAGGCATATTCTGTCATAGTCATTAGTTAATGACTTCAAGTCTAAGGTTACTCAATGTGCTGAGAGACAGAATGACTACTAGGAAAGTAGTAAGAAGCGTATACATACTTTGAAGGCCAGCACGTGACAACACCTCGACATTTGTCACTTTATCTTTCCACGAGATGCCGAGGACGCGGCGTAGACACCGCAAATGGAAGGTATTGAGCCTTCTTTCTTGCTTAGCATAGGTCGTCCAGGTCTCGCTGCCATATAGGAGTGTGCTGGTGACACAGGCATTATATACCGCAGCTTTGGTCTTCATTGTGATTTTAGAGTTTCCCCAAACACGCGATGTGAGGCGGGCAAAGGTAGCTGCAGCTTTGCCAATGCGGCTGTCGATTTCTGTATCCAGTGAGAGTTTGTCATTGATGGTAGACCCTAGGTATGTGAAGTGGTGCACCACTGCCAATTCATAGTTATCGATAGTGATAACTGGTGCAGCACCCACATCCTGACTCAGCACATTCGTTTTCTTTAGACTTATTGTGAGGCCAAAGTCCTTGCATGCTTTAGTGAAGCGATTCATTAAGCTCTGAAGCTCCTGTTGGCTTTGAGTGACGACTGCAGCATCATCAGCGAACAACAAGTCTCTTATAGTGACCCTTCTGATTTTTGTTTTTGCCTTCAGCCTTGAAAGATTAAACAGACGGCCATCTGACCTAGTGTGAAGGCATATTCCTTCAGTTGCATCTCTGAATGCATGTTTCAAGAGTAAGGCAAAGAAGATTCCGAAGAGGGTCGGAGCCAGAACACCGCCTTGTTTAACGCCACTTCGTATATCAAAGGGCTGTGACGTGCTTCCAGCATATTGGACTGTTCCCTTCATGCCGTCATGGAATGACTTTATCATTTCCAGCATTTTAGAAGGGCAGCCTATTTTCAGGAGGATTTTAAAGAGTCCATCCCTACTAACCAGGTCGAATGCTTTTGTGAGGTCTATAAAGGCGATATATAATGGTCTTTTCTGCTCTCTTGATTTTTCCTGAAGCTGGCGGAGAGAGAAGATCATGTCTGTTGTTGATCTGCCAGCTCGGAATCCACACTGTGACTCTGGATATATCCGCTCAGCTAACTTGTGTAGTCGCATTAAGATGACTTTGGCAAAAACCTTACCAACAATACTAAGAAGAGAGATGCCTCTGTAGTTATTGCAATCACTTCTGTCTCCTTTATTTTTATACAGTGTTACAATCTTGGCATCTCGCATGTCTTGAGGAATAATTGTCTCTTCCCAGCACTGGCACAGCATCCTATGCAGGGGATGTAATAGCGTGCTCTTACAACATTTGATTAAATCAGGAGGAATCCCATCCCTTCCTGGTGCTTTGCCAGAGGCAAAGCTATCAATGGCCTTGCTGAGTTCCTCTAATGTTGGTTCGGCATCCAGCTCCTCCATAGTTGGCAGACTGTTGACACCATCAAGGGCTGCAGGCGTAACGGTATTGTCTCTAGCGTAAAGCTCAGAGTAGTGCTCGACCCACCTCTCCATCTGCTTACCCTTATCGGTTAGCTTCTCTCCGCTGATGATTTTTAGCGGTGCCATCTTACTTTTATGGGGGCCAAGTGCTTTCTTTATATCGTCATACATTTGTCTAATGTTGCCTGTTTGCGCTGCGATCTGGAGGCTCTCACTGAGCTGGAGCCACTAGTCATTTGCACAGCGTCGAGCAGTTTGTTGAACTTTGCTTCTCGTAGCCCTCAGGATCTGTAGGGTTCTGGCACTCGGTGAACGTTTGTATTCATTCATAGCACTGCGCTTAGCTTCAATGACAGGTGCCATCACATCTGATGAAGCATCAAACCAGTCATTTGACTTTGCTGTTTTCCTACCAAAGGTGGCAAGTGCAGTACTTTGAATGGTGTTCCGTAGATGCTCCCAGTTCTCTGTAATAGTATCACCATGCTGAGGGCTACTGAGCACTTTCTCGAAGGTCGCAGTGAATTGAGCGATCATGAAAGGGTCTGACATCTTGCTGGTATCAATGCGTGGTTTCCCTTCATGTCTGACACGATAGAGTTTTCTTGGTTGTGCTCTGATTTTGCAGCAAACCAAGGAGTGATCTGTATCACAGCCTGCACTATGGTACGAGCGCGTGGAGAGCACAGACCTGAGGAGTGGCCTTCTGACGAGAATCAGGTCAAGTTGGTGCCAGTGCTTGGATCGTGGGTGTCTCCATGACACCTTATGCTGGGGTTTTGTCTGAAAGTAGGTGTTGGTCACGCAGAGGTCATGGTGGACGCACAACTCTAAGAGCCGTTGTCCATTTTCATTCATCTTGCCAATACTAAACCTGCCCAGACATGAAGGCCATGAAACATTATCGGCACCCACTCTAGCGTTAAAGTCACCAAGGAGAACAAGCTGTTCTTGCCTAGGTATGCTTTTGATAATTGCTGTTAGATTCTCGTAGAACTCATCTTTAACTTCTGAGGCAGAGTACAGAGTAGGAGCATACACACTGACAAGGGTGATGGGACCTGTGCTAGTTTGCAGGCGGAGCGTTAACAGGCGTTCTGATCCATTCTCGCCTGGTTCAACCATTTTAGTTAGCGATTTTTTGACCGCAAAACCTACTCCGTGTTCTCTAGCTTTATTAAGATCTTTCCCTTGCCAATAAAATGTGTAGTCCTTCTCGCTCACCGTTCCAGAGCGCGCCAGGCGCTTTTCCTGAAGTGCAGGTATATCCACCTGAAGTCGTTTAAGCTCATCATTAATTATGGCTGTTGTTAAATCACGTTTTATTTGTTAAATGCCGTGAATGTCCACCAGTTGATAAATGTAGATGTTGGGACTGGTGTAGTAAAGTGTAACGATTGTCAACTCATTAAACCCAGCACAGTTTTGGTCATACAGGTCATCTTGTCCTGGAACGTGATGAGGCTCCGACAAGAATGTGAGTGTAGACAATGAGTGTGTATATGAATGTCAGAACGCGAATGGTAGAATGATTCGATAGAGTTGACAGGTTGGTAGTACATCACTCATACTCACACTGTTCGAATTCAAGAAGTACTGGAACTACGGTGGTCTTTTTATAACATTTAATGGGACGCACACTTGGACAGTACGTGTATGGTTACAGGAACAAATGTCGACATAGACAGCATAATGTTGATCACAGGAATATCATCTTAAGTTAGCATTCATGCTTGGCAAATATCATAATGGAGCATTCGTAAATAAGCATTCAGAGTTCCATCATGTAAATCATCTGGCTTTACTGACTGGGCACGTCAGACCATAACCAATATATAGGAAGGCTCCTAGACCTAACCTCGTCTAGCGAATATCCCTTCACGTAAAGTTCAATATATATATTTTCCATAAAGGTATAGGAATCCCAGACATGGGTTCTCACATGTAGCAGTGATCTCTTGGTTCATCGAGCGATAGTACAGGCATCCCTTTTTCTCACTCGATAAATACAAAGTATACGGATTTCAACATGGCTGTTCTTCTCTCGTGAGCTTCACTCACTATTGGATACAGACCAAAATTGGTCATTCGTTAAATGTCCTCATTTCTTCATAGCTTCTATCATAGAGGTAATTGAATAATATCATACAATCTAGTGCTGATACATAGGAATGTCATCTTCCTTTGAATAAATATTCTTTTCAAAAGTACCACTGTGCATCTGCTTATCGACAACGATGGCGAAGCCCAAGTTCATAATAAATTGTGGGTTTACCTTTCTATGCGAAATATAACTTTGCCATTCCTTGGCAAAAGAGAATAAACACTGGGGTAAAGTACATACAACATGTCTAAATGACTATCACTTTTCCCCATTTACTTATAGATCACTTTTCGGCGATAAGCCGGCTACAACAAAATTCGACATCCCGACAGGATGACAGCCATGAATCACACCCCCTGCTAGCGATACTTCCGCTGCATAGCCTTTGACCTTTTCTAGCGACAACCAACATAGTTCGACTTAGAAATGTAAAGATATCCATATATAAGACAGACTCGTCCTACTCATACAAACACTACGTATAAATTCAGGCCATAGATATACTGAAGCAAGAACAATCTATTCCTACCCAGGCAAAGAATAAATCGCAGTAGGCCTAGATTCGTCCGCGGAGTCCGATCGAAGATGACGGAACTCCTTTCAAGGGAAGTAACTCAAAAATGACTTCTCCTTAAGCACTTAAAAAGGAAATACTTTGTTTACAAAATATTTGCGAACATAATAAGTATATAAATGTATTATATTGCAAGATAGTAAAGATTGCACTTTACAGCTGTCTTCCTTACATCGTTTACATCCTGTAGGTTTTCGGATAGTCCAGTCAACATAGTCCGGATGTTCCAGCATCCCAATCTGAGAGTTTCCTTATTTCTATTTTTTCGATAATTGCTTGGTGCAAAATTTTCTGTCCACAGTTCGGGTTTGACCCTAATCCCCATGCACCCAATGGGGAAAGCAGACAGTGGCGGGACAACACCTTATTGACTGGGGGCTGCCCAGCTTGAAGCGGGCGGTAGCTGTCCAGTGAGATCCTAGAACCTCTCCCATTGTCGGAAGTAGCCCCTGGCGCCATGCCCTACGCCAATTGGGCAAAATGCTTATAACCGGTAACTGCTACTTCCCGTGTTTTGCCGACACCTATAGGGTGAAGCTGGAGTGTCCTCTCCAGGGCGCGAGCTTGGGCACAGTTATATGGAGATCAAGCTGTTGCCCATGCAGCATGTTCCCCCTCTCCACACAGCCGGTAGATCCAAAGGAACGGCAGTAGCCGATACAGTTTGGTACCAGCCATGTCGCCGGAGTTGCCAGAATAATGTCGAATCGACATTAGACTGCCTTAGGGACTCCGACTCCGGATTTATCCTCAGGGTTTACTCCCGAAGCCAATTCCATAAATGGATATTCCCGCAAGGCAGCGGTGGTTTGAATTCAGAGTTCCTTCTCTTAGATAAGCTACCAACCAAGGATCACGAGCCCTATCTGCCCGAAATATTATATTATGCATTATGTAAAAAACTAGAATTATCGCAGGAGGTACGGGGATCGTGTTGTTTCGCCAATGTATTCTACAAATGTAACGAAGAAACGTGGATGTAGAAGGAGAGGTAGGAGAGAGAGAGCAAAAAAATAAGAGCTGGTAAGAGAAAAACAAGACAGAAAGCGGACAGACTCTCTATGAATTACATACGTATAGGTAGGTGCCGGTACTGGAATTGTCGAGGTACCTACCAACTGGCAGACATTATTCAAACAATCATCTCTGATTTTTTATATACCGTGTACTAATGCCTAGGTTTTAGATATTACACAAATTATTGTAGGTCTGACAGACTAGGACAAGAGATGTATGTGAAATATGAACTTCCTCATGCATGGCTAAATATAAGTTTCCATTCTAATGAGGATGCAGAATTGCATGGAAGTGTACTGCATTTAAGCGTTCAAGAATGGCAAGTCTTCAATTTATATGCCTATGTGGATCGTCTTCCGGAAGGGTGTACCTAGAAGCTCTTGACAAAATTGCAAGAAGAACCTAACGAGATGTGCTATATTGACGGTGATTTTAATGCTACATATATGGAGTGGGGTAACTCCACAGAAAATAGACAGGATGTTGCCTTGAGCCAGGCTTAAGCTTAAACTTATCCATTATAAATTATGGACGCCCAAAAAGACTGGCATCTAAACCCGTGGATACTGATGGTGTCTTAGATCTAACATTCATTTCTAACGCTGCCGCCACTTTTGCACATTGGGATGTAAAGCACGCTCAAGATCATCTACCCTGTATAGCATTCATTGCCAAGGGAAATGCTGCCAGGCACAGGAAATCAGAACAATCTTTTCAGTGACATACAGGCCCGTAAGCCCTGTGTACATATTGCGTCAACTTGTGAAACAAAAGACAACTCGAACACCTCTTACACAACCACCCCCCGGTGGAATGAGACAGTAGAGACAGCTTTTACACAACCACCCCGCCCCCCGCAGGTGGAATGAGACAGTAGAGACAGCTTTTACACAACCACCCCGGTGGAATGAGACAGTAGAGACAGCTTTTACACAACCACCCCGGTGGAATGAGACAGTAGAGACAGCTTTTACACAACCACCCCGGTGGAATTAGACAGTAGAGACAGCTTTTACACAACCACCCCCCCCCCGGTGGAATGAGACAGTAGAGACAGTTTTTACACAAACACCCACTGGTGGAATGAGACAGTAGAGACAGCTTTTACACAACCACCCCGGTGGAATGAGACAGCAGAGTCAGCTTTTACACAACCACCCCCCAGTGGAATGAGACAGTAGAGACAGCTTTTACACAACCACCCTGGTGGAATGAGACAGTAGAGACAGCTTTTACACAACCACCCCCACGGTGGAATGAGACAGTAGAGACAGCTTTTACACAAGCACCCCCCGGTGGAATGAGACAGTAGAGACAACATTTACACAACCACCCCCACGGTGGAATGAGACAGTAGAGACAGCTTTGACACAACCACCCCCCGGTAGAATGAGACAGTAGAGACAGCTTTTACACAACCACCCCCCGGTGGAATGAGACAGTAGAGACAGCTTTTACACAACCACCCCCCGGTGGAATGAGACAGTAGAGACAGCTTTTACACAACCACCCCCACGGTGGAATGAGACAGTAGAGACAGCTTTGACACAACCACCCCCCGGTAGAATGAGACAGTAGAGACAGCTTTTACACAACCACCCTGGTGGATTGAGACAGTAGAGACAGCTTTTACACAACCACCCTGGTGAAATGAGACAGTAGAGACAGCTTTTACACAACCACCCCCACGGTGGAATGAGACAGTAGAGACAGCTTTTACACAACCACCCCCGGTAGAATGAGACAGTAGAGACAACATTTACACAACCACCCCCCGGTAGAATGAGACAGTAGAGACAACATTTACACAACCACCCCCGGTAGAATGAGACAGTAGAGACAACATTTACACAACCACCCCCCGGTAGAATGAGACAGTAGAGACAACATTTACACAACCACCCCCCGGTAGAATGAGACAGTAGAGACAACATTTACACAACCACCCCCCGGTAGAATGAGACAGTAGAGACAACATTTACACAACCACCCCCGGTAGAATGAGACAGTAGAGACAGCATTTACACAACCACCCCCGGTAGAATGAGACAGTAGAGACAACATTTACACAACCACCCCCGGTAGAATGAGACAGTAGAGACAACATTTACACACCCCCCCCCGGTAGAATGAGACAGTAGAGACAACATTTACACAACCACCCCCCGGTAGAATGAGACAGTAGAGACAACATTTACACAACCACCCCCCCCCCCCCCGGTAGAATGAGACAGTAGAGACAACATTTACACAACCACCCCCCGGTAGAATGAGACAGTAGAGACAACATTTACACAACCACCCCCGGTAGAATGAGACAGTAGAGACAGTAGAGACAACATTTACACAACCACCCCCCGGTAGAATGAGACAGTAGAGACAACATTTACAATACTACACCCCGGTAGAATGAGACAGTAGAGACAACATTTACACAACCACCCCCGGTAGAATGAGACAGTAGAGACAACATTTACACAACCACCCCCGGTAGAATGAGACAGTAGAGACAACATTTACACAACCACCCCCCGGTAGAATGAGACAGTAGAGACAACATTTACACAACCACCCCCGGTAGAATGAGACAGTAGAGACAACATTTACACAACCACCCCCCCGGTAGAATGAGACAGTAGAGACAACATTTACACAAGACAGTAGAGACAACATTTACACAACCACCCCCCGGTAGAATGAGACAGTAGAGACAACATTTACAGTAGAGACACAACCACCCCCGTAGAATGAGACAGTAGAGACAAACACAACCCCCCGGTAGAATGAGACAGTAGAGACAACATTTACACACCCCCCCCCCCCGGTAGAATGAGACAGTAGAGACAACATTTACACAACCACCCCCCGGTAGAATGAGACAGTAGAGACAACATTTACACAACCACCCCCGGTAGAATGAGACAGTAGAGACAACATTTACACAACCACCCCCCGGTAGAATGAGACAGTAGAGACAACATTAACACAACCACCCCCCGGTAGAATGAGACAGTAGAGACAACCCAGTAGAATGAGACAGTAGAGACAACCCGGTAGAATGAGACAGTAGAGACAACATTTACACAACCACCCCCCGGTAGAATGAGACAGTAGAGACAACATTTACACAACCCCCCCCCGGTAGAATGAGACAGTAGAGACAACATTTACACAACCACCCCCCGGTAGAATGAGACAGTAGAGACAACATTTACACAACCACCCCCGGTAGAATGAGACAGTAGAGACAACATTTACACAACCACCCCCCGGTAGAATGAGACAGTAGAGACAACATTTACACAACCACCCCCCGGTAGAATGAGACAGTAGAGACAACATTTACACAACCACCCCCCGGTAGAATGAGACAGTAGAGACAACATTTACACAACCCCCCCCCGGTAGAATGAGACAGTAGAGACAACATTTACACAACCACCCCCCCGGTAGAATGAGACAGTAGAGACAACATTTACACAACCACCCCCCCGGTAGAATGAGACAGTAGAGACAACATTTACACAACCACCCCCGGTAGAATGAGACAGTAGAGACAACATTTACACAACCACCCCCCGGTAGAATGAGACAGTAGAGACAACATTTACACAACCACCCCCCGGTAGAATGAGACAGTAGAGACAACATTTACACAACCACCCCCCGGTAGAATGAGACAGTAGAGACAACATTTACACAACCACCCCCCGGTAGAATGAGACAGTAGAGACAACATTTACACAACCACTCCCCGGTAGAATGAGACAGTAGAGACAACACTTACACAAACACTCCCCCCTCCGGTAGAATGAGACAGTAGAGACAACATTTACACAACCACCCCCCCGGTAGAATGAGACAGTAGAGACAACATTTACACAACCACCCCCCGGTAGAATGAGACAGTAGAGACAACATTTACACAACCTTACTACGGTAGAATGAGACAGTAGAGACAACATTTACACAACCACCCCCGGTAGAATGAGACAGTAGAGACAACATTTACACAACCACCCCCCGGTAGAATGAGACAGTAGAGACAACATTTACACAACCACCCCCCCGGTAGAATGAGACAGTAGAGACAACATTTACACAACCCCCCCCCCCCCCGGTAGAATGAAACAGTAGAGACAGTTTTACACAACCACCTACCGGTAGAATGAGACAGTAGAGACAACATTTACACAACCACCCCCCGGTAGAATGAGACAGTAGAGACAACATTAACACAACCACCCCCCGGTAGAATGAGACAGTAGAGACAACCCAGTAGAATGAGACAGTAGAGACAACCCGGTAGAATGAGACAGTAGAGACAACATTTACACAACCCCCCTGGTGGAATGAGACAGTAGAGACAGCTTTTACACAACCACCCCCACGGTGGAATGAGACAGTAGAGACAACATTTACACAACCACCCCCGGTAGAATGAGACAGTAGAGACAACATTTACACAACCACCCCCCGGTGGAATGAGACAGTAGAGACAACATTTACACAACCACCCCCCGGTGGAATGAGACAGTAGAGACAACATTTACACAACCACCCCCACGGTGGAATGAGACAGTAGAGACAGCTTTTACACAAGCACCCCCCGGTGGAATGAGACAGTAGAGACAATATTTACACAACCACCCCCCGGTGGAATGAGACAGTGAGACACCACATTTACACAACCACCCCCGGTGGAATGAGACAGTAGAGACAACATTTACACAACCACCCCCCCGGTAGAATGAGACAGTAGAGACAACATTTACACAACCACCCCCCGGTAGAATGAGACAGTAGAGACAACATTTACACAACCACCCCCCGGTAGAATGAGACAGTAGAGACAACATTTACACAACCACCCCCCGGTAGAATGAGACAGTAGAGACAACATTTACACAACCACCCCCCGGTAGAATGAGACAGTAGAGACAACATTTACACAACCACCCCCCGGTAGAATGAGACAGTAGAGACAACATTTACAGTACCACCCCCGGTACAATGAGACAGTAGAGAAAACATTTACACAACCACCCCCCGGTAGAATGAGACAGTAGAGACAACATTTACACAACCACCCCCCGGTAGAATGAGACAGTAGAGACAACCCGGTAGAATGAGACAGTAGAGACAACATTTACACAACCACCCCCCGGTAGAATGAGACAGTAGAGACAACATTTACACAACCACCCCCCGGTAGAATGAGACAGTAGAGACAACATTTACACAACCACCCCCCGGTAGAATGAGACAGTAGAGACAACATTTACACAACCACCCCCCGGTAGAATGAGACAGTAGAGACAACATTTACACAACCACCCCCCGGTAGAATGAGACAGTAGAGACAACATTTACACAACCACCCCCCGGTAGAATGAGACAGTAGAGACAACATTTACACAACCACCCCCCGGTAGAATGAGACAGTAGAGACAACATTTACACAACCACCCCCCGGTAGAATGAGACAGTAGAGACAACATTTACACAACCACCCCCCGGTAGAATGAGACAGTAGAGACAACATTTACACAACCACCCCCCGGTAGAATGAGACAGTAGAGACAACATTTACACAACCACCCCCCGGTAGAATGAGACAGTAGAGACAACATTTACACAACCACCCCCCGGTAGAATGAGACAGTAGAGACAACATTTACACAACCACCCCCCGGTAGAATGAGACAGTAGAGACAACATTTACACAACCACCCCCCGGTAGAATGAGACAGTAGAGACAACATTTACACAACCACCCCCCGGTAGAATGAGACAGTAGAGACAACATTTACACAACCACCCCCCGGTAGAAATGAGACAGAATAGAGAACCCCCCGGTACAATGAGACAGTAGAGAAAACATTTACACAACCACCCCCCGGTAGAATGAGACAGTAGAGACAACATTTACACAACCACCCCCGGTAGAATGAGACAGTAGAGACAACATTTACACAACCACCCCCCAGTAGAGTAGAATGAGACAGTAGAGACAACATTTACACAAAAGACCCGGTAGCCATGAGGTAGGACATTGACCCCCCGGTGATAAAGAATGAACAGTGACAAGTAGAGAAGTAGAGAAAACATTTACACAAACCCGCGGTAGAATGAGACAGTCAACATCTTACACTGTAGAATGAGAAGTAGGACCAACATTTAACGGATCATACAAGAGAGGACACACATTTACAACAACACAGTAGAATGACAGTAGAGACAACTTATGTGACACAACATAACAACAACGGTTTAAAGACAAATATTTAACGGTAGAGAGGTCAAGGACAGTAGTGGGACAACATTGTGACGCCACAATAACTTTAAAGGCTTAGCAAGAGAGGTCAAGGACACAGTGGGAGGACTTTGTGAGCCATCCACAATAACTTTAAAATTCTTAACAAGAGAGGTCAAGGACACAGTGTAAGGGAGGTCTTTGTGACGCCATCAACTATTTAAAGGCAACAAGATCGAGGTCAAGGACACATGTGGGAGAGACTTTGTGACGCCATCAAAATTTACACAAAGGCTTAACAAGAGAGGTCAAGGACAACAGTGTGGGATGTCTTTGTGACAGTAGCCATCAATTTACACAACCCACACTTAACAAGAGAAGTCAGTAGAGACACAGTGTACACAGGTCTTTGTGAACAACCACAGGGGTACAAATAATTTAAAGGCTTAACAAGAGAGGTCAAGGACACAGATGTAGAGACTTTAGCCATCAATGACGCCAAACAATAGACAGTTACAACACTTACACAACAAATACAGTACGGTCAAGGACACAGTGTGGGGAGTCTTTGTTGAACATTTACAATAACTTTAAAGGCTTAACAAGAGAGGTCAAGGACAAACAGTTGGACAGGTCAATGTGGAAGCCAGTCAAGACAACATTTACACAACCAAACTAGGCTACACCAGTAGAGGTATTTACACATGTGAGAGTAACTTTGTGACCACATTTCAAAACTTTTAAACAACCCCCTGCCGACAACTACACTCAGGTACAAGGAGACAGTAGAGTCTAAGATTTACAAAAATTAAACACTAACTTAAGAAAGGAAAATGTTACAAACACCACCAACCGGTACCAAATGAGACAGTAGACTGGACCCCATTTACACAACCAATAACCCCGGTAAAGCATGTAATAAGACAGTACAGAGACACATTTACACAGGCTTCTTTTGTTACCGGTACTCAATGAGACATCATCAGACAACATTTAAGTAGAGAACACTAGCGAACAGTTACGTCAACCACACCCACACACCGTAGAATGGACAGTAGAGACAACATTAACCACAACACCCCCCCCGTAGACAATGAGACAGTAGAGACAACATTTACACAACCGTTGTACAATACATTTTAACAATAGGAGGTAGAGATCAAGGACACACAGTAGTCTCCGGGACTACATTGTAGCCACAAAACACAGGTCCACCCCCCGGTAGAATGAGACAGTAGCGACAACGCTTACACACCACAGGCCCGGTAGAATGAGACAGTAGAGACAACATTTACACAACTACACTAGGTCAATGATACAGACAGTAGGACAACATTGTACAACAACCACCCCGGTAGCATGATAGACAGTAGAGACAACATTTACACAACTACACTACGGTAGAATGAGTCTTAACAGTAGACGACAATCACATTTAACTTTAAACACTTAAATAGAGACAGGTCAAGAGACAACATTGGTGGGAGGGGTTTGTGACCCATCAATTAACGGTAAAGAGACAGTTAACAAGAGACACAGGACAGGTGTGGGACATCTTTGTGACGCCATTGGTAAATAAGACTAAGTAGAGTCAAGGACAACAGTGTGGGACCACCTTTGTGACGCAACCCATGAGCACAAAATATACTTTGGGGGCGGTAGAAATTTAAGGTCAAGTACACAGTGTGGGAGGCTTTTTGTGCGACAATAGAGAAATTTAAAGGGCTTACACAAGAGAGGGTCCAAGGACACACAACGGTGTGACAGGTCTTTGTGGACAATTTTTACACTTTAAAGGCTTTAGCAGACAGGTAGAGACACAGTGGTTGGAGGCGTTTGTGACGCCACAATAACTTTAAAGGTAGAATGAGAGAGGTCAAGAGGACACAGTGTGGGCGGTCTTTGAGACGATCAATAACTTAGAGGGACCACATTAGCAAGAAAGGTCAACTGATACAGTGTGGGAGGTCTTTGTGACGCCATCAAAACTTTAAAGCTACACAAGATGAGGTCAAGGAACAGTGTGGAAGGTTTTTGTGACGCCATCAATAACTTTAAAGGCTTAGCAAGAGAGGTCAAGGACACAGTGTGGGAGGTCTTTGTGACGCCATCAATAATTTTAAAGGCTTAACAAGAGAGGTCAAGGACACAGTGTGGGAGGTTCTTTGTGACGCCTACTCAATAACTTTAAAGGCTTAACTAGGAAGAAGGTCAATGGACACAGTGTGGGAGGTCTTTGTGACGCATCAATAACTTTAAAGGCTTTAACAAGAAAGAAGGTCAAGGACACAGTGTGGGAGGTCTTTGTGACGCCATCAATAACTTTAAAGGCTTAACAAGAGAGGTCAAGGACACAGTGTGGGAGGTCTTTGTGACGCCATCAATAACTTTAAAGGCTTAACAAGAGAGGTCAAGGACACAGTGTGGGAGGTCTTTGTGACGCCATCAATAACTTTAAAGGCTTAACAAGAGAGGTCAAGGACACAGTGTGGGAGGTCTTTGTGACGCCATCAATAACTTTAAAGGCTTAACAAGAGAGGTCAAGGACACAGTGTGGGAGGTCTTTGTGACGCCATCAATAACTTTAAAGGCTTAACAAGAGAGGTCAAGGACACAGTGTGGGAGGTCTTTGTGACGCCATCCATAACTTTAAAGGCTTAACTAGAGAGGTCAAGGACACAGTGTGGGAGGTCTTTGAGACGCCATCAATAACTTTAAAGGTTTAACTAGAGAGGTCAAGGTCACAGTGAGGGAGGTCTTTGTGACGCCATCAATAACTTTGCAGGTTTAACTAGAGAGGATCAAGGTCAGTGTGGAAGGTCTTTGTGACGCCATCAATAACTTTGCAGGTTTAACTAGAGAGGTCAAGGTCACAGTGTGGAAGGTCTTTGTGACGCCATCAATAACTTTAAAGGCTTAACAAGAGAGGTCAAGGTCACAGTGTGGGAGGTCTTTGTGACGCCATCAATAACTTTAAAGGCTTAGCAAGAGAGGTCAAGGACACAGTGTGGGAGGTCTTTGTGACACAGGTGGACAGTGACAAAACACTGCAGAAATGTTGGTCCTTATATCAAAGAATGAGTAGGAAAGTACAAGGCAACAAATTCCTAGTGTTCTCAGCTCGACAGGGACAGGCCTGAAGACCGATGCGGAAAAGGGACATGCATTACTTGAGCGTTATATCACTTACACAGATAACGAGGATAAAAAAGCCACTGCCATGAAATAAAAGACTGTATTTTATTTGGTGAGTTTTCTGCGGCTATTTCTAAAGCTTTTAGGACGGCCACTAATTCTGCTGTAAAGATGGATGTATTACCTGTTAGTTTGTATCTTTTATATATTTTCAATTTTGGTATTGCTATTCCTGCTCCTGCACAGTGGGCTGATCACCTGCTTGCCAACCAATCTGATTACGGAAACAATGATAGATTGTTTGGTCTGTTTCTGTTCCACAAAGACGCCACTAGGCGTGGTGGAAACAGCGATAGATTGATCAATTTGTTGTTGCCCTAAGACGCCACTAGGCGTACTGGCCACATACTGCTTTGCCGGTTGGTGGCTAAGGATGGAAGAAGAAGAAGAGATTCCTGCTCCTAATTGTCCTTCTTCATCTTCTGACCCATCTATATATATTTATATATATATTATGTTATATATATATATATATATATATATATATATATATATATATATATATATATATATATATATATATATATATATATATAAAGGCTATTGTTTATATACCGTTCTATGTACTCTAGTGCTTTACTTGTTGTTGAGATTATGTATTTAGATTTGCTTATGATCTTTGCTAAGTAGGAGTCAGTTTCTGGCGCTATTAGTTCCCATGACGGGATCTTTGCTTTATACTGAGCACTACTGTTTATCATATTAAATAGGTTTGGGTAATGATTCACTTCCTCCATTGTTTTCCACCCTGACGGGTATCTATTATGGTCTAGTGGAATTTGGCTTATGTTTTGGTCACCCTTATCAAAGGCTTTATGTGCTGGGTGAGTTGGATCTTTTGCCACTTTTGCTCAGCAGCTGAATTTCACCAGTTAATACCTGTTGCATTCGCTTAAAATTTATTTCTGGGGAAGGGATATGGAACTATTTTCCGTACTGGGATTTAAACAATGGATTGATTCTACCTTTTTGGTTCTCGAATCTGTGCGTGGGCTGGATATAAACTTGATGGTCCTTGCCGATTGTGAATTGAGAAAATGACACTAACGGACCACAAAAACTATTCAAATATGATTTAAAATAAATATAATTATGTCTAGAATATGTAGCAGCACTGAAAAATACTAACGTTCGCTCTAAGAATTAGAACACTGTGCGCTTAACTTAGATTCAAGTTTGGGATTTCGTTTTTGCAGCGTTGTCTAACCAGATGCGCTACTTCTAATGCCTCTGCTGATGTTCCCTTTGAGGCACCTGCTATTATTGACAGTGCTAGGTTTTGGACTGTGTCTAGTTTTTTCTTATTGCTCGGAGCGGCTGATGCATAGACAACACTGACATAGTCAAGTTTGCTCCTAATACATGATTTTTAGTAGGTTATCATTGTCTTATTGCAGGCTCATCAACCGCTTCCTTTATATATCTTAGCATGTTGATAAGTCCTATACTGTTTTCTACTAATAAGTCTATGTGTTGTTCCAGTTCAATCGCAGGAACAGTAAAGTGACTTATTTTAGGCACACTTAATTCGTGTTTCACCTTTCGCATGTGCTGACTTCACCTACCACGGACACGTAATATAATCGCGTCGCGTGTGTTAGTTAAACAGGATTACACCACACCATCTTTTGTTATGACTAATGTGACATTAGACTTAGATGCTACTGTATTTTATTGATGCTTTTGTAAACTGGTATGTTGTTTTTGTGTTAGCAACAGGGAAATTTGATAGTTGCTGCCATTATTATTATTATTTTTTAAATTTATGCTTTTGTAAACTGATATGTTGTTTTTGTGTTAGGACGAGGACGTTGTTGTTGTTGTTTTGAAGAGGTGATGGGTGGAGAGCGGGCACTTAACTTCTCGTTCCATCTTGGTCTACCCTGTTCAACTTGAAAATTGGTTATAATTGGGGTATTTAGTGTCATTTTTTTTGCTAATTTTGTATTTAATTTAAATAACTATTGCCTTTTGCAGTTGCTGATTTTAATTTATATTAGTATTTGTCCATTTTATTTTCTCTTTTGTATTGTTTATTGATAACTGTTTCCTTTACACTTGGTTTTAATTTGATTTTTTTTTTTTAAATGATCTGTTAGTTCTTGTTGCTTAATCTCTATTTAGTTGAATGTCTTTTCTGAAGTACTAACATTATATGTTTTCCTTTGTTTTATGTATATATCTTTTAAGTATTGATCGGGCATCTCTTGGGGCATCTATACTTAAAACCTTATCACCTGTCATGTCTATATTGTGATTTCTATAGTAAGTTTTTTTAATTCAAGCCTTTGTTGTTCGTACTTTTTACAGTGGATCAGGTAGTGGTCTATGTCATTCTCTTCCTGACATTCTTGCCAGTGTGGTTCCTCTATCATAAAGTATGCTACACCGAGACGGAGACGCCACAGTTTTTTGTTCGATGATATCTTTAATTCTTCTCTGACCTGGCACGTCCTTGTTGGTTCTTTCAGCAGTTTGAACGCGTGTCTGCCTTTTCTACTGTTCTTCCATGTTGTTTTCCATTCCTCGTTTATAGTTATCTTCACTTGGCTCTTGATCTCCGACCTTCACAGTCTTGCTCTTATATTGTTTTTACTCATTCTTCCATTCTTGGCGTTCTGGTCTGCCAAATCGTTACCAGCTATACCTATGTGTGCTGGAACCCACACTAGCCTCGCACTACATCCTCTGTTCCATAGTGACGTATTAATTGCTAGAATTTCTTCCTTTATGTCTGGCCGGCTACATTTACGTGGGTGTTCTAGTGCTTGTAGTGACGATAGTGAGTCTGTAAATATCGTAACAGCTTCTTGTGGGTTATCTTCGATTATTTCTAAACTTTTTAGGATTGCTACCATCTCTGCGGTAAAAATCGAAGCCACTTCAGTTACACTGTAGCTCTTTTTAATTCCCCATTGTGGTGTTACAATTCCTGCACCTAGTTGCCCACTATCACCCTTGGATCCATCAGTGTATACGGCCAGACTTTGTTTAGTTAGTTGATCTATGAACTGTCTACTTATCATTTTGGCTTCCTTATCTTCTATGTTTTGTTTGATCTTTTCAGTAAGTGAGTAGTCTATGATTGGTGTTTTTAATTCCCAGGGTGGTATTTTGCTTCTATATTTATTACTATTTTTAATTGTGTTTGATATTTCTTTGAACTGCGTTAGATCTTCTTTAGTTCTCCACCCTGTTGGATATCTATCTTTATTTAAGGGAACGTCCCATACACTTGGTTGGTTTTTTGACAAATGCTTTATGTGCTGGGTGGGTCACTTCTTGTGCTACTTTACTCCAATAATTTGATCTTAGTTCTTTCCGTCTTAGACCAAGGGGTGGTATGCCAAGAGCTACTTCTAGCGCTTCTACTGGTGTTGAAATAAATACACGTGTAATGGTTCTCATGGCTGCATTTTGAATCCTGTCTAGTTTTGCTTTGTTAGAAGCTGCAGCTGAGTCATAGACTATGCTGGCATAATCCAGTTTCCCCCTGATGAAAGATTTAAAGAACATAAGCATTATTTTATTGCTGGCCCCCCATCCATTACCTTTTACTATCCTTAGTATATTTAGGGGTCCCCTACAGCTTTCTACTAAATTGTTTATATGTTTATTCCAATTTAGTTGTTTATCTAAAGTTATGCCCAGAAATATTGTTGTTGAGGAGGTACATATTTTCTGTCCTTTAATGGTCATTTTGATTTTGTTATATATTTTTTAAAATTTCCTTTGTATAATATCATACTTACTGTTTTGTTTACATTAATTTGGAAGCTCCGACTTTTCATCCACTCTGAAACGTTGTCTATTTGTTTTTGAAGTTTTTGGTAAACATGGTCCAAGTTTTTTCCAGATCGCCAAATGGCACAGTCATCTGCAAATTGTGACACTGCATTCTTAATTTCGTTAAATTTATCTGCTAAATCATTTACAGCTATAGTGAAAATTGAAGGTGAAATCACTGATCCCTGAGGAATCCCATTCTGTTGTTCATATATTTCTGACCTATCATTATTCACCTGTACAGAAAAATACCTGTCCTGTAAAACGTTTTCTAGATACCTATATGTTTTACCAGTAATGCCAATCTTTTTCATTTTGTAAAGAGCTCCATCTCGCCAGCATTCATCATATGCTCTAGCTACATCTAGAAAGACTGCCACTGTTTTCTCTTTCCTCTTGAACCCTAGCTTTACACCATGTTCTAATCTTACAAGCTGGTCTACTGTACTTCTGTCTGCTCTAAACCCTGAACTGGTTTGGGCTATATAACTGATTTTTTTTTTCAGGTAGAATTTAACTCTTTTGTTGACAACAGTTTTCAGTATTTTACCTAGTTGTGATGTTAAGTAGATAGGCCTATATGAACTTACATCATGGGCTTCCTTATTGGGTTTTAGGATGGGTACTATCATAGCTACTTTCCATGCTTTTGGTATCTTTCCTAAGTTTCAGATTTCGTTATAAAGGGAAGTTATTTTGTTTATAGTTTTTTGGGGTACTTTCTTAAGGATTTCATAACTAAGTATATCATGCCCTGAGGCAGTATTTGATTTCTCATTTATTGCACTAATTACTTCTTCCTCTGTTATATCAGCATCTAAATAGTTTGTTTTATCTATCTGGTCTTGTAGTTCTTTTGAAAACTGAATCCTAAGTCTTTCTCTTCTCTCATTTTCTTCCTGTCCAAGACTACTTTTTGCACTGACTTTATAGAAATACTCGGCAAGGGCATTAGTTTTTTCTTTATCTTATTCTGCTCTATTTGGTAGTTTGATTGTTGGCATTATTGTTTTTTTATTATTCCATTTGATTGCCATAAGCTTTCTCCATACTTCTTTAATTTGAGTGCTAGGTTTAAGTGACTGACAAAACTCCTTCCAGTTAGTTTCTTTGGCTTTAAATATTATTGTTAGATTCATTCCTAATATGTTTATACTCATCATAGTTTTCTTCTGTTCTGTTATTTCTATATTTTTGTAAGGCCCTTTTTCTTCTCTCATGGATTTCTGCACAGCTTTTATTCCACCAGGCAAGTGGTTCTTTATTCCACTGAGTTTTTTTTTTCTTATTAATGTTATTTATTGGTTTTAGGTGCTGTGGCATATTTTTATTTGGTATATATTTTATTGCTATTTTCAGAATTTCATTGGTCAGTGTTTCTGCCCACAAGTCAGTATCATCTGTTTCCATGTCTTTATATTCCATCACCTCCAGCTCTGATTGGAAGGCTTCGCAGATTGCTTTTTTATAGTTGAAAGTCGGTTTCTCTGGTTCTGGGTTTGGAATGACGTTTTCATGCATGGTTATTACAATGGGCAGATGATCTGAGTTTGTGTCTTGTAACACTTCCCAATTTTCATTCGCTAGGATGTTAGTTGCTATACTTATGCAGCACCAGGACAATTTTAGTGCCCTTTTATATAGAGAGTTACGCGAACTAAAATTTGGCCACCATTTTCGACTGTACCCGTATTGCAGGAAAATGAACCCAATCGCGAGTTTCAGACCAATTTGCATTTTCGTTTTGGTTAAAAATAATTTGAGATAAAAGTAGATGCAAATACGGTAGCACATATTTGTACTATTCTTTATATGTCAACTAACAAAACAAAAAGAAGAAAACTAGTTTACTTACCGGTTTATTGAATAGAATAAGTACATCTGGGAATGTGAAGGTCAGATGAAAGTCAATTAAATATCTGTTAAAGTCAGTTATATAACTGGAACCACCAGGCCTTTACACCCGTCCATCTTAATATTATTCTTGTTCAGAGTTTCTTCTTAATTTTGTTGTTTATTTTTTCTTTTTAGTTTTTTTCTTTTTAATTTAACGAATAAGCATAATTGTGATTGTCCCTGTTTACAATGATTTGACAAATGGGATGCAACTTTCTCATATCGGCAGTTGTTCATATTATTTGGAATTTAAAACAATATATATCCTAATTATAACCCATCAAAGGTTGAACGGGATATCTTGCTTCATTAATTAAAAAAAAACATAGCGTGAATTTTTAACACATACTCTGTACACCTTCAGTATATATATATATATATATATATATATATATATATATATATATATATATATATATATATATATATATATATATATATATATATATATATATGGTGTATAGTTTGCCAAATGTTCTGCTGGCTTTGGAGATCCTGGTGTTCACCTCGTCATTAATGACAATGTTCTGGGATAGTGTACTACCAAGGTATGTGAATTCAGTTTATCACCATTTACCTTGATGATTGGCTCAGTATAAATTGTGCCAGGAGCTGGTTGGCACATGATTTCTGTTCTCTCCGTGTTAATGGTAAGCCCAAAGTTGGAACAGGCTTCGGAGAATCTATCCATGCTATGCTGCAGATCAGCCTCTGAGCCAGCACTGAGGGCACAATTGTCAGCAAACAGAAGATCCCTGATGGTGTGTGATTTGACCTCGATTTTTGCTTGAAGCCTCCTAAGGTTAAACAATTTTCCATCAATACGATATCTTATGTTGATTCCTGTGTCTCCGTCTCTGAAAGCATCAGTCAGAATAGCAGAAAACATGATACTGAACAGAGTCGGTGCAAGTACACACCTTTGTTTAACTCCATTTGAGACGGGGAAAGGCTCCGATAGCTCACCGTTTTCCTAAACTCTAGCTTGCATTCCATCATGCAGTTGCTGCACTATTTTGATAAATTTCTTTGGGCAGCCGTATTTTGCCATGATCTTCCATAGACCCTCTCTACTGACCGTGTTGAATGCCTTTATCAAGTCGCTGAATGCTGTGTACAGGTCACAGTGCTGTTCTTGGCATTTTTCTTGTAGTTGTCTTGCAGCGAACACCATATCGGTGGTTCCACGTCCTTTCCAGAATCCACACTGACTTTCAGGTAGAAGACCTTTGTCAAGATGAGCCATAAGGCGATTAAGAAGGATTCTGGCGAATATCTTCCCAGCGATTGATAATAGGGAGATGCCTCGATGATTGTTACAGTCTTGGCGATTACCTTTACGTTTATAAAGATGTATAACTGACGTATCTTTGAGATTGTGTGGGATGGTTTCATTCTGCCACATTTGCTGGAAGATCATGTGAAGTTTCTCTATCAGAACTGTACTGCCATCTTTATACACCTAAACAGGAATTGAATCGGAGCCGGGGGCCTTTCCACTAGAAAGCTGACGAATCGCTTTTTGAGTCTCCTCTAGAGTTGATATATCATCTAGTGCTTCATTTATAGGAATTTAGGGCAGTCGGTTGATGGCTTCATCGTTAATAGATGATGGCTGGTTCAGAATATTATAAAAATGTTCGACCCAGCGTTGGATAATTTTTTCTTTGTCTGTAATTAGTGTTTTTCTATCTGCACTAAGGAAGGGAAATGATCCTGATGATGTTGGACCACAGACCGCTTTGAGTGCATGGTAAACAATTTTCAAGTCATGGCTGTCAGCAAAGCCTTGGAGCCCATCTGCTTTATTACTCAGCCATGAATCCCGCATCTGGCGTAATTTATGTTGAACGATTCTACTCATGTTGTTGAAAGCGTCTTTCTTGGATGTAGATTTTGGATCATTGAAATATGCTTTATGAATATGATGTTTCTCAGCCAACATCTTCTTTATATCATCTGAGTTCTCATCAAACCTGTCATTTTGTTTCTTGATGGCGGGACCCAGGACCTGTGTAGCAGTGTTGTAGATCTGCTCACTTAGGGCTGCCCAATTTGTTTCCACACTTTGGCCGTCTAGCGAGATAGATTTGAGACGGTCTTCGAGGGTGTCAGTAAATGATTGTTTAATTTTTGTCTTCTTTAGTTTGGTGACATCTAGCCTTTTTTGAGTTTTCTTCCCCTGAGGGCGCCTGGCTGGTTGGATACGAATTTTAAGTTTAGACAGAATGAGGCGATGATCAGTCTAGCATTCGGCACCACACATGGACTTGGTCACCCGGACATCTTGCCTGTCCTTCTTCCTAACAATTACATAATCAATTAGGTGCCAATGCTTTTAGCGAGGGTGCGTCCAGGAGGTCCTGTAGCGGATAGGAATTCGAAAAATGGTGTTGGTGTCGAGGAGGTCATGTTCTGCGCAAGTCTGGAGGAGAAGAAGTCCATTGCTGTTACAGCGACCCACGCCGTACCTTCCAATAGTGCCATTCCAGGAGATGTTATCTGAGCCTACTCTTGCATTAAAGTCACCAAGAATGATGAGCTTATCTGCTTTAGGAACTGATGCAATGACTGCATGTAGGTCTTCGTAAAACTTATCCTTGACGTTATCCTGGTTTATCATAGTTGGTGCATACGCGCTAATGATGGTGGCATGTTTCCTTCAAAAAAGCATGGGAACTTGACCGTCATGAGTCGGTTATTTATTCCCTTTGGGGGCCCCGCTAACTTGCCGACAATTTCTGTTTTGATTGCAAATCCAACCCCTGCTTCTCGTCTTTCTTCAGTTCCTTTTCCACTCCAATAGAATGTATAACCTGCACCCGTTTCGCAAAGTTGGGCCTCTCCTGCAAGTCGAGTTTCACTCGGTGATGCTATGTCAATGTTGTATCTGGCCAGTTCTCTCCCAATCAGGGCAGTTTGCCTCTCGGGTCTGTTTGCGTTAAAGTCTTTGTCATGGGGGGAGCCGCTGTAGCATAGTGGTTAGTGCACTGGCTTCCTAGCTCAGTGGTCTTTAGTTCGATCCCCAGATGAGGTGGGATTTTTTTTGGCCGCAAACGGCGCCTGGGTCGACCCAGCCCCAACTGGGTACCAGAGCAACTCTGGGAAGGTTAAGGCTGCCGGCAGGATGCTGACCATATCACCCCTAGTGTGCCGATGGTTAAGAAAATATGGGTTTTTCCCATATTCCCAATATGCCTCAATGGGCGTGTAACGGGATCCTTTACCTTTCTTTGTCAAGAAGAGTGCGCACATTCCATGCGCATAGAATGAGGGAGGAAAATCTTCCTTTCTTTTTCTTATGTGTCGCCAGCCGAAGTATAGTACCCACCAAACGCGGTAAGCTGGTTAGGTAATGGTGGAGCAGGCAATGTTTAAGGCACCTTTTCTAGCCCCTTCCTCATGCCATGGAGGTTAGCAGTGCTTTCCTAAAGAGGGCTGCTCAGGCACTCAGGGGGCTGCCGAATCCCACTGCTGCTCCGATCAGTGGAAGACAACCATATGGCCTGAGCCGCCTGTGTGTAGGTCTGCGACTACGACTGCCAGCGTATCCACGGCTGCAGCTTCGCCGTTCGCCCATCGCCACAAGACTTGTTGTGAGTGGATGGATGAGTGGATGAAAGAGTGACTTGCACAGTGATTTGGTTTAAAGTGAGGAAGAGTTGCGCAATTCATCAACCTCACTCTCACGCCTGGATCCATCGTAATCCAGTGGCAAGACAAGTCAGGACGACTGAAGATGAAGTCAGGGGCAGTGGATGACCAGGACTTTCTACGTGCCTCGCCATGCTCCTTGCGCTCCACAGCGCGTTGCTGGTAATCGCCGTCATGCCCGTTGAACCAACAGGTGGTTTCTTCCGCACAGTCTACCGAATCCAGTCTTCGCATGCATGAGTAGGCAGACCCTAACTCATCGAAGGTTTATAACCAGTCGGCTACCCTCACCTAGTTTAGCCGGCCTGTCAAAGCCGTTTCCCGGGGGGTGGCCGCTGTCGTATGCTGACAGCTACGAGGAGCCACAGGTGAGAGCTGGATGCCAGGTTTGGACCAAAGGTGACCGACCTGCCCTGAAGAGGACATGACAGCTCCTTCACCAGAGATACTACCAATACCTGACATCCCAAACCGCCCCCAGTATAATATAACCATTTAAGGACAAAAAATATGTACCTCCTCAACAACAAGATTTCTGGGCATAACTTTAGATAAACAACTGAATTGGAATAAACATATAAACAATTTAGGTGGGGGAACTTGGTTCTACAGGGGGGGGGCGGAGCCATGTGAATCAACACGTAGGGGGGGATGGAACTGTAATTATGCCATACAGCAGAAAGTCTATGACTCAGCAATGCTATGAGGGGCGGGGGGGGCAGGGGGGGGGGCAAATGGTTAGACAAGAGGGGGGAAAGCTGTAGCATACAGGGACCCACTTTAACAAAATAGGTGATGGTATATGGGGAAAAAGGGTAGGGGGAGGGAGGCTGGAAACGGAGGGGGTATCAAAGGAAATGTGTGGGGAGAAGCGATACAAGGGAAGATCAAAAATGATCAGAAACATCCCACATTTCTATGTGTTCGGCCCGTACTCATTTACCAAGGGAGGCGGGCCCGCACTTGGGTCAAGACTCCTGAGTGTCATACAAAGTCATAAGCTAATCCAGGCTGAAGGTCCATGTTTCAGCATTGGCATGCTTCTAACAACCACAGCGTGGCGTACACTAGACAGAATTCAAAATGCAGCCAGTAGATTGTTGTTGTTCACAACTGAAGAAAAAGTGATGGCGGGAGAGCGAAGGCGGTTTAGCCCCTGCGCAGATTTACCGATTATTGCCCCCTTCTGACCTCACCATTCTATGGTCTACCATGTTCAACCAGGAAAATTGGTTATAATTGGTCAGTCCTGCACAGCGCTATTAAATTCCGCAGTGCATCTAAGTATTTTTCGTTCCGGTCTTCGAAAAGTCAGCCGGGCGACGCCGTGTCCAGGTGGGGGCTAGACGAATGTTTGTGTCAGTTGACCACTCGAAGTAGGGGGAAAGAGGCGACAAAGTTGGTATTCAGACAAACTAGCCTTCGTCCAGGTTGGGTCGGATATTTCCCCTTTTGTCAGCGAGAAGATTGCTGTGTGGTTCAGATTATCGGGACTGTTAGTTAGAGTGCTTGCCTTATTTTCGGTCCCTGTTGATATTTATGTTGTAATTCTAGAGCAGTGTAGAATCTAGGTTGCAATTTCTACAGGCCGTGAGTTTAATAAGGTGTCAATGATTAGAGTGTTTCGTTGTAACAGTTTTTTTGCCAGCTCAGGTGAGCGAAAGTCATAGCAGTGTGGGTTTTTGGTGTAACGTCAAGTCCATACCCTTCATGTATTTGAATGGGGACAGATTATGCTGCTAAGGCAAAGTTTTACAGTGGTTCTTCATTATTGTATTTGATGCGTTTGTTGGCTGTGTGATGCCATGTTGTGTGTTATACAATATTAAAGTGGACAGTACCATAGTGTTCAAAGGCGTTTATTTTCTTCTTATGTCACAATTGTTGTGTCGTGATACTCTTAGAAAGAACGAGCCTTTATTTATTGTTATAAATCCACACTGCAGTGGTGTCTAACCAGTGGAGGGTTCTTCCACGATAAGTTGGTTCTTGACAGATGGGGTAATTTAGTGTCATTTTCTTTATACTAATTTTGTATTCCATTTAAATAACTATTGTCTTTTGCAGTTGCATGATTTTATTTTATATTTATATTAGTATCTTTGTATTGTCCATTTTATATTTCTCTTTTGTACACTTGGTTTAATTTGTATTAGTATTTATTCTTTTTTGAGTTGTTTTTTTTTTTTTTAAACCTCGTTTTAAAAAATAATTTATTAGTTCTTGTTGCTTAATTTAATATTTGATTGAATGTCTTTTTCTGAAGTACAAACCTTTTACGTTTTCGTTTTGTTTTAATGTTTTAAATCTTTTTAAGTATTGTTGGTGCATCTCGTGGGGCAGCTAACTTTAAAATCTTATCACCTGTCATGTCTATATTGTTTATTTCTATAGTAAAATTTTTAACTCAAGCCTTTGTTGTTCGTACTTTTTACAATGGATCAGTAGTGGTCCTATGTCATTTCTTCCTTCCTGGCATTCTTGGCTGTGTGGATTCATCTATCATAAAGTATGCTGCAACCGAGACGGAGACGCCACAGTTTATTTGTTCGATGGTTATCTTTAAATTCTTCTCTGACCTGGCACGCCCTTGTTGGTCTTTCAGCAGTTTGAACCCGTGTCTGCCTTTTCTACTGTGCTTCCATGTTGTCTTTCGATTTCTCGTTTTATAGTTTAGCTTCTTCAATTGGCTTTTTCTTCATCTCCGACCTTCCCCCAGTCCTGCTCTTACATTGATTTTACTTATTCTTCCATTCTTGGCGTTCTGGTCTGCCAACTCGTTACCAGCTATACCTATGTGTACTGGTGAACCCACACAGCATCGCACCTACATCCTCTGTTCCATAGTGACGTATTAATTGCTAGAATTTCTTCCTTTATGTCTGGCCGGCTACATTTACGTGGGTGTTCTAGTGCTTGTAGTGATTGATAGTGAGTCTGTAAATATCGTAACAGCTTCTGATGGTTTATCTTCGATTATTTCTAAACATATTTAGAATTGTTACAATCTTCTGCGGTAAAAATCGAAGCCACTTCAGTTACACTGTAGCTCTCTTTTTAATTCCCCACAGTGGTATCAATATTCCTGCGCCTAGTTTTCTCCCACTAACACCCTTGGATCCGTCACTCTGTAGATGGCCAAACTTTGTTTTGTTAAGTTTAACTATTTAAAACTTTCTACTTATTCATTTTGGGCTTCCTTAGCTTCAATGTATATGTAATTGATCTCTTATCAGTAAGTGAGTCTAGTCCTATGGATTGGTGTTTAATTTATAAGTTTCCACAGGGTGGTAATTTGGTGCTTCTATATTTATTACTAATTTTTAACTGTGTTTGAGAGTTTCTTAGAATTGGCGATTAGATCCTCTTCCCGATAGTTTCTACCACCCGGTTGGATAATCTATCTTTTATATTTAAGGGGACGGAGTCCCATTACACTTGGTTGGTTTTTTGACAAATGCTTTATGTGCTGGGTGGGTACAACTCTTTCTTTGTGCTACTTTACTCCAATAATCTTTGAGATCTTAGTTTCCTTTCAAGTCTTAGACACCAAGGGTGTGTATACCAAGAGCTACTTCGAGCACTAATCTATTGGTGTTGATATCAAATGCAACCTGTAATGGTTCTCATGGCCTGCATTTGAATTCTGTCCTAGTTCAAACTTTTGTTAGAAGCTGCCGCTGAGTTCATAGACTAGTATGCCTGGCATAAGCCCAGTTTCCTCCCCTCCCCCCGAATGAAAAGACTATGTATAACATAAGCATAACTTAAAGATAGCTCTCCCCCCCCCCCTCTTCCCCCCAATTCCATTACCTTTTACTAACCTTTAGTATATTAAGGGGTCTCCTACAGCTTTCCTACTAAATTGTCTATATGTTTTTTATTTCCAATGTTAGTTTGTTTTATCTAAAGTAATGCCCAGAACATCTTGTGCAGAGGAGGAACATATTTCTGTCCTTAATGTTTATTATTAATTTTTGTTTTTTTTTGTTGTTGTTTAAATTTCCTTTGCTGATAACACTCACACCTACTGTTTTGTTTACAACCAATTAATTTGGAAAACCACCAACAATTTCAATCCACTCTGAAAACTTTGTGCTATTTGTTTTTTGAAGTTTTTGGTAAACATGGTCCATGTTTTTTTTTTCCATTCTTTTTTTTCCATGTCGCCAAATGGTACAGTCAACACCATCTGCAATTTGTGATACTCCCATTCTTAAAAAAACAAATGTCGTTTAAAAATTGATCTTCTCTTTCTAAAATCATATTTACAGTGTAGTGAAAATAGAAGGAAAATCACTGATCCATGAGTATTCCCCATTCTGTTGTTCTATATTTCTGACTTATCATTGTTCGCCTGTAAAGCAAAATACATGTCCTTAAAAGGTTTCCCCTCTAGAAACCTATAGGTTTTAAGATATAATAAATAATTTATATAGTTTAACCACTAATCCCCAATCTGTTCATTTTGCAAAGAAAGAGCTCGTTCTCCTTTCTCCCTCCTCCAGCATTCATACCATTGATGAAGGCTCTATTTCTTAAGGCAGCACTTATCCTAAAGACGAACACAAAGGGGAGTTCTTCCTTTTGCTCTAGGGGGGGAAGGGATTC
>JAMPIV010014285.1:0-30563 GCA_024509875.1 Oreohelix idahoensis
CTTCTTTCAGGCTTATCTTTAGCATCCATTCATTCATTACCTTTCAGGCTTATCTTTAGCATCCGTTCATTCATTACCTTTCAGGCTTATCTTTAGCATCCGTTCATTCATTACCTTTCAGGCTTATCTTTAGCATCCATTCATTCATTACCTTTCAGGCTTATCTTTAGCATCCATTCATTCATTACCTTTCAGGCTTATCTTTAGCATCCATTCATTCATTACCTTTCAGGCTTATCTTTAGCATCCATTCATTCATTACCTTTCAGGCTTATCTTTAGCATCCATTCATTCATTACCTTTCAGGCTTATCTTTAGCATCCGTTCATTCATTACCTTTCAGGCTTATCTTTAGCATCCATTCATTCATTACCTTTCAGGCTTATCTTTAGCATCCATTCATTCATTACCTTTCAGGCTTATCTTTAGCATCCATTCATTCATTACCTTTCAGGCTTATCTTTAGCATCCATTCATTCATTACCTTTCAGGCTTATCTTTAGCATCCATTCATTCATTACCTTTCAGGCTTATCTTTAGCATCCGTTCATTCATTACCTTTCAGGCTTATCTTTAGCATCCATTCATTCATTACCTTTCAGGCTTATCTTTAGCATCCATTCATTCATTACCTTTCAGGCTTATCTTTAGCATCCATTCATTCATTACCTTTCAGGCTTATCTTTAGCATCCATTCATTCATTACCTTTCAGGCTTATCTTTAGCATCCATTCATTCATTACCTTTCAAGGTCTTTCCATGTCTTCTTTATCCCCTTCATGTCTAATTTCCTTTTCCATGTGTCTCTCATTCTCCCGTCATTTATCATACTCTGGGAATCCCAGAATAAAGACCACCTTGTAGTGCTAGTATTCTGCTAAGTCGTCAGATTTTAACACAATCCCCAGCATTTATGATCACCCTCCATTTATCATACTGTGGGGATCCCAGAACCTTGTAATGCTTATGTTATCATCAGTATACTACTAACTAACTGGCCACATTTCAACTCAATCCCTAGGCATCTATTATGCACCACAGTTTGAGACAGTTCAAGAGTACAGACAGTACATAGAGGAGCTTCCCCAAATTGATGAGCTGGACGTATTTGGCATGCATGAAAATGCCAACATTGCATTCCAAATTAATGAAACAAATACTTTGATCGGCACAATTTTGGATGTTCAGCCTCGACTTTCATCTGCTGGATCAGGCAAGTCCAATGATGAAATAGCAGATGAACTTGCACAAAATATAAAAGGAAAACTGATGAACAAATTGGACATTGAACAAGCTTCTGCTGAGATGTTTCAGGTAATGATGAACCTTCATTTTGTACATCACAAGTTTTTTGCCTCACTAGTTGCTGCATTATGAAAACAAACAGCCTTCATGTCTCACTTGCACACACCTTTGAACCTTCGCTGTGGTTGCCTGACTGTTCTTTTGCCACCTGCCAGTTGTCCATAGAAAATATATTTGGGAGTACTAGTTATTTATACAATTTTACTGTAGTTGGTAGTCATTTTTTAGTTTTACTGTAATTACATTCTCTTCCAGTTTAGAACAAAGAATGAGGCTAAAATGAGTTTAAAGGTGTTTAATTATTTTACTTCAGCTCGATGCAAAAGGCCGCATGAATTCACTGACAACTGTCCTACAGCAAGAAGTCGACAGATTCAACAAACTGCTGACAGTTATTAAGGTTGGTACCATGGCATTGACTGGTTAGATCTGGTTGCTGTTCTGTAAGGTGTATAAACCTATGATGGTGCTTTAAATATTTTTATTCAGCTTGACATGAAAGGCCACATAACTCATTGCCAGTTATGAAATGTTTGTGCTTTGCTGAACCATGATAATAGTTAAACAACATCTACAGTTTTAGATCATAAAAAAAGGTCTTATTTCCAAAAAATAAAGTACAATGCGGGTTTTTAAAATGAGAAATGGAATACAGAAATTACAAACAACACGGGCATTAACATCTGTATTGTATCATAGACAAGTGACAAAATGGATATGGATTAGGCAGACATAAACCAGGTTTTTTGGATAATAAAATGAGAACTTGTTTTTTAGATGATAAAATAAGATATAGATTTTAGATGATAAAATAATCTATATGTTTTTAACCAATAGTTAAGATCTAAATTTTTAGTTTACAGAACAAGATCTAGGCATTTATATCACAAATGAAATTTTATCTTGACTTTTCAAACAAACAAAAATTAAATTCTTTTATAGCTGATAACACAAATGATAGAACTTTAGATAATAAAACATACAGTTGTATCTGACAGTCTATTATTATTTATGTTTAACTCTTTGATTCTGGAATAATTATTCAAACTGTGATGGAATTATTGTTTTTGAAGAATTCTAAACAGTTGAGTATATCATTTTTAGTGTTAAAATAGTTTTGTGTGAATTGTTCTTGTGAACATACACATATTATACAGCTAGGTCTCAATTAGTACGCCATATCTGCGGCCCTGGTTGTCAGTATATAGATAATGATCATTGTGACAGTATACTGTTGTCAGTATATAGTTGATGATCATTGTGACAGTATACTGTTGTCAGTAAATAGTTGCTGATCATTGTGACAGTATACTGTTGTCAGTATATAGTTGATGATCATTGTGACACCATACTGTTGTCAGTATACAAATGATGATCATCATGAAAGTGTACTGATGTATACTGTTGTCAGTATGTAGATGCATACTGTTGTCTGTATTTAGATATACACTGCTGTCAGTATGTAGATGTATACTTTTATCCGTTTTGAAAGGGGGTTTTTTCCCCCAAAATGCACAAACTTGTTAGTGCTGTCATGCATGATATTTTCTTTCTGTTTTTTTGTTTTCAAGACAACCAAACCAAAAAATTTTGTGTTCAGTTTTTGATTCTCCTTTTTGTATTGTAGAATTCCTTGGAACAACTTCAGAAGGCTATCCGAGGATTTGTTGTGATGAGCGAGGACTTGGAGCGCATTTATAATGCATTCCTCAATAATCAGGTTGGCAGAGATTTTAGTATGAATATATCATCATCATCATTCCTTTTCGTTCCCTGTGGAACATAGGGCAGAAACAGTTGCTCTCCATCAATTTCTATTCTGGGCTGTCTTTTTCATCTGTGCCCAAGTCATTCCAATTTCCCTAGCCTCTTCTTCAACAGTTCTTCTTCAAGTTCTCTTTGGCCTCCATACTCTTCCCCTGTTGGTTCCAGTCAAGGGCAATTCTGGCTATACTTGATTTTTCTCTTCTGAGTGTATGTTCTATCCATCCCCACTTTCTTACCTTAATTTCTGTTTGTATTGGCTGTTGCCTGCATCTTTTCCTGAGCTCTATATTTGTTATTACATCTGGCCATCTTATACGGGGGAATCTGTTGGATACATCTATTTACAAATGTCTGTAGCTTGGAGGTGATACTCTTTGAGACATGTCATGTCTCTGAGCCATACAGCAAGACTGACTTCACATTTGAGTTAAAGTATGAATATATATGTAACATGATTTACGTACTTCTCCTTTATGTTGTCTGAACTTCTTTTAGAACATACGACATTTACAAATTTTTTTCAGTAATTGCAATGCTGAAGAGTCAGAATAATGCAGACCTGGATGACCTAAGAGTAACACTTCACAAACTATGTCAGCAATTCAAAAGAGTTGTGATACAGTGGATCTCATCTCACTGCAACATCCCCGGAAATGAAGAGGCTGACATATTTTCAAAGAAAGGTGGAAAGCTATCTCAACCTGATACAAGCACAATTTATGAAGAGACCAAGAGTTTAATCAAGAAGAGAAACAGGAGCAAGTGGGAAGCAGAGCATCCAGGCCACAAATAAGATGATGCATATTACCAGCTCAGCAGAAGTGAACAAGTGGTAATCTTCAGACTTTGCACAGGCCACAACAGATTGGGATACCATCTGTTCAACAAGCTAAAGATAGGAACTACTGATGAGTGTAACTGTGGCACCGATAAAATGACTGCTGAACATCTACTTCAAAGGTGCCCAACATATGAGGAACAGATAACTACATATGGCCATCACCAGTACCATTCCTGGAAAAACTCTACAGAGATTCCAACAGCCTCAAGCTGACATCTAAAAGTGAATGAAGACGAAGAAGATTTTAAAATGTTACAACTTTAAACCTGTCTTGCAGAAGAAGACGCTGGCAATAGAAAGGACATACATTGAGAAAACCTGTTGATTGTAATACAAGGCAGTCCTTATTCTGGAACCCCCATGATTAGAGAGGTAGAGGGAAACTCATCAGCATTGGTTTTTGTCATAATTGTCTCTGCTTAATTTGATGAACTGATGTGATTTCATCTTGTCTGTATATAGATGTATACCACTGTCAGTAAATAGATGTAGACTGTTATCTGTTTTGATGGGTTTTTTTTCCAAAATGCACACATTTTTTGGTGCTGTCATGCATAATATTTTCTTTATTTCTGTTTTTTTTTTTTTTTAAAGACAACCAAACCCACAAAATAAGTTATCAGTTTATTATGCTCCTTTTGTGTATTGTAGAATTCCTTGGAACAACTTCAGAAGGCTATCCATGGATTTGTTTTGATGAGCGAGGACTTGGAGCTCATTTATAATGCATTTCTCACAAATTTTAATTCTGCTCCACTCCATATTAATACATTTCTCATTTTTATCTTGACGCCTGTGTGTACTTCTTGTTGCAGTATCATTTTTATCTTCATTTGATTCCAAACCATGGCCGCTGTTTCACCATTAACAATTGAGTGAACTACTGGAGCATCATTATTAATGTTACAACTTCTTGTAAACTGCAATAATTACCCTCATCAGTGTGAACAAAGACTGAAATTGTTATCCTCATCTGTGTGAACAAAGACTGAAATTGTTATCCTCATCTGTGTGAACAAAGACTGAAATTGTTATCCTCATCTGTGTGAACAAAGGCTGAAATTGTTATCCTCACCAGCATGAACAAAGGCTGAAATAGTTATCCCTTAAATTGTGACTACAAGATCCAATGAAGTTAAAATGGAGCAGAAAGGAATGAAATGACAACAGGAGAATTAGTGCCGACATCAAGACATGCAGCAGAAATTACAAAAAAATAATTCATTCATTTGGTGGGTTACTTGCTCATATTTTTATATCTATACACTTCTTCTTTCCTTTACTGTTCCTATAGAGCGTATTGTTCTTATAGAGCATATTGTTCTTATAGAGCATATTGTTCTTATAGAGCATGGAGCCACCACTACAGCTGGTCACCTGGCAGGAAGCCTGCATCAGAACTTTCATGTGCTTTTTTATAACAGTAATTTCTGTAGTAGTTTATTTGACGTGAGGAGGTTACCAGACCCGTGTACAACCTCATATTGGTTGGTTCTTATGACATGGGAGCCACGGTAGCACAGTGGTTAGTGCTCTGGCTTCCTAGCTTGGTGATCCATGGTTCGATCCCCAGTTGAGGTGGGATTTTTTTTTTAGACCGCAAACGGCTCCGGGGTTGACCCAGCCTCATGAATTGGGTACCAGAGCAACTCTGGGAAGGTTAAGGCCGGTGTGATGCTGACCACATCACCCCTAGTGTGCCGATGGTCAAGAAAATATGGGCCTAACACTATATTCCCAATATGCGTGAATGGGCGTATAATGGGATCCTTTACCCTTTTTTTCCTTATGACATGCCTGTCGGAGCAGTAGTGTATTCTTCTGTCTTCTCAAAGACCCCCATCCCAGAACTACACAGGGCATATATATATACCCTTCAAAAGAAGTTAAGGACCATTTTTATTAAGGGTGCAAGTGAAATGAAAATGAACAATAAAAACACAGCACTACAAAATATAACATGACAAGCTTATCAGTGACAATCAACACTATTTTCATGCAAGCCTCTGAGCCACATTTCGGGCAGTAAGACCTTCCTGCAACCACGCAATGGCTCTTCCTTTATCCACAACACTCAGCTTTTGTCGTTGAGGCATATTGTTGTGCAATGGTTATGCAGCACTTGTGTTCCTTATAAAGACAATTTTGTGAGTACAGCTCAAGACCAACACTATAGTCTACCACATGCATCACGCATTTTTGGAATAGCAGGTATTTTTTCATGCTCAGACATCATTAAAAACACCCTCATTTTGGTGTCTCAGCAGCATTTTTTCAGCGTGCTTGCTGAGCTGAAACCTAGCCACACGGTATGCTGGTGGCCCATGCAGCACGTGTTGAATGTTTGTCGTTCGAGAAAAATCAATGTCAGATTAATTGCTTATGAAATATTATTTTTATAATTTTTATTATTTTTGGGTCATTTTCACCTACTGGTCCTTAACTTATTTTGAAGGGTATATATGCACGACTATGCAAATATTTTATGAAGGAATTTTAAAGAAAAATATTGAACAGGTGCCAAGTCTGTGGGCAAGCTTCTTCTTTGCCTCCTAAGAAATGCATGGGAACAACTACAAGGGGCGTAGTTGTACAGTCTTGGGAAAATATTTTGTCTACGGATTTTTATTTTTTTTTAATTGATCAGGTGCCAAGCCTGTGGGCAAGCTCTGCCTACCCATCACTCAAATCTCTGGGGTCATGGGTCAGGGACCTGGTGCTCAGATGTTCCTTCATCAACAACTGGATTGTTCATGGCCAGCCGAAATCTTATTGGCTGTCTGGATTCTTTTTCCCTCAAGGTAAGATTTCATGGGTCAGGAAGTTGCCGGAACATCATCATCATCATCAGGTGCCATTTCGCCCAGTGACATTAACGCCATTGTCATTCATTCTTTGCTCTTTAGGAGCATAGGTCTTCAATTAATTTACGCAAAGTCCTTCTGTCCTGTGCCATCTGCTCAGTGTCCTTACATTTCTTCTGTATCCAATTCATCTGTCTCCAGTTCTCTTCTCCAAGTGCTTCTTGGTCTCCCTCCACCTCTCTTACCCTGGGGATTCCAGAACAAGGACTGCCATGTAATGCAATTAGCAGGTTTCCTCAATGTGTGTCGTATCCATCTCCATCATCTTCTTCTCATCTCTTGTTCCACTGGTACTTGTCTGGTTCTTGTCATCAGTTCTACGTTAGTGATCTTCAATGCAAGCAGCCATTGATGAAAGTCTGTAGCTTCTTGGTTCTTGTTTTTTTTTTTCGTTTCTTTTTTTCTCTCCATGTTTCAGTGACTTGACATTTGAGCTGAAGATTCTGATTTTCTTATCATAAATGAAAATTGTGTTTTTTCAAAGGGTTCTTGACAGGAACACTGCAGAATTATGCACGAAAGTACAGCCTTCCCATTGACCACCTCAGTTTTCATTTCAATGTACTAAAGGTCTACAGAGACCAGGCAGAGGTCACCTTACAAATGGAGAGTCTCAAATTTGGGGCAGAGATTCCCTTGGATAAAGAGGTTAGTGGGTTGAATAAAACAGTCACTAAATCTCAAATGTAGGAGATTCATCTTTGTAATCTCCTGTAATTATTTTATCAGTTTTGTAAATTGAAAAGTAAAGGAAATAATATAACCAACAGAATGGATAAAATTGGGAGTGAATTTGGTAGTTGCAGCTAAGGTGGAGTGCATTGAATTCTCAGTGCCAGTGGAAAAAATCCACAGGAGTCCTGACACTTGGGAGTCATGACCCATGTAGGCCCACATCACTCCCCCCCCCCCCCTTTTTTAGAGTATAAAGTACAGAAGAAAGCCAAAATACTTGTCTGATGGGGAGACTATTTCTGATGATCAGATTGCCTCCTTTTGTAAAGCTCTATATAGAGTTCATTGTTGAATTAGCTACAACAAAGACTGATGCTTGTGAACCATGAATATCTAACAGTTCTTTGTAAAAACAAATCAATTTTAAGGAAAGACTCACTGTAATGGAAAGGACATGACATCAATTTAAATTTGTGAAATTCTGCTTCTTCAGATAACACTGCCTGAAGATGGAGTACTGGTACATGGACTGTTTATGGATGGGTTCCGCTGGGACTGGGATGAGATGGTTTGTGCTGATTCGATCAAAGGTTAGTTTGTAGTCTATTGATCTTCTGTCTCTATCAATCTGTGTCTGCAATCTTTTATCCGAAACCCTTTGCAATTCAGAATTTTTTTTGTTGAGTTCAGAATGGTAGTACAGCACCTGTACCATATACTACAGTAACACCCTAGCATTGGTAGACAGATGTCACGAAGAAACTCCAATCTCATAATGAGCAGAGGGTCGGCAGTCAGTAAGCTAGTGCTGCTCATTGCCTGTCTTTTCTAGCTATGGACACATCATACTGGTAGGAGAGTGCTGTCTCCCTTCCATGCATGATAGTTGTAGAGTCCGCTTGTGAATTAGAGATACTTCCTTTTCCTCTTCTCACTATGCCCAATAAGGGTGTCTGCAGCTCTTTTTTGACATTGTCACAATAAAATCAACATCGCAGGAGTACAAAAATATCTGGGAACTGCAAATACACATGTGACTGGTAGCAGTGCATGACACACATGACCATGCTATACTCGGAAGTTTTATGATGCTGTTTACCATGAGGATGACATCACAAATGTATGTATTACTTATCAGCAACTGTATTTTTTTAAGGAATGTTTAAATCTGTGGTTTTACAGAAGAATGTTAAAAATACCTTTGACAGCTCAAATGATTAATGAGGACATCTTGAAAGAGTCCAAAGCGCATAGGAAGCTTATTCTTCAGGTTAGAAGGAAGTAATCCACTTTCTGTGGGAATGTTATGAGGAGATAGAAGCTGGAGTATATCGTGACAACAGCAAAGCTTGAAGGAAAAAGAGAGGATAACAAAGACAGAAGATACAGGACAGTTTGACATCATGGCATGGAAAGAAGTCAACAACAGACAGTAATCTGTGGTAATAAATCAGGGTGGGGCTTCTCTGCTAGAGTAAAGGGCAGAACAGTCGCTGAACATAGCGGGGCATACATGATAACAACCTCCAGCATGAGAATGGAGGTAGAGCCAGTTACTGCTGCCTTAAGATGGCTGTCTGAGACTTTATTAACAAAGGCAGTTATTGTATCAGAATCGCAATCCATGCTTCGAAAGGTCCAAAATGGTTGGCTTCGACATGAATGGAAAACCTCCATAGAAGCATTGAATCTTCAAGAACTAACATGGATCTACTGTCCTGGTCATGCCGGGCTACGTGGCAATGAAAGAGCTGACAGACTAGCTTCAAGAGCACCCATAAAAGGTGCATTGGCCATGGATATGGAAGAACTACTGAAGGCGATTCATGTTCGTCTATTAGAAAATGACACTGCAATCGATGAATCATCAAGGCTAAGATTGCTGGAATTCGGCATCAAACGTAAGACCAGCAGGGATGGACATATGAGAGGACGCATCCGCCTTGTATACAACCAGTGCGACACAGGAACAATTAGCATTGCAGTGGCCAGTTCTCAGGTGGAAAATGGTGGTCTGGGTCATCTCTGCTGTATATATCCCCTTCCTCCTTCCACTGATTTTTGTACTTGTTGTGGATGATGGTTTTTGCTTCCCGATAGGGCAATGGGTGGCTGTATTGTTCCATTTTACTGCCACTTCTTGATAGAGCATCTGCTCTCTCATTACCAGCAATTCCACAATGGGAGGGTAACCACTGAAGGGCAATGGTTGATGACCTTTGGAAGATGTCACCTAAAGCACACTAGTGATACTTCATGTATCTTATTGTTTTCAGAGCGTTTCGAATTTCGGAATTTCAATTAAAATGTTGTAGACCTGTACTTGGTCTTATGCCTGCGTTGAAGGACTGCTTCTGTTACAGGATTAGTGGCCAGACGGTCTAATGTATTTATCTCCATACAAGAATGAGTTCCAGATTTCACTGTTAGTTGTGCCCCTTGTGTAGACCTCTTATTTATGTATTTCTTAGCAGGATTGTAAGAATTAGTGTGTGTATGTTTTACTTTAACCCTCCCCTTTGTGTGATCAGTGAAACCATTAACCATATAGATCTTTCTTTGTGGTCACCTCTTAATTATTATCATTTTTGTTTTGTGCTCCTTATGAAACATGGAACTACCACTGCACTGACCCTCTTACACGTAAACTTACACGTAAACATTACGGTGCTCTGTCATCTGTGGTTTATGTAACAATTTGTTTTACATTATGAGGTTGTTGGCCTCATGCTCAACCTCATATTATTTGCCTTTAGGAAAGTCAACCAACAAAGAGACAACTATCACTATCTTGATCAAGCAAAACATGTGATCCTGTTCCGTATTAGAACAGGACATAACAGACTGAACAGTCACTTATACAGACTGAGATCGATCCCATCACCCCAATGCGCGTGCGGACAGGTGGCACAGACAGCCGAACATATCCTGCAAGACTGCCACATGCTTAGTCAATTGCGGACTGAACATTGGCCCACAGAGATGCACATCCACACAAAGCTGTTTGGGAGTTTTGACGAACTTTCAACCACAGCAACACACATCCTGAGAACTAGACTTCTTGTGTAGACATTACTAAACAACAGCGAACGAGAAGAAGAAGAGATATGCCGGAGGGAGTTCAAATCCAACAAGGGCAGTTTCATATCTCTGTGTTTATCTGTGATTATTTCTTTCATATGTTGGTGTTTTTGTTTTTTTAATGTCTTGTTCTTCTTTTTTTCACTGAAAGCTTTGGCAAGCTAATTTACTGAATGGGTATGAATGATTTGATAAATTGCTGCACTTCTGTTGAATCAATCAATCACTACCTTTTAGCTACACAAGGAGCATAGGCCTTCAACAAACACATGCCAGGTCCTCCTGTCATGTGTCATCAGCTCAAGTTCTCTCCATGTTTTCCTCCTCATTTTCATATCTGTCTCCAGTTCTTCTCAATGTATTTTTTTTTTATCTACCTCTGCCTCTCTTACCCTGGACTCTGGGGATTTCATAACATGGACTGCCTTGTAATGCTATCAACAGGCTTCCTCATTGTGTGTCCTATCCATCACCAGCGTCTTCTTCTTATCTCTTGCTTCTACTGGTAGGTGTCTGGTTCTTGTCATAGTTCCAGATTGGTGACCTTGTTACACCATTTCAATCCTTCCATTTGATACAAGCACTCATTTATGAAAGTCTGTGTAGCTTTTTGGTTGTTGTTTTTGTTATTCTCCATGTTTCAGAACCATACAATAGGACTGACTTGACTTATTTCTGTGTTGGTTTCTCTTGATCTCCATGTATTTCCCAATACAAAGAAAACTGCTCGTGCCCGCTGTATTCTTATTTTTGATATCATAACCTGTCCTCTAACTCTGCAGCTTTTGTCGCATGGCCTGAGGGAATAGTAGTCCTGTTCTTTCTTTGTCTCATCACAGACATCCGGAAACTACACAGGGGCAGTTAATCAGTGGTGTACATCAAATATTCTCCTTAATCATTAAACATCTCATTTATTTTCATTACCCATGCTACAGGTCTATATCCAAAAGGATAAAAATCCTAAATCCTTGGGAATACTTCTGTTTCAGAAACCGGATTTTTTGTGTTGCCCAAATTGCGTTAGGAAAATAGTCTAAGTCATCGAAACTGCGTTCAAAAATAACCTAGTCGCCAAAAATATTCAGAAATTGCCCCAAATTGTGACAGAAATGTAGCCCAATGTCACCCAAAGAAACTCTCAATTTTCAGAATATTTCAGTTCCCGGGTGTTCAGATAAGGGTTATACATCTGTATTAAATTAGAATTTCATAAATGGGTGCTTGTGCAGAGTAGGATTGAACCGGTACGACAAGATCACTAATACGGAAGTGATAGACAGAACCAGATAAACACCACTGGAGCAGGAGGTGAGAAGATGGTGCTGGTGGTGGATTAAACACACATATCAAGGAAGTTTGTTGATATCATTTCAAGGCATTACTTGATCTGGAATCCCCAATGTAAGAGATGCGGTCATCATCATAATTTTCCTTTGTGCTCCCTGTAGAGTATAGAGTCACCAATGTAGCTGGTCTCCTTCCAGGAAGCCTGCATCAAAGCATTCACATTGCTCTATCAGTGGTTTACGATTCCTCTCCGAAAGCAGCGAGTATCTGCCTGAATGGCGAGAGGACACTTGGCAGCTTACAGGGAAAATAGGATACTCATGTAAAATCAGTCTCAGGTTAGACATACTAACCTGAGATTTTGCCTGGAGTAATAGCCGGCGTACGTTAAAAAAAAAAAAAAAGTGGTTTATGTAACAAATTTTTTAACATCATGAGGTTGCCAGCCTCATACACAACCTTATAATACAGATATGCATCCTTTTATCCGCATACTTGAAAACTGAAATATTCTGAAATTTGAAAGTTTCTTTGGACGACTTGGGCTACTTTTTTATCACAAATGGGCGATTCTGAGCTACTTTGGGTGATTTTCAAACACATTTTGGGCAACTTTTGAACGTGACATCTGGAAACTGAAAAAATTCCGGTTTCCAAAGCAAAGCTCTGCCTAAATATTTTGGATAAAAGAATAACGACCTGTTGTCACCTTTTATGACATCCCTGAGGTAGCAGTAATCCCATTCCTTGTGCTCCCTCAGATAACCCCTAGGACATACATGGTGCATAGAAACAAATATATAAAGTAAAGAAATAAAATGGTATGAAATCAGTTTTACAAGTTAATGGTATGCAGGAAACATGGGACATTTCGGGTTTCACCCTTCGTCAGCCACATACTTTATATATTTGTTTCCTTACCAGTTTTACAGCAGTCTCATTTATTGTTATATACTATGGTGTACAGATGTAGTTGTATGAGAGCTTAAGAAGATGATCCCTACAGTTACTGGGTGCTTCTTAGGAGATACTGAAAGAATCGCACAACTGTTTCTGCAAAGCATGTCTAAGAGGCAGCTAAGGTGATGTCTGCATGGGACAAGTGCTGTCATAATGTAAATTAAGTTCCTACATAAACGACCACTGTAAAAGCGCCTCCTCCATGGGGAGCTAATTGTGATGTTGACACAATGCTATTTAAGAAGTGAATAAAGATATTCATTCAAAATTTATTGAACTATGTAGAACAAATACTCACCAACCAAGATCTGCTTACTCGTAGCAAGCAAGAGGACATGCATACCATCATAGCTGGCAGACGCTGGAGCTGGGTTGGTCATGTCCTCAGAAGAGACCCCGATGCCATCACAAGAACAGCTATGCTTTGGACCCCTGAAGGAAAGCGAAAGAGAGGCCGACCAAAAACAACTTGGCGGAGGACTGTGGAGGCTGAGAGGCAAAGAATGAACCAGAGTTGGGGCACTGTACGAAGGATGGCCACCGACCGTGCAAAGTGGAATCAATTTGTTGTTGCCCTACAAGACGCCACTAGGCGTGATGGCCACTGACTGCTTTGACGGTCGGTGGTTAAGGATTGAAGAAGAAGAAGAAGAACAAATACAATAACTCAAAAGGTACAGACTTTCATAAATGGGTGCTTGCGTAGAATAGAAGAGTTGAAATGGTATAACATGATCACTAATGTGGAACTGATGATGAGAACCAGACAAAGTGCCAGTGGAATAAGAGGTGAGAAGAAGACACTGGAGATGGATAGGACACACACTGAGGAAACCTGTTGATAGCATTACTAGGTTTGTTCTGGAATCCCAGAGAGGTAGAGGAGGAAAAAAAAGAACACATGGAGACAGAGGTAAAGGGGAAGCAGAAGACATGGAAAGACCTTGAGCTGATGGCACGGGACAGAGGAAGACTTGGCATAAGTTTACTAAAGGCCTATGTTCCTTGAGGATCTGAAGGTGGTGATAATGATGTAGAACAAAGAACACTTGGTAATTTCCTATTAATAATAATAATAATAAATTCTTTAAGCACCAAACACGGTGCATAAGGCTGAAACCAGTGCTCTCCAGGTTGTTCGTTGTGACGCCACTCCTCTTAGCTCTTGCACATTATTTAGGCCCAACGTTCTTCCTTCTCTTATTATTGTTCTTCTGAGTGTTTCTTTTGGTCTTCCTTTTTTCCTCTAACCCTCAGGAACCCAAGTGAGCGCCTGTAGTGGCATTCGTAGGACATGACCGATATATGACCATCGTCTTTTCCTTATATAGTCGGAGACATATTTCTGCCTAGAGTCTTCTCTTATTTGTCGATTAGTCTTGAATTCTTTCCAACTGATGTTCATGAGTTTTCTAAGACATTTGTTCTCGAATGTATTCAGCTTGTTCACCAATGATTTTGTTATTTTCCAACTCTCACAGCCGTATGTTAACACTGAGATAACATTTGAATTAAACAGACGAAGCTTGGTATGTATATTCAATGATCGTAATTTCCAAATGTTAGATAATCTATTGAAGGCGCTAGCTGCCAAAGCAATTCTAGTATGAATTTCTCTTGTTGTGTCACCATCCTGAGTCATTTTACTGCCTAAATAATTGAAACTTTCAACTTTCTGTAAACGGATTAAGGTTTGGGTTAGTGTTAACCCTAATCCTAACCCTAACTGCTACAAAACAAGACATAACTACACATATTCACTGCGGAGCAAAAACCCACGAGTAATAGGAAATTACTGAACACTTTATACGCAAATTATAACTCACACTCTGTTGAACTGAATATTCCACACATAAGACTTACCTATTTCTTGTGTATGCATCAAAACAACATGCTCATCCACTCAATCCATTAGAATAACCGGGCATTCACTTCTTTCCAGGTCATTCCACCAACTTTGTTGTGGCTGTACAACTTCCCTCCAACAAACCACAAGATTTCTGGATAGTTAAGGGAGCAGCTTTACTGTGTCAGCTTAGTGACTGAGTTGCTTACATTCATGGGAGTATAGTATATGTCAGATTATCATTAACATTACTGGATGACAGCGATCTTCAAAAACCGTTTTATTCCACGGATCTTGCTGCTTTGATCAGGACTTGTTTCATCACCAATTTTTTGTTAATTCCTTTTGCTTTCAGCAGTTATTTTAAATTTCTTGTTTTTGATATTTCTTTCTTTCTTCTGGTTTTTGCATTTTGCTTGCGTTATTATTTGTTCTTTTTTTTGCTCATCACCTGTGTTGTTTTTACTTTTTCATCTGCTTGTATTTGTCTGTTTCTCATCCACGTTATGTGTCTGTTAAGTATTTTTTTTCCTTTGACCTATCTATAAATTCTTGTCCCTTGATTTGTCACCTATTTGTAACTGTGGTTGACGAATGGTTGGAAACCCCAAACGTCCCATTTTTCCTGTGGTACCGTTAAGTTGTAAAACTGATTCCAATCCATTTTTATTTTTTAATTGATATATTTACGTTCATTGAAAGCCTTAGGTTCTGAAAGCAAATCTGATCCTAAAAAAATGGTAACCACACATTGTATGAATTTTTCTATCTGCAATGAATATTTTTATGTGGTTTTTTCCGTTTAGTACATTTTATGAACCATATTTTTTTTTAAAAGTATAAATTGCATGATACAAGTTATGTAATCAAAATGTGTCTTGTTGCATTAAGAAATATTAAGACAAAAATAGTACATTGACATGTAATGATAATAGGAAGAAAGCATGGAAACAAAAGAAGAAACTGTGCTTTGATGTTGTTTCCAAGGAGGTTACTTGACTTTAACGACCAAACATAACAACAAAGATGTTTTTTAATTATATAAGGGTGATAACAATTTTTCAACTCAGTATTTAAAATATGTAAACCCATTTATTTTAGTAATAAGTACTGAAAACAGTTAAAAAAAGCATTTTTTGAAAAATGGATTTGTATACTATTACTTCCATACCGTGATTGGTATAATGTAATATTTGAATACCGTTTTTGTAATTATCCACTGCATCTTTTGCCCTCAATCTTCTAAGCTGACGACCAAGTCTCTTGTTTCTGCCATAAGCAGTAGTCCTGTAACACTCTTAGCATCTCATGTTTACTCATTTGGTTTTTTTCACTCTCCATTATATGCTTAGCATTCTCAGAAACCGCGTTCCTGTCATAATTGATTTTTCTGTTTGTTCACTGTCCATGATTCACACCCATGTAATGTGTGATTGTATACACCACCGCAAGACCCTCTTCCTCAACTCTTTTGCCAAAAACTTTGTTGGCTTGTTATTTACATTATGTATTGTTCCAATGCCTTTTTTAATGTCTAAATTAATGTGAAGACTTTTCATGCATTTTTAAAATTACAAATTTAATCTATCACAACTTTTTTTCCTGTGTAATTAAAGTAACAGTGCATATTTTTTAGTGACATTCAATTAATTTTTTGTAATATAGTGTCTAAATACTGACTGAAAACAAAATCAAAATGCAGTGTTTGTCACAATGTATTTATTAATTTGTTAATCTAGTTGTTTTTTTTTTTTAATTTCACAATTTTATAATTTCTGTAAAAGCCTCAAAGTTTGGTAAGACAGTATTTTATAGAATGTCTGTTATATGACTTAAATTTATTTGAGATATCCTTGTCAAACTAGTATTAGAAAAACTATATTCCATTTTTTTATCAATGCTTTGTCTGTGATAAACAAAATAATTTTTAATGTGTATAAAATATAACATTTGGTATATGAATAAATTCAGTTATGGTGACTCAACATGGAAGTCTTGGGCCTGCCATCATTATCTCTCTTATTCTTTTAGTTTCTTTCTTGTCTTTCCAATCTAATACTGCAATATGTGATACCAGAAATCTCTCGTTGTGCATGCATATGTTTGAATATGTATTAACAAATCAAATAACTCTTTAATATGTATCTGTTTATTTGCAAATAACAATAGCACAAAATACTGAATAATTATTCAATTAAATGAATACTGTACATTTCTTTTAGCTAAATAATTCAACAAAATCAAAGATGGAAAGATTGAAAGAATAAAACATCTCTTTCCATCTCTCCTTCTCTGGACTTAATGCCTCTAGCTCAGGGTTTCTTAACCTGTGGTCCACAGACCCCTAGGGGGTCCATGAATTCTAGGGGATCCATGTACATAGCCTAAAATTTTATTTAAAAAAAACTTCACATTTTAAATCTTAGGTTTTTATCTTGTCTTTGATCCACTGTGGCGTAGCGTAGGAAGGATAAGAAACTTATAGTAGTTCGAAATAATAGATATAAATTAAGAAGTTTTGCCGGGATCACCCTGAGGAAGATTTGGCTCAAGAAGTCCTGTTGGGTTTCTCCACCGGCTGAAGGGAGACAAAGAGTGTAAATTCTCCTAACTAGACAAGGTCTGGAAAAGTTTGTAAGGAGATATTTGGTCTCTTGCTACTTTAGTCCCCTTCTCAGTTATCTATTATTTTTATCCTTAATTATTACTGGGATTATATGTTATATTTTATGAAGGAAGATAAACATCAGACAATATGAAACATCTAATAGAATGAACAAGGCATGGGGTACATTATATGCACCCAATTGGTTTATTAAAATTAAAATGAACGGATGGTGAATGATGGTATTGTCGATGGAAATTGTGTGTATGTGATAAGTCTTACAATTCAAGTGTTTGCATCATCTACTGGCTAAAGCTACTACATTGATATGGTGAGTTCCCTTTTCAGCCCCTGGCTGATAGTGAAGCGTGGTTGGTTGTCCTGTCTCCTTATGACGTTGCATCGGGTAGGTCTCTAATGGTTTGGATCTGCCTTCACTGTGCTCAACTCCGTATTCTTCTCTGAGATTGGACTGTCATGCAAGGCTCCCCCATAGACTGAAGACAAATACGGCTTTATTAATTTCCTAGCTTGAGGAAGCCGTCTTTCTCTAAGCCGTCCGTCTGCCAGTCATATCAGATTTTAGTCTCTAACATCATATGTCCCCCCTTTCTGCCTTTTTATATTATTATATTCCCTGCCCAAGTGGCAGTACTATAATTCTTTACCCATTTATCGTCATGTTAACATGATGAATTATTATAGAAAGGCCTGTTAAACCCACTGAATTCTCATAGAACTGTCAGTTAAACACACTGAATTACCACAGAAATGTTTAACCTTTTGAAACCGAAGTCCCGAAATTTCAGTCCGTGTGTAAATAATCCTTACCCCAAGCGACCACTTTTTCGGTCTGACACACCTAGCTTAGCAATACGGGGCCGGAATGGAAATGTGTGAAAAATAATGACGTCAGGAAGTACACGTCTTGTGGAATGTTAAACTAAAATGGCGGCGCCCACGAAGTGATAATATTTTGCAATTTTTAAATTGTTTTCATAATGAAAAGGTTAGTTGAAAATCCAGGAAATAGCCATTCTAAAAGGCTAACAACGGAACAAGCTGTTGAACTTGTGCTCAATGATTCGGAGGATGATGAATTAGATTTAGATGGTGATTATTCTGAAAGTGACATCGAAATTGAATCGAGTGACGAAACTTTTGAATCAGATTATGATCAAGTTAGTTCTAACCCTGTTCCTGGCCCCTCAGGGGATCGGGCTATGGTGCAGGGGTGTGGAAAGGGGCGTATCCCCTAAAGGAAGGGTCTACATGCTGGGAGGACTGGCACAATAAGCAGGAATATTGGAGATGATCAGGTCAGTCAATTTGAGATAGAATAGTTAAAACTGACCATATGGTTTTGTCACAGTAACTAGTTTTGCTTATGTGTCTTTTTTGTGCAATTTTTGCTCAGGAGCCCAGGGGAATGGGATTTTACGGGCTGGGTGGCCAGGGTTCAAAGGGTTAAACTTCTCGTCTAAATGTCAGGTCGAATACGGTGAATTAATATAGAAATTCATATAAAATACATTTAAAATTAATATGAACACATTGTAAAGTCTCATTCCATGGGATAATAAAATACACCAGATCACATCGTAGCCATGTGGCTAGATGCGATCGTAAAGTAAAAATGAATAAAGCAAAAAAAGTTCGTACCAATCACTGCGTCGATTTTGCAAGGTACTACACATTTCACCACAATACTATTTTCTAACGAGATTTCACTTACCTACTCAGCGATTGGACTCTAATCAGCAATTTAGACACGTGGCTTCACAGTGCTTTAACGCGTGAATTAGCAGCGGTCTCAGATTAGGTCTGGCTCCTTTGCCTCCTTGGATGCAAGTAAATTTTGCCTCGCTGAGCGCCAACTTTTAGCTCGTTATTTCCGCTTGGGCATGTGACCTGAAGCGTGCCTCATGTGACTTTGGCGTCTGATAGACGCTCCAATCAATAATGTTAAAAGTCACATGAGGGGTTCCCTAGAGTGGGTTTAGACTGGATTTAGCTAAGTCTAAGTAGTCTGCCCTAATTCATAACCGGTTTCAGGCCACTGAGGTTAGGTTTAGAATGACGTCGTTAATCTAAAAATAGTACTAGACGCTAAGAATATTTACCAACGAGCGAAATTTGCCGCGTATTTTTACCGGCTTTCCGATCATGCATTGAAGATGAATAATAAAAAAAATGGTGACTTGTAAATTAAATGAAGAGAACATTGGGCCAGTTGTCACATCCACCATCACTAAGATTTACAATGTGAAGTTTTTTTTTATTATGCTTTTATGTACATTTCTTTCCAAGAAGGGGTCCATAACCTTCATCTGACAATCAAAGGGGTCAATGCCCTTCATCTGACAATCAAATGGGTCCACAGCCTTCAGTGGACAATCAAAGGGATCCACAGCCTTCAGTGGACAATTAAAGGGGACCACAGCCTTCAGTGGACAATTAAAGGGAACCACAGCCTTCATTGGACAATCAAAGGGGACCATAACCTTCGTCGGACAATCAAAAGGATCCATGGCACACAAAAGTTAAGAAACCCTGCTCTAACTATATTAACCAAACTAAGTTCTCTTCACAAAAAAAGACAGACAAAATAAAAAAATATCTAAATAACAAAATTTAGCTCTGTGCACAAGTTATCAAGTATGGAAAGCATCACATATTAACAACACACCCACCCCCCCCCCCCCCCCCCCCCCCCCCCCCCGATTTAATGAGACAATGCCTCTAGTTAATAACCAAATGAGCTCTCTTCACGTGGAAGGACCGACAAAATAAAATTATCTCAGGATAATATCAAAATTTTGCTCTGTTCACAAGTTACCAAGAACAGAAAGATTCATATAATAAAGCAAATGCCTCTGCTTAATAGCCAAAACTGTGTTTCTAACAAGTTATTAAGTACGCAAAAACTAAGAAAAAATACACAACCTCTGCTTAATAACCAAATTCAGTTTGTTCACAGGTTACTAAGTATGCAAAAACCAAATGAAAAAACAATATATCTGGTTAAGAATCAAATTTAGCTCTGTTATGAAGCTACTATGTATGCAAGAACCTGCTTAATAATAAATTTAGTTTGTTAACAATTTACTAAGTTCAGGCAAGAACCGAAGTAGAAAAAAATACCTCTGGTTATAAACCAAATTCAGCTTGTTAACAAGTTACTTAGTATGCAGAAACTTAAAGAAAAGAAAAAACATTCCAAATGGTCAATGACCATCTGTTTTAAATTACTAAGTATGACAAAACATCTAGTTAATAACCAAATTAAGTTCGTATTAACAAGTTACTAACTGTGCAAAACCTGGAAGGAAAAAAAAACAATACATCTGGTTAATAACCAAATTCAGTTCTTGTTAACAAGTTCCTAAGTATGCAAAAACTTAAAGAAAAAATGTAATACCTCTAGTTAATACCAAATTCAATTCTGTTAACAAGTTACTATATATATATATATATATATATGCAAAAACTAAATGAAAAAATTTAATACCTCTGGTTCATGCCAGTCTGTTAACAAGTTACTACATATATGCAAAAACTAAAAGGAAAAAACAATGCATCTGGTTCATAGCCAAATTTAGTTCGGTTAACAAGTACTAAGTATGAATAACTAAATTCAGTTCTTGTTAACAAATTACTAAGTATGCAAAAGCTAAAAGGAAAAATCAAAACATCTAGTTAATAATCAAATTCAGTTCTTGTTAACAAGTTCCTCAGTAAGCAAAATCTAAAAGAAAAAATGTATTACCTCTGGTTAATACCAAATTCAGTTCTGTTAACAAGTTACTACATATATGCAAAAACTAAAAGGAAAAAACAATGCATCTGGTTCATAACCAAATTCAGTTCTTGTTAACAAGTAACTAAAAAATAAAACAATGCATCTAGTTAATAACCAAACTCAGTTCTTGTTAACATGTTACTAAGAAAAAAACAATACATCTAGTTAATAAACAAACTCAGTTCTTGTTAACAAGTTACTAAGAAAAAAACAACACATCTAGTTAATATCCAAATTCAGTTCTTGTTAACGTTAGGAAAAAAAAAACAATACATCTAGTTAATAACCAAACTCAGTTCTTGTTAACAAGTTACTAGGAAAAAAAACAATACATCTAGTTAATAACCAAATTCAGTTCTTGTTATCGAGTTACTAAGAAAATAAACAATACATCTGGTTAATAACCAAATTCAGCTCTCGTTAACAAGTTACTAATAAAAAAACAATACATCTGGTTAATAACCAAATTCAGTTCTTGTTAACAAGTTACTAAGAAATAACAATACATCTGGTTATAACCAAATTCAGTTCTTGTTATAAGTTACTAAGAAAAAAACAATCCATCTAGTTAATAACCAAATTCAGTTCTTGTTGCCAAGTAAGTATGCAAAAACTAATAGAAAAAAAAATCCTATCTGGTCAGTGACCAAATTCAGTTTTATTCACACATAAACATGGAAAGGCTGGCTGTTGATTGTGGTCATTGACCATATGGAAAACAGGTATATAAAAATTTTGAGGAGAAAAAAAATGCAAATGTATATTCATCTAATCATTTTTAACAAATATAACCTAGACCTGTTCATAGCTAAGAATATGAAGCTTCGTAGATAGAAAAATCTCAAAATTAATATTTTTAACCAAATTAAATATTTCTTTTTGAGGAGAGAAAAAAACATCATAAATATTTAATCTGGTTAAAAATAGTGGTTTTGCAATGTTTAAATATTGTGAAATTTTATATTTTCAGCTATGGTGTTGGTTACTTGCATTTAACAAGTAATTCATGCAAAAAAAAAAAATGCAAATGTATATTCATCTAAGATCATTTTAAAAAAATATAACCTAGACCTGTTCATAGCTAAGAATATGAAGCTTCATAGATAGAAAAATCTCAAAATTAATATTTTTAACCAAATTAAATATTTCTTTTCTGCCCCCCCCCCCCCCCCCCCCCCCCCCCCCCCCCCCCCAAAAAAAAAATAATTAAGATATGCTGAAAAGTTAATAATTTTCCCAGACATGCCACGTATGCACATAGGTTGCTCTCAACAGTTAAATCAAAGACACTCATTTGGTGACACAAAACACTTAAATGGATTCAAATGAAGTGATTCTTCTCTTTCTCAAATCATGCTCCCGATGTTATGCCAGAAGAAAAAATACAAATATAACAATTTTAAAACTAGTATACCTCGCTTTATTGCGCTTCGCAGATATTACGCTTTTTAAAAAATTATTTTTATTTATTAGAACGTGCCTTCTTGTTAACAAATTACTAAGTATGCAAAAGCTAAAAGGAAAAATCAAAACATCTAGTTAATAATCAAATTCAGTTCTTGTTAACAAGTTCCTCAGTAAGCAAATAGATTTTGGCTCTCCACCAGCAAAAAAAATTACAATCCGCTGAAGGCTCAGATGATGAAGAATAGCATTTTTTTTAGCAATAAAGTATTTTTAATTTTACAATACAGTTTTTTTTTATTGCGCACTTAATAGACATAATGTAAACATGATTTTAGGCTTTTATATGCACTGGGAAGCCAAAAAAAATGGGTATGACCCGCTTTATTGCGATATTCGCTTTATTGCGGTGGTCTGGAACCTAACCCGCAATATCTCCGAGGTATACCTGTACACAAGAAACAATTTTTTTTTTTAAATGTACATGGGAAGTGAAATCTAAAAGCTGACATAAAGACAGTCACCTGGAGCGATCTGAAGGCTGACATAAAGACAGTCACCTGGAGAGATCTGAAGGCTGACATAAAGATAGTCACCTGGAGAGATATGAAGGCTGACATAAAGACAGTCACCTGTAGAGATCTGAGAAAGATGTGCCTAAGCCACAGCATAATTGTTTTATTTTTTTTTAGAACAACATTACATCACCTTTGAAGCAATTTACCAAGATTGTAGATTTTCAATCACTTTAAACAACACTAACGGGAGCCGCGCTGGTGTAATGGCTTCGGCGTTGTACTGGCGACCAGGTGTTCATGGTTCAAACCCGGGCGTCGGCGTTTGAAGGAATGTTTACGACCGGAGATTTGACTGAATAACCTGAACGGCTCCTGTGATAAACCCTCTGTGGATGGGAAGGAGCGAAGCTCCTGACCGGGTTGGAAGGAAAGTCCTCAGGTTCCCCAGCCTCGCAATGACGTGTCATTGGGCCGAAGGGCTGAAAGCCCAAGTGCCGCTGGTTAAGAAACAAAAAAAAACAACACTAACATCATACAAAACCAGCCATATTCTATGAGTTACATAAAAACTAGACCAATTTCATTCAATACCCTTCAGTTCTCAAGGAAGCATAGACCTTTAACAAACCCATGCCAAGTCTTCCTTGTCTACCTTGAATCAGTTAACACCTGCTGTTACAGTGCCCAAGACTAACTGACCTGCGACACCAGCTACTCCCATCGCACCCAACCATCCACAATACACTCTACACATCATCACAACAACTGAGGAAGACTTGCACCTTTGTCAGAGAGGCAATGGGCTGTCAAGAGCTACCTGCTCACAGCGAAAGGGATTATATCATCATCATCACCTTTCATTTGACTCCCGTTATATTCTCCATGTGTTTGTCTGCCTCCCTCTACCTCTTTTACCCTTGGTATTCCAGAAAAAGAACTACCTTGAAATGTTATCAACAGGCTTCCTCAGGTTGTGGGAAGCAAAGAATAACAGTAACCTACCAAGATTGTCATAAAATGTGACTAAGGAAGGTTGGAAAGAGACAGCCACCTCACCATGTGTAAACTTTAACCCGCAAAAACTTTTGACTAGAATTAAATTCACTAATAATGCCGAACTCTGGAATTGAAAATTAAGTGTAACAGTGATAAATTATCCTGAATCAATCCTTCATACACCAGGCAAACAATGAAATTCAGATATGGGATCCTTTATCATGGGCAAATACCTACAAATGCACATTTAAATATAAGAGATGTACATGACCAGCCTTTTAAGTTAAGATTACTGGTTTAATCAATAAGTATCAGTTACAAGAAAACATCTAAGGAGATTAACCAGAAATTTCAAATTCCCTGTTTGTCAACCTTTCTTCCTCACTTGTCACTAATTAGAAATTAAATTACTTTTATCATGTATGGAAAACAATCATAACATCCAGTTTCTACTTTTCATTTCTAGATATTTTGAATAAAATGATTTAAAAAGGCAAACAGAGAGTTCTGGAATTCCCAGGGTAAGATAGGTAGAGGAAGACCAAAGAAATGGTGGAAAAGAGAACTGGAGACAGACATGAAAAGACCTTGAGCTGATGGCACGGGACAGGAACACTTTGCATATGTTTGTTTAAGGCATATACTCCTTTCGGAGTTGAAAGGTGAACCTCTGAAGATACAGGTGAATCGGATTTCCTCTCAATTTTTTTATCCCTGTTCCGAAAAAGCATCCTTGCTCAGGGTAAAGAGACTTTCCTCCCCCCTGTATGGTTAAGGATTCAATTTTCTTTCACTCTCCGTTTCTGCCAAAAAAACAGCATCTTTATTCTTCCTCAGCAAAATTGGTTGCAACTCAGGGTACAAAAGATAAGAGACAATAATTCTATTGTAATTACTTTATCCCTTGATTCAGATCTCTCCAACTGACAACCTCACTGCACTCAGGGCTAACCCACAGGTGCTCAGCCTCCCCCTCAGCAAATGCTGAAGGATATGAGATAAACAAAAGAAAACACCTTAAGCCACTATATAAACTAAAGAACACGGAAGAGGGTACACCATAGACACTACAAACATTAGCCAATGCCAAACAAATGGCAGAGAAACTGCAGCCTGGAAGAATCAACACAAGAAAATCAACAAATGTTATATAGAATAAAGAACATTATATCCTAAATTTTAACACACATGGGGTTGAAACGGGCATTCCATAAATAAGATAACCACCGGTTATGGACCAAAAACCAAACCAAATTATGCTTGCACACATTTCTTTTCCTGCTGCATAATGCACCACTGGATATAAATGAAAAATCTTAAGCGCATTAAGAAATACAGGAATGCTCCAACACACAAGGAAAAATGTATAGATCTGGTTGAAGGCCTCTGCTTCACTGGAGATCAGTTGAAAGAGAAAAACTCCATAATGACGTGATATATATAAAACTATAGTACCAATGAACTGCTTTACAAAATGTAGAGGAAACACAAGTTTATGCTGTACCACATGTTGTATAAAATGAAGGAACAAGTGATCATAAACAAAATGTAAAATATTATGGCTACAAAAGAACACATGCAAATGAAAAACCAACCAAAACATTAACAGCCATGTACAAAATAAAAATGACACAGGACCTGTTTATGATTTATTGTAAACTGTGGCCATCTAGTGTAGTTGTCAGTGCTTATTTAAAAAAAAAAAAAAACATAACATTTATGAAAGAACAATAATGTAAACCTAACCTAATGGCTAAAGGACTATAATATAAACTAAGAACAAACACTGAGAAACAATATACCAATGCAAAAAAAAAGTAACCCTTTAGTTTGCAAAAGTTTAAATCTGTTTTTTAAAATTCCAAAGATCAAAAAATAACACCCCATCCTTTTACTTTCTTTTTCAAAAAAAAAAAAAAAAACTTAATACAGCTGAAGGCCCAACAATCACACAAAAACAAGCACCAAGCTTTACCCACACCACCACATAAACAATGCATTACGGTTGTTTTGTTATCTGACCAAACATTCGATAAACCTATAACAACCAAAGTCAGTTAGCCAGGAGGCCATCCCATCTGTCGGCCACCTAATACATGGATGTGTATATGATAGACAGACTGGCCACCATCTCGGCCATCATTGATCACTATTCTGTAACCCCTGCTCAATCCTTTTTCCTTGGCAACTTTCCTGGCCACAATAAGGAGATGCCCCAACAGCTGGAAGAAGAGTAAGAAAAAAAAACTATAATCATGGATCAAACTACTATAGAGATATATATATCAAAACAAGAGACAATTATTTTGTGTTTTTTACTTAAAAACTGGAGGTAGGGTTATAGGAAAGGAAGCTTGTTAAAAATTACTTCCACTATAAAATTCAAGGACAGTAACTTCAGAGGAGAGGCCTTAAAAACTGCAGAAGTCCTACTGACAAAAGAAAGCACAGAGAGACAAGTAGTTATCTTCTCAGGTGTGCTGTCAGTGATTGAAACGCTGAAGAGTAGAGTCTTTCTGAAAAAATCCTGAGAATCCCAGACCTGGATGACCAAAAGAGGGTGGGGGGGGGGGGGGGGGAACACCCTCCACAAAAACTTATGTCAGCAATTCAAAAGAGTTGTGATACAGTGGATCCTTTTTTGGTTCCTTTCCAATCTCACTGCAATATCCCTGGAAATGAAGAGGCTGAAAGACTGGCAAAGGAAGGTGGAAAGCTACCTCAACCTGACACAAGCATAAGTTATGAAAAGGCCAAGAGTTTTATCAAGAACAAGATACTGGAGCAAGTGGGAAACAGAGCTTCCAGGCCACCAAAAAAATGATACATATTACCAGCTCAGCAGAACTGAACAAATGGTAATTTTCAGACTTAATATACCTGTACTGTGAATGATTACCAGGCAGTCTTTGTTCTGGAAAATCCAGGGTGAGAGAGGTAGAGCAAGACTGTAATAACTAAGCCAAAAAGCCACAAATATATAATAATAATAATAGCCCCTTCAGTCATAACTGTCTATGGAATGCGTCCCTGAGGTGACAGCCCTCAGCTGCTTATTTTCCTGGTGTTTCTTTCAACGTTTTCTCCTCTCCTGCTTGCCGTGAGAGCTTCTTTTCGCCCAGTCTGAGGTGGCATCATAGAGAGCATCGTCACTTGGTGCGATTGGTAGCTTCATCCTCCCAGGTTGTTGGATTTATGTCCAGTGCATTCATGTCTCTGTTGCACACATCTCTGAACCTTAGCTGTGGCCGCCCAATTGTTCTTTTGCCATCTGCCAGTTGTCAGTAGAAGATATCTTTCGGATACAAATGTATTAAAACCTATAATTTCCTAACCAAAAAGATTAATAGGTACCAAAATCATTACAGTATAAGTCAAACTCACATGAACCATGCCATGGCTTAGTGAAAGCTGCAAAGAAACTAGAGCTTCAACAAGTCTTCTGATGGTGAAAAAGACACCACTGAATAGCATACATGCCAAGTAATATGGGGTACCTGTATTCTGTACAGGTTTTTTTCATTTTCATATTTGTATGGCCATACATAATTTCTGTATAGGTTTTCACCTAATTATTAACCCTTTACAAAGTGCGCAAAGTCTACCATCCAAAAATTGAGAGTGGGAACACTGTTCAGTAAGACCTGAGTGTTTCTGGTAAGCATGAAGCTTATGTCTTCTGAAATTGTTTTCTAAATCGATCGATATTTTGATTTTCGTGATTTTTTTTTTTTTAAACATCATGACTTTCCGGGCGTGAAATCTTTGTTTTGGGAGCTGAGAGGTGACTTGTATTTGATCAGGAAGATGATGATCTGGTGAAACAGATAAGGGTATTTAATATGGGCTTGATTTAGACGCTGACAATGGCAAAAATGAATCCAGGGAAAGACTTAGACCTAATAATTTTGATAACAGATCAAACATAGGAGGTAGCCAACAAAGCATACCATTGCTAAAATGTGTGACGGTAGGAAACTTGCGACCTAAACACATTCTAGATCTAGTTTATCTGGTTACGGACTTGAGATATGACGGGTTCACAGCAAAAGTCTAACAAGGGGAACCCTTATGATGATCTGAACACCTCCTGTTGTAAGGCTCTGTATTGAGTTTCCTATTATATCCAACGTAAAGAATTGTACCAAATGTACAAACAAGGAAAATACAGTTAAAACAATAACTTACACAAAAGCATGAGTGAAAAAAAAATGTTCTTTTGGATTCTCAAAGAACGAAACGGTCATTGCATGGTTCTTTTTTTTAAATATTTTTGTAGGCTACAGGTTTTCAAATTTTTGTACAGGTTTTTCATCTCTGGGAGGGGGGGGGGGGGGGGGGGGGGGGGGGGAGCATGTATGGAACAGAATAAGCCAGAACGAATGTTGCAGAGGTCATTTAGCCCATCTAGAACCAAACAGAGTAAACCACAGTAATTGTACACATTCTCTGACATCATGCCTCTTGTCAACCATTATCAACACAAGCGCATAGAGAAGACTGTTGGATGTACAATAACATGGTCATCATACATTTTCAGTCTAGCTCGTAACTTTGAACTAGGATAGATCAAAAGAAAAATCAGCCCTGCTCGACTTTTAAAAACATTGCAGTAACTACCCCAAATACAGGGTTTTCCATAAAAGATTGTACCCTTTTCAAAAAATGTATTCTCGGCCCCGTGATACTAGGATGTTTTCTATCACAAAAGTAAGATAATCTCTTAAAGTTTTTAAGCATACCTTACAAAGACTCAAAAATGTGTGCATGCGCGCAGCAGGTATTTCAAGTGAAACTTTTACAGTTGAATTGCAACCGGTAAATTGTTACTCTCTCAACACACTGGTCAAGAAGGTGAAAAAAAGAAAGAAATAGGTACATTCTTTTTGAGTCTTTGTAAGGTATGCTTAAAAACTTGCAGAGATTATCTTACTTATGTGATAGAAAGCATCCTCATACCACATCATGGGGCTGAGAATAAATTTTTTGAAAATGGTACAATCTTTTATGGACACCCTGTATATCTGTGGTGGTTTACACCTGCACTCAAATTTTGTATGATATACTTTACCTGCTCATCTGAGTCATGAGCATCAGAAAGCTGTACAATTGGCTTCTTTGGCACAACAAGGAAATGAACTGGAGCTTGGGGTGAATGTCATTGAAGGGCAAACACACTGTGGAGATAACCCTCAAATTGCTTGATGTCATTTTGTAGGCAGCAAAAAGTGGAGACAATTTTAACAAAAAACTGTTGTTATGTTTCTTATTATAATTATTATCCTTTCTTTCATTTAGCATAAAGCTGAAATAAAGTTAAATGCAGAAATTCCTAATAAAAAATAAACACTACGACGTTCTACAAAGAAATCTGAATAAAGATCATTACAAACAATATGAAATAAAGATAAATATGTTTTGGAAACATCAAATAAATAAATACAACATTCTGAATAAAAATAAATGCAAGACATACAATACATTTTCTACCCAAAAACAACTGTTGCCAAAAATCACCCTTGGGAATTCCTTTGGTCAAGTGCCTGTCATTTGATCAACAAAGGCTTTCATTTCTCTGTACATTTTCATTCACTTATGATGATAGGAAACTCTATACAGAGCGATACAACAGGAGGCAATCTGATCATCAGAAGTGTCCCCCCGTCAAACAAGTGTTTTGGCCCATTATTCTCCTTTACACTCTAAGGGTGTAGTGGGTTTGATGGTATTGTATGGTGGTGATGGTACTACGTGTGATGCATGAGGTCAGCTGTGAAGGCTCCTGAGATAATATGTAACTGTGAATTGTCAGAAGGCCCTTCTCGCTACCACTACGACCTCACACTTATCTTTTTTTGTGTTCTAATGAATGTGGCTACGTTAAATGTCTAGGGTAATGATATGTATTGTGGTGTGGTAGTTTATAGACACACACACAGATATTTACTAAGTCTAATAATATTAACAAATGTTATAATACACTGAACTAACTCAAAGTGTTTAAGAATTTTTGATAGAAATTTTTCTTACATTATTTTGTAACTGGATCACGTTTTATTTTGACCAGAACTTATAAAAGATTAGGACATAATGAAAAAAAATGCATGGAAATACTTACATAATAAAATGCAAAGAGTGTACATATTGAAGATACATACTATAACTAGACTATTATTAGTTTTATTAATGTTTTTTTTTTCGGGAGCTCGCGCTAGCGTAGTGTTACAACACCGCTCTGGCGACCGGGTGATTCAGGATCAAACCCGGGCGACGGCATTTGAGGATTTTTCGTTTTCGTCGATCCGGTGCTTTTGGTACTTGGATTAACCTCCGAGAAACCTGGCGAGGAACTTTGAAGATTGTCGTCGACCAGGACAGTCGCCCCTTAGCCGACCACAGCTGCCAATGGGTACCCCCCTCCGAAATATCGGCGAGTATTTGCCGAATGCGAGGGACAATTGTCCCTCTGTACAAAGAAATAAAGGGATACTCACGTAAAAACAATGTCATGTTAGACATAAATGATAACCTGAATTTTCGCCACGAGGTATAAGCGTGCAAAACGCAAAAAAAAAAAAAAAAAAAAACAAAAAAAAAAAAAAAAAAAAA
>JAMPIV010014286.1:0-65978 GCA_024509875.1 Oreohelix idahoensis
TATTTTATTTTTCTAAATTCCTGCTTTTAAGTATTGGATATCTAACAACACCCCCCACACAACAAACCCACCCACCAAATTTTCCTGTCAAAAATGGCATTGGATCTCAAGGATCTTCGCTGGGCTACACATAGCCAGTTTATTCCCCCAGCATGACCCGTCCTGGCACAAAAGCATATTAAAACCAAACCAAGCACCCAAGTATGGCAGATTTTCTCAAGTAAGTTATTATGTTATCATAATTTTTTTATTTTTAGCTGTCATGAATCTACTTCTTGTCTTTGAACTAGGCTTGTACTTTGACCATGTAATGAAAAAGCTTCTGTAGCCACTTTGGTTTTGATAAGAGATGTATCAGCTAGCCCAGGGTTATGTATTTTATTATTTAAAATAAAAAGACATTTAAAACAAGGCATGTGCAAGAAAAAACATAACGAGAACAAGAGCAGATTACCTAGTACAACGAAGTTTTAAAGAGATCTCATTGATGCCTACTGTACTCAACAAGAAGGCAAGGCAGAGAGGAACAAGCTAATGTATTTTTTACAGGTTAAAATTTGGTTTGTCCACCTGTAAGATTTCCTGTAAATATTACTTTACTAGCAAAAACCCATCATGAAATGAACGGCAACTAATTATGGTGTGTAATTTCTGGGCTCATGGTCCTGATGATGGCACCATTCTCCTGTATTCAGTTTCATCCTTTCCATTTCCATCCACCTTTCTCTTTCACTGAGCACTTAATCCCGCCAGCACATACAGTCCATTTGGCAAATATAATTAACAAAAACACACTAAAGAAAAGAAGACTGAATTCTTTGGTAAAAATTGTAACCTCTTCTTTCCTGGGAATCGAACGCAAAAATGTTTTTTACTTGGAAGACAATCATTCTACTAACATTTAACCACTGCTGCACATGGTAAATAAGTGGTTTATTAGTCTATTAACCCCCTACGTTTAAAGTTTACACAGTGCCTAATAGAAAAAGCAAGCAGGCAGAATATAGTGGTAACTAAAATATTTGTTTAATAAAATGTCACAATGTATTGGTTCCCTTTAAACACATGCACAGCAGACACAGGAGCATGTCTAAAGAATAAGGAGAGTTTTTACACTGAGCACTAGCTGACCTTGTTTGGGATCAAGGGATGTAATTGTTTGGCCTCACTTAGATTTGGATTTTTTGAATGAATGCCTTCCTCAATCCACATAGCGTTAGTTTGCTGACATACCAGACTTTTTATTATTGTTAGATATGTATACTTAGACAAGATTCAGTAGGGCCTGCGTGAAAATAAAATTTACTAACAGTAAATAAGAATTTCATGTTTGTTCATAAACAGATTTTCTTTGAATTATATGTAGCAAGCACAGCACAATCAGTGGTTATTTTATTATGCAGGAGACATTACAAATTTGAATAGCAGTGGATCAAGTCCTTATGTTTTCTATTACTGACATTGGTCATTGGTTTCCATCAGTGCATGGAGGTATTAATGAATGAAATGTTTGAAGTAATCAAAAAACTTAAGTTTTTTACATCTGCTTGTAGAAGTTACTCATACATTGTTATTTGCTAAGCATGTTGATTTTTATTGGTTCCTCCTTAAATTAAATACACTGATTGCTGTAGATAGTTGATGTTTTAAGACAAATTATTTTTTTTGAACTCTTAATACTGTTGTTGATATTATTTGCAAGTAAATCTGAATATTAGGTTTGATGTTATAATGTTGTAGTTTTAGACATTTGCTGTTTTATTTATTTTATTATTGCTGTTCATTGTGGTAGCTGTTTCAGTATTTACATTGTTATTATTTTTTTAGCCAAAGCTAATTGTTACAATGGTTTTCTTTTTGTTTTTTTATTTTTGTGTACATTTGGTCTTGTTTTTATTAAGATAATTGTTTTCTGCTGACATCATTGCACATGTAATAAAAATATTTTCTTTGCCCATTCGTTTTTATTCTTTCACATTTCATACTATCTTTGAGCTTGGCCTTAGATAAGATAGTTATGACATGGTTAAATCTATTTTAGCACCCCTAATGTTATCATATATCAATTGTTTGTTTCGTAGCAGTTGAAAATTCTCAGTTATAGTCTGTTCGGAAATTCGTGCCCACAGAAAGTCAATTTTCTCCAAAACTGTTTGTTGTATGGACATGAATTTTTGCATGCAGGCTTAGATTTTCCATGCAGTTATTAATATATTTTTTGCCCTTACAAAACTCATGTCATGTTCGAATTTTCTTCTTTACGTCATAGAAAAAACTCTTACTGTTGTCTGGGTTAATTTTTAGTAGTTTTACAGAAAAGTTACAAGATCCGTTCAAAAAATATTTTTTTTGGTTTGAATTAGTGTAGTGACTACATGTCCGCACGAGTGCGCACCTATTGTACACAGTCGCGAGTAACTAATTCAAACAAAAAATTAAATATTTTTTAACGGATCTTGTAACTTTTTTCCTGTAAAACTACTAAAAATTAACCCAGACAACAGTAAGAGTTTTTTTATATAACGTAAAGAAGAAAAATTCAAACAAGACATGAGTTTTTGTAAGGGCAAAAAAATATATATAATAACTGCATGGAAAAAAAAAAAAAAATCTGTAAGACTGCATGCAAAAAAAATTCATGTCCATACAACAAACAGTTTTGGAGAAAATTGACGCTTTTTGTGGCACGAATTTCGAACGGACTATAAACTTTTCGAGTCCATCATACTATACCACAGTTTGAATTTAGCTTTTAACATATTTTGCAAAGCTCCCCACTTACCTGTCCACTGTTTTAAGGCTTATATTTAGTAGTCATGTGGGATAATCATACATAGCATGTTAATATGTTCATCATTATCATTACCTTTCAGCTATTTTTTAAATCCTCTTAATGTCTGTCTCTAGATTTCTCTTCTCCATGTTGTGTATGTTTTCTTTTTTTGGGTTCTTACTCTGTTTCTCATACTTTGGGGATTTAAGTCAAGTAAACTGCCTACTGCAGTGCTATCAGCATGGTTTTTTCTTAATGTGCGTCCTGTCTAAAAATGAACATTTTCTCCTCACATTTTGTTCCGCTGATATTGGTTTGGTTTTTTTTTCATTCAGTTACTCATTGGTGATCTTGTCATAACATTTTTCAGTCATCATATATTCTGTGGCAAGCAGCACCTATTTTAGAAAAGTCTAAACTTTTTAGCTGTCATGTTTGTTCTTGTCCATGTTTTTTCAGAGATACAAACAATAGGACATCATTGGCACTTGAGTTTAAGATTCTTATTTTTTTTTTGTGTGAGGTTTTTTTGTTGCACTTGGTTTATTTTTTTTATTTTTCCAAATATTTCCTAGTACAGTAACAGCACCTTTTGCCTTTGCACTCTTATTTTGTTATCATTTTTTCTGTTCCTTCAACTTTTTTTTCTATATTGCCAAACCAAGATATATATCTTTCTTCTTCTTCCACATACACTCTCAGGACGTCGTCTTGCTTGAATCCTATTTTTTCAAAAAGAGTGGTCGATGTCTTACTTGAGGCTATTTGCATCTTCCATAGAGTTTTTTCCAGGAATGGTATTGATGACAGGCCATATGAGCAATCTCCTGTTGCACAAAATGTTTGGTCAACTTTGTAGCAGATGTTTCAGCAGTACATTTTATCAGTGCCACATTTTCACTCATCGGTTAGTTCCTATCTATATCTTGTTAAATAGAGGTATCCCCATTCAAATGTGGCCCGTGTGGAGTCTGAAAATTACCACTTGTTCACTTCTAGCTGAGCTGGTAATAGCATCATTTTATGGTTTGGCTGGATGCTCTGCATTCCATTTGTTTCTGTAATCTGCTTCTGATAAAACAAATCTTATTGCTTCTTCAAAGCTATACCTAGTATCAAGGCTGGAAGTAACTTTCCAGCTTCCTGTGCCAAATCTGTAAAGCCTCTTATTGCATCAGAGATGCTATAATGAGATTGGGTTTAATTGTAATCACAACTCTTTTGAATCTTTTGACATAGTTTTTGAAGCACTACTCTAAAGTCATCCATGTCTGCATCAAGCTGTTTTATTAGAGTCCACTGCATTTCATGTCTGTTGGTTGATGTTGTTTTCACAATCCAGTCAATAGCCAGTAAGAAGAAAAATGGGACAATAAGCATCCCAGCCACACACACCAGTTCTTATCTCAGTAAGTTGTTTCACAGTGAAGAATTCTACGTGTCATGTTTTATTATATATATGTTTTATATCTTAAGTTAATAAACATAAGGGGGACTCCAGAGCCCACACAAAATGATGTTTTTTATATATATATATATATATATATATATATATATATACACATATACATATATACACATATATACACATATACATATATACACATATATACACATATACATATATATACACATATATATATATACATATACATATACATATATACACATATATACACATATATATACATATATATATATATATATATATATATAGATATATATATACATATATATATACATATATATATACATATATATATATATATATATATATATATATATATATATATATATATATATATATATATATATATATATATACATATATATATATATATATAAATATATATATATATATACACACATATACACATACATATATACATATACACATACATACATATACACATACATAAATATATACATATACATATATATATATATATATATATATATATATATATATATATATATATATATATATATATATATACTACTCGTAAAAAGTCAAGGGCCACTTAGAAAAACCTTGGTTGAAACCATAAAACAAATCTGATATAAACGTAATTGATATCAGTCAAAACGGCATTTATTTAATACCAAATTGACATGTCACGTAAAGAAATGGAAACGCACATTCAAACGCAATGAAGCTGTGAAGTGTGTCACCCACCTTTTCAAAAGTCACACAATAGATATTGGACAAATAGACATTTCAAAATCGGGTATGACCACCGTTTGCAGCAAGGCATTCAAGACAGCGTAGACGCATCGAGTCCACAAGGGTCCGAAGAGTATCCTGAGGAACAGCTTGCCATTCCTGAAGCAGAAATGCAGTCAGCTGTGCAACATCCATTGGCAGGGGGTGATTTGTTGACAATCTTCCACCAAGGACATCCCAGAGGTGCTCAATCGGAGAAAGGTCAGGTGAATGAGCTGGCCACGCCATCCTGATGATCCCATGTTGCTGAATAAACTCATTCACCACACGAGCTCGAATGGGTCGAGCGTTATCATCTTGGAGGATGGCATTACCACCTATGGCCTGCGGAGCAGGCTGAACAATTGGTCTCAAGATTTCGTTCTGGTATCTTGGGCCGGTCAAGTTGCCTTGGATGATGTAGAGTGGGGTCCTGCCGTGTCTATAGAAGCCTCCCCAGGCCATGACAGAACCCCTACCATAACGATCCACCTCTCGAATTGTGTCATCAGTAAATCGCTCTCCTGGTCGTCTCCAAACTCGAATCCTGCCATCATTGAATGACACAGTGAAGTGAGATTCATCAGTGAAGAGAACTTGACTCCATTGTTGCCTTGTCCATCGGATGTGCTCGCGACACCAAGCAACACGGGCTCTGCGATGAGCAGGAGTAAGAGGGATTCTGACTGCAGGACGTCAAGCAGCCAGTCCAAATTCATGTAAACGTCTGCGAATGGTGCTTTGACTGACATTAACGTTTACAGTTTGTCTCAGCTGACATCTTAGAGTGGAACAAGTCACTGTTCGATGGCGCAGGGCTGACAACAAGAGGTACTGGTCATCATGTCTATTGGTGCATCTAGGGCGACCTGGCCGGTGGCGATCCTCCACACTTCCTGTGGCCTGAAATCTCTCCAAAATTCTTTGGATAGTAGAGTGTGACACTGCAACCTGTCTAGCAACCTCACGGACAGATAAACCACTTTCAACCCACGCTATAGCCCTCATTCTTTGTAAGGTGTCAAGACTTCTTCTCGGTGGCATGGTTTTTGCAAGTGATGAAACTACCCTAAGTCTGCTGATTGTAAAACAAATTAAGAGTGAACTCTGTTCACGAAAAGTCGCCATTGCGCGTGGAATGTCAATCAGCACGATTACTTCATCTGTTTGGTTCTACGGAAGTTTGAAAAATCAGATTAAAAATGTGAATTTATGATCAGCAAACCAAATTGCACGTGATTACCATGGTTGTCGGTGAGTTGTTTTTATGCTTAACGTGCATAGAGGACTATCAGAGGAAGATATTGCACCCATTTTTACTAAAAACTTCCTTCATTTAATCATTTATGCGCTTATATTAAAGTGTATTGAAAATAATAGGGTGGCCCTTGACTTTTGACGAGTAGTATATATATATATATATATATATATATATATATATATGTATATATATGTATATATATATATATATATATATATATATATATATATATATATATATACTGCTCAAAAAAAGTTAAAGGCCACTTTCAATTTTTAGGTCATTTCAACTATGCTGTTTTTTTAAAAACCTGAACACTCAGTCAAAAAAGTTTTGCTGCATTTTGTTGCATGCTTAAACATTGTTTGTTAATCTGACAATAAATCAAATCTGTGTTACGTGTGTGTACCTCCAAGGTCAATCAAATGTACGTGGTGGAAAGGGAAATAATGCATGTTTGAAAATGCTTCCTATGGCAAAGCCTGTTGATAACATTGCTGAAATTTGCTTTTCACGTGCAAGTCGTGAGTATGGTGAACACATTTCACCCACTTTTCGGAAGGAACGGGCAATGGGTATGTTTGTAACATTTACCATTTTAGCCATGGCTCAGCTAAGACGCTTGACCAATGTTGACAGATGGAGAGCGATGGCATGGCTGCAGGATGATGTAGAGCTGCGAGAAGTTGCTAGGAGATTAGGAGTTGCCCACTCTATCATACAAACTCTGCGTGATCGTTATAATCAACCGGCAGTGTCGCAGAACAACGCAGGTCAGGACGTCCAAGGTCTACCACAAGACGGCAAGACACGCTGAGCCATGGCTAAAATGGTAAATGTTACAAACATACCCATTGCCCGTTCCTTCCGAAAAGTGGGTGAAATGTGTTCACCATAGTCACGACTTGCACGTGAAAAGCAAATTTCAGCAATGTTATCAACAGGCTTTGCCATAGGAAGCATTTTCAAACATGCATTATTTCCCTTTCCACCACGTGCATTTGATTGACCTGGGAGGTACACACATGTAACACAGATTTGATTTATTGTCAGATTATCAAACATTGTTTAAGCATGCAACAAAATGCAGCAAAACCTTTTTGACTGAGTGTTCAGGTTTTAAAAAAAACAGCTTAGTTGAAATGACCTAAAAACTGAAAGTGGCCTTTAACTTTTTTTGCGCAGTATATATATATATATATATATATATATATATATATATATATATCTATATATATATATATATATATATATATATATATATATATATATATATATATATATATATATATATATATATATATATATATATATAAACTACATTGTTCATTGCCAAACCTTAGCATTAACAAAAGAAGCTGAAAGAAAACTCAACACAAGTAAAAATACAAGTCATGGAAGTACCATGCCTAGTGGCGCAGGAAATCATGTCTCTCCACAACTTCCTATCTCCATTACAATTTATAAATTCTGTTGTTGACTTCTTTCCATGCCACGATGTCAAACTGTCCAGTATTTGCTCTCTTTGTCTTCCTCTATCTCTTTTTCCTACAATCTTACCTGTTGTTACAATATATTCCAGCTTTCCTGTTGTCATAACATGCCCAAAAAAAGTGGATTGCGTCTTTCTAACTTGTGAAATAGGTTCTTTTGTGCATTGGTCTCTGTCAGGACATCCTTATTACTCTTTTTGGCTGTCGTTGGTATTTTTAACATTATTATGTAAAACCACATCTCTGTGGCCTCTAGTGTCTTCCCTACCTGTTTACTTATTGTCCATGACTCATGACCATATGTCAGGATTATTTCTATATAACACTGAAGAGCTCTCTTTCTTACTTCCAATGACAAAGAATTGTTGCATAAAATACTCTTCATTTTATAGAATGCTACTTTTGCCTGAGTTATTCTGCTCTTCGCCTCTATAATTCATCTTCGTCCATTGTTATTAATGTGCCCAGGTATTTGAATTTATTGACCTATTTTAAAACTGTTCCATTTATTTTGATAGTGCATTCTGGGGAAGCAAAAAAAATAATAAATAAATAAATCAGGCTAAAAAGAAATTTTATAACTAGTGATAATTCTGGAACCTCTACACCTCACGGTAGAAGGGGAACGACTAAGTAAGTAAGTAAGTAAGTAAGATAATTCTGGAAAAAAGTTGTGAAGTGCTTCCTAAGTATTTTCTATAATTTTAACATTTCTTTTTACTCAGAGGATGAGACACATTGGATTTGCCCTTTGTCATTCCTGGGGGTCTCTGATCAGACAGAGAAAGAATAGGACTGTTGGATTTTATGTTGTTGTAAATTTCATGATAAAAATATATTCAAAATTACTTTTAAAATGCACATGTCAATGAAGGAGAAACAAATTCTTTTTAATGACAAGAAATTATATTTATTTTCTGACAAATTTGAAGCAAAAAATATTCATAAATCTGAAAATGGCAACAAAATAAAAAATATTGTGTCAGTGTGAATTTGGCACACAAAAGAATGTAATCAGCAAAGTAGTGCACATTTACAATTGATACACCTCAAAATTAAAATTCAGTATATTTTTAGTGATTTAATAGCAGAGTATACATTTTCAGTAACAGCTATGTAGCTTTGCACTCTATAGACTTCATTACCTTTATAAGCATTTAGACTTGACTTAACTTGTCCCACAGCACATTCATTGGGGCAATAAGAGAATGAGCACGACTTGCAGTTGCCACTTTGGCCTATTGATTGTTAGTCTGTTTAGTTCTGGTTATGACAGATTTTTCCACTAGGTTTTACTTTTTCTGTCTGCCCTGTTGTCTTCACCCTGGTATTGTAACTTTAAGGAAAACTGTTGGGAGCTCTTTTTTTTTCTTGATACGTGACCATTCCATGTCAGTTTCTTCTCCATGCCAAATCAGTTTCTTCTCCATGCCAAGTCAGTTTCTTCTCCATGTCAATACAGCAGTTTCTTCTCCATGCCATGTCAGTTTCTTCACCATGCCATGTCAGTTTCTTCTCCATGCCATGTCAGTTTCTTCTCCATGCCATGTCAGTTTCTTCTCCATGCCATGTCAGTTTCTTCTCCATGCCATGTCAGTTTCTTCTCTATGCCATGTCAGTTTCTTATCCATGCCATGTCAGTTTCTTCTCTATACCATGTCAGTTTCTACTCCATGCCATGTCAGTTTCTTCTCCATGCCATGTCAGTTTATTTTCCATGTCGTATCAATTTCTTCTCCATGCAATGTCAGTTTCTTCACCATGCCATGTCAGTTTATTCACCATGCCATGTCAGTTTCTTCTCTATGCCATGTCAGTCTGTTCTCCATGCCATGTTAGTTTGTTCTCCATGCCATGTCAGTTTCTTCACCACACTGTGTCAGTTTCTTCTCAGAATTGTTGTCACAAGTTCTTCAAATGGTCCTACAGCACTTCCAGCTTTGTGCCTCATTTGTTGTACAATCCATGTATGATATCTCATTTCTAATGCCTGTATTCTCCTCTGTAAAACTGCTGTCGACATTTCAGTTTTGCAGTATATGTGAATGGGGGCATTACACGACAGTGCAGCCACAGTCATCTCATAAGCTAAGACATAATATGGTATTCCATTATCATCCATTTTGTTGTTGTCACTAACTTGCTTACTTAGTCATTACTCTTCTAAAATTGGGTGTAGAGCTTGGCCAGAGAGAGAGAAAGCTATGCTATCCTATTGCCTGTCTTCCTTTTGGCCTGGTCCCAGTCCAGTCCTCGTCCCTTCAGAGGTTGTTTGATGCTGTCCTCCCAGCAAACTTTGGATCACCCTAGAGGCCTGTATCCTTGGCTCTTGATTTCCCACGTTTGTCATGGTAGCTAGTCTGCTCCCATTCTGCAGACATGGCTAATCCATCACAACTGGGACTGTTCCACTTGAGTCTGCAGCGGCTGGGTTTTGACCAGTTTTTTGTCAAGATATTTAAAACTCACATATGTAACCTATCACGGCATTTGAAAGTATCCATAACTTCATTTGCCACTTTGTAAGTTTATTCTTAACATATTGTTAAGAAAATATATTTACTTTTAATCATTCACTGACCCATTTTTTTGCTGAATTAATATATTTATAGTAGTATATATATATATCTCAAAGGCACCAGAGACTGTAGGAAATGTAGAGACGTGATCACCAGTGCCAACTGGCACGTCACTTTGTTGATGATGATTCTGTCCTTTATTTCTGATTTTATTGGTGTGCCCAGATATTATAATATCTGGACTTGTTTGAATACCTACCATTAAGTTTAATGCTCAGTTCTGAAGAATTTTTTTTTCATACGAGCTGATATTTGTTTTTATCTTCTTACTTGAACTTGTGAATAAATGATGAATTAGCGTTGAGATGAAATATCAACAATACATTTTTAAATACAAAAAAATTCCTGCAGATGCGGAACAGCCTAGGATACAAATAAATCATTAAACTTATCATTCATTTTTACATATTATAATAAGAAACTCTATACAGAGCATTACAACACGAGGCAATCTGATCATCAGATGTGTTCCCCCTGTCGGACAACTATTTCAGCTCTTTTATCTCCTTTACACTCTAAGGAGAGGGACAAAAGAAGGGGGGAAGGGGGGTGTCAACTTCATGTTGTTTGTTTCCCACCTGTGTGGAATTGAACCCACTCCATCTTGCCATTTTCACTTCACTCTTGGTTTTATCCATGCTGCCAACTTAAGGCTACTGTGAAAGTAACCATTGTATTGTATATAAATTACTGTGGTGAATTCCATAGCAATAGATTTATAGTGTGACAAATATATACTTCATCTATGACAAATGTTGTAATGTCTTTTTTTTTTTTTTTTTAATTAAATAAATATGACATGTTATCTTATGTTTTAAACAAAATATATATATATGACAGTAAAGAATAGTGACAATGACAATGATTTAGCACACAAAAAGGACCATCTTGCCATTTTAGGCTATTTTTTTTCTATCATGTTTACTCTAAGAGTTTTATTAATTTACAACTTATGTATCACAGTGTTTTGTTTTACTCAGGCTTACATACATGCCACACCTCGGAGATGAAAAACCTGTACAAAAAATTCAAAAACCCTGTACAAAGACCAGCAAAAAAGCTTCAAAAAAGACAGAAAAAACGTATCAAAAGAGTTAATTCGTGTAAAAAAAATTTCAATTACAGCTGCATCATAGAGGCATGGGGACTTTGCCTTTTAAAACAGGTCTTCATTTATTTTAAAACTCAAACAATATTTGTCTGAGTTTATTTTGCACTGTAAAAATGATGTGATCGTGTCATCATTTAGTCTATTTCTGCGCTTAATTATCACTAACAGACCAGGAAATCCTGTGTTTGATAGGACCTTATCCTTTAGCACGCTGCATTGTTTTCCCGAAAATGTGCCCTGTAGCTGCATTCTTTTTCACAACACCCCCTTTTTTATAGTGGATGACTTGTAAATTCTATAGTTTTTTTGGTCAATTGCTCTAATTTTTGGACTGTATAGAAATAAATGAATGATGAATCTGATGATATAAAATTTGTTTGTGTACATGTTAGATGTGATAGGAAGAGAGGTATGGAAAGATGAAAAAAATGATTAAAAAAAAAATTAAAATTTTTTAAAAAATTAAAAAAAAAAACCAACAAACGAAGAGTCCTTTTCCTTTGCATCTCAATGAAAGTCATTTGACCAATACAAATCAAATGACGATCTTTTCGTTACACCCATCATCAGTAGCAAAGCAACAAACGCCCTCATCAGCAGTGACATTCGGCCGTAATCCTAAACCTTTCCGATAAACCTAATCCTAACCCCTAAAATTATACTTACTAGCAATGACATTCTACTTTCGTTTCCATCTCTGCCATCACCCATATTCTGAGAACCGATATTAGCGCTAATAAAGACAAAGATCTCCTTGTCATCGCATCGGAGTCAGAATCCATTAAAATTAGAGCGAAAATGGCCGCGAGTTCGATGCCGATTGATTGCGATTTAAAAAATTCACAGAAAATAAACGTGGATACTCCCATTACTAAATAAAGATCGGAAACGGAAGCTAACTCTCTTGCAAATAACATTAAAAATGATGCAAATTACTTCTACGGTAGTGGCACAAGACGATAGATTTATATGTATGTTTAATAATTAGGCGAAACAACCCGTACAGGCGTTTGTATGGGCCGTACACATCTGAAAACGCAAACACCCCGTACAGATTATGGGTAAACCATAGCGTGTGGCATATATGGGCTTAGCTAATCTATTATGCCATTCATGTATTGCCAGATTTTTTTGTCTTACTATTCTGGCAATGCAGTTGTGCCACCCAAAAGAAGGAAGTTGTCTTGACCTTGGTCCATCTGCTTAACTTTAGTTACAGGATCATTCAGTGGAACAGCACCAACAACTTGCCAGTATGGAGGTGGTTGAGTGTCTACTCCGTTCATTTGTGTTGAAAGGGCTCTGTATTTTCTTCTGTAAAATGAGATAACAAAGATCATTGCTGCAGTAGCTATGATTACAGCTCCTCCAAGCACACTGAGACTAATTATAAGACTTCTGTTGTTGGACCAAAATCCATTATATTCGTCGCATGAATTTTCATCTGAATTGTCTTCACATTCATTAACACCATTACAGACTTGATCGTGGTTGACGCATCTCCCAGAGGAACAGGTATACTCAGAGCAGGAGTAATCTACAGGCCATTTTGTAATGTCATCAGGATCATCACATGAGCTTTCATCTGAATAGTCTCCACAGTCATTAATGCCATTACACAAGACAGTTCTGGAAATGCAGTATCCATTTGCACACATGAAACTGGTACTGCTTTCTGTATAAGTCCAAGGTGAAGTCATTTCATCAGACTTGTCCGAACAGTCCCACACACCATTGCACCTGTTTTCCTTGGAAACACACTTAGTGTTGTTGTCACAAAGTAGCATAGGATGTCGGCAGTGTTTCCTCAGGTTGTCTTTATCTGCGCTACCGGCACTACCAGCACTACTGGCATCCCAGCATTTTTTCATTGATAGATTAATATTGTCTTTGGGGATGCACTTTCCACTTGGACATTGAAATTCTTTAAAGTCACACTTTTTGCTTTCTGCAGACAAAGTTGAAGTGTGACATAGCTCTGGAAACTCATCAGAACTATCTGGACAATCAATCTGGCCATTACACATACTGGAGCTAATTATCCTGAATTTGTCATCATTGCACCAAAAAATCTGGCCTGTTATCTTCAGTCCATTTACTGAGGAATAAGAATGTGTTGTTTCAGTTTTAAGTGGATAATGCCTTGTAGAGGGAGGGAATAATGATTTGGACTTGTTAAATGATTGGAATTGCTGAGTAGTAACTTTGTATTTTTCAGATGTGGGCTTGTATTTACCGGTTGTGAGTAGAAAAGTACTAGTTGCTGATAGATGTTGACCAGCTGTTTGATTATATTTGCTAGTTTCAGATTGTTTGAACCCAGTTGTAGGTGGTTGATGTTGACCAGTTATTGTCTGGAGGTGACGAGCAGTTTGTTGATAGTTACTAGTTTTGGCTTGTTGGAAGCCAGTTGTGGGTGGTTGATGGTGACCAGTTATTGGCTGGAGGTGACGAACAGTTCGTTTATTGTTACTAGTTTTAGATTGTTGGAAACTAGTTGTGGGTTGATAGTGATCAGTAGTGAGTTCTGTGTTGCCAGCTGACTGGTTATGTTGTTTTGAAGACATCTGCAGGATTTTTGTTACGAAACCTGCGGTTGACTGTTTTTGAGAGACACTTTTGCCTTGTTGTAGAGATACCTCATTTGTCACTTGGGATTGTTGAGAATAAACTGGAGTTCTCAGTCCAGTTACCAGGCCAACAAAAATAAAGCTGAAAAGGAGCTTTGTTAGCATGCTGACCTTTTTCAGTTTTCCACCTAAATACTTGTCAGAACCTATGTGAAAAGAATTTTAATTAAAGTTGCATTTGCTGTGAATATCTGTAGGACTGATACTGTTACAATTATATTTTGTAATGTTTTTTTATTTATATCTGATCCTACATCATCATTATTTTCCTTTGCGCTCGTTATAGAGCATTGAGCCACCACTGTAGCTGGTCCTACAGGAAACTTGACCAAGCATTCACATTCTTCTGTAGCTGGTCCTACAGGAAACTTGACCAAGCATTCACATTCTTCTGTAGCTGGTCCTACAGGAAACCTGACCAAGCTTTCACATTCTCCTGTAGCTGGTTACAGGAAACTTGACCAAACATTCACATTCTTCTGTAGCTGGTCCTACAGGAAACCTGACCAAGCATTCACATTCTCCTGTAGCTGGTCCTACAGGAAACCTGACCAAGCTTTCACATTCTTCTGTAGCTGGTCCTACAGGAAACCTGACCAAGCATTCACATTCTTCTGTAGCTGGTCCTACAGGAAACCTGACCAAGCTTTCACATTCTCCTGCAGCTGTAATTTGTTTTACATGATGAGGTAGCCAGCCCCATGTCAAACATCAAATTAGTTGCCTGGTAGGACATGTCTGATGGTGCAGTAGTCCTATTCTTTCTTTAACTCTTTAGAAACCCCCAATAAATACACAGGGCTTATATTGATTGGCAGTTCAAGAGGAATTAGATGGACAACATTTTCTACACTGGAAGACCTGAAATATGCAGATGACATTGCACTACTCACGCATTCACATCAACACATTCAAGACAAAACTGATAGACTGAATAAGTATGGCCAGCAGGTTGGCCTGAACATCAATCTGAAGAAGACAGAGGTCATGACACTAAATGTGGGCAATCCTGAGCCAATAACAGTAAGGAACCAGAAGTTAGAACAGACAGACACATTTACTTACCTAGGATGCATAGTAACTCCTGACGGCGGAACAAGCAAGGACATTAACAACAGAATGAATAAAGCGAGAACAGCCTTTGCTATTCTCAATAACATTTGGAAGTCTTCCCAGTACAGCACAAACACCAAATTAAGACTGTATGAGAGCTGTGTACTTTCTGTGCTTCTCTACGGTGCGGAATGTTGGAGAGTAACAGAGAAGGAAATGTCGAAACTGTCCTCCTTCCACACAATCTGCCTAAGGAAAATTCTCCGAATCTTTTGGCCAAACACCATCAGCAACCAAGAACTACTTATTCGGAGTAACCAGGAGGACATGCACACCATCATAGCTGGCAGACGCTGGAGTTGGGTTGGCCACGTCCTCAGAAGGGACCCTGATACCATCACAAGAACAGCTATGCTATGGACTCCCCGAGGGAAAGCGAAAGAGAGGCAGACCAAAAACAACTTGGCGGAGAACTGTAGAAGCCGAGATGCAAAGAATGAACCAGAGTTGGGGCACTGTACGAAGGATGGCCGCCAACCGAGCAAGGGTGGAATCAATTTGTTGCTGCCCTACAGGACGCCACCAGGCTTGACGGTTGGCGGTTATGGATCAAAGAAGAAGAAGAAGATATTGATTATCTTATAGAAACTCTTATAGATTATTAATAAAAAGCATGTTTACTGTAATAAAAAGAACTTGATAGCATGGGTAATTGCTACAGTAGATCTACGGATTATAAACATTGCATAAATAAGAAGTAATTTTATTTAGCCATAAAGAGCCTCAGTAAAACTAACATTTTTAAGTAGATATCATTATTTCTGTAATAAAATGTCACATAATTTGTTTATTTGTGAAGAAAAACATCTCGTTCAAACTCTGATGGGTTTTAATTGTGATATATATTGTCTATCTCAGTACAGCACAAACACCATATTAAGATTATACGAGAGTTGCATACTTTCTGTACTTTTGTATGGCACGGAATGCTGGAGAGTAACAAAAAAGGAAATGTCCAAATTATCCTCATTCCACACAACCTGCCTAAGGAAAATTTTTCTAAATTTTTGGCCGACAACCATCTCCAACCAGGAACTGCTTACACGGTGCAGTGACAAAAGCAAGCACACCATCATTGCAGGCAAATGCTGGAACTGGGTTGGCCATGTCTTCAGAAGGAAACTTGACTCCATCACCAGAACTGTTATGCTATGGACCTCAGAAGGATGACGAAAGAGAGGCAGACCAAAGACAACCTGGCTGAGAACAGTGGAGGCTGAGATGCAAAGCATGAACCAGAGTTGGAGCATGGCACGAAGGTTGGCTACTGACCAAGCAAAATGGGGACAGTTTGTTGCTGCCCTACAAGACGCCACTAGGCGTGATGGCTACTGACTGCTTTGACAGTCAGGGGCTAAGGATCCTTGAAGAAAGAAGAGGTGTCTCTAATTTTATAAAATATATTCAGTTCCTGATACCAGGTCGTGCTGTCCTTTTCTACTTTCCAGTTACTGTAAATAAAGTCAAACATGTTAGACTATGTGGATGTGCATGCATGTGTTATTTTTTTTCTTTATCTTGAAATGGTAGTCTCCCCCATATCTACCATGGTGTTAATGGTGGGGGAATATGAAACCCTGGGCAGTATGTATTAAGAGAACGTCACTGGACTTTTACGTACAGACACATTGTAAAGAGATTAAAAGAGTCCAGAGATAGACAGCTGAAGAATCAACAAGCAGGTTTTTGATAAAACTGATCCTGAATGGGTCAGTTATCTACAGTACACATAATAATAGAACAGAACAATGCTTGAAAGTAGCAATGCTTTACTAGAATTTGTGGACTTTGAGGAGGCTTTCGACAGTTGAGACAGAAAGTCATTCTGAAAACTGATGGGGCACTTTGGAAGTACCTTTAAGCTCAATAAGCTGACAAGAGAAACATTAAGACATCAAATGTTGAGTTCTTCGTGAAGGGCAACTTAAAAACCATACTGAGATAGGATTTTTCGAGTAGCAGTAATGCCACTTGTCATCATTTCCCTTGTTACTCAAATCTGGATATCTAGTCTTTGCAGATGAGCTTGCCCTTGTGTCCAGTAACAAAAACTAGAAGCAGGACATAATGACAGTATTGGATGAGAAGTAATAACAACTGAGTCAAAAACTCACAGAGAGAAAACAAAAGAAAATCTGCAAATAATAGTTTAATTGCTATTGGAGGAAAGTCCATACAGGATGCAGAATTGTGCACACAACATTTTAGCAACATACATAAAGTTAGAGGAACAAATGTAAAGAAAGGATTTAGCTGCTTTTAAACATACATGAAATCAAACATAATACTAAGTGAATACACAGACTTTTCATAAATTTGTGCTTGTGTCAAATACAAGGAGAGTAAGATGGTAAAGATTACATACCTCCAGCCAATGGAGGATAGAAGAGATAGCAGGGCTCAACAACAAGCTGAAATGTTAAAGAGAGACCATCCAATGTACCATAGAATAAATGCTCTTGGAAGGGAAAGACTGAAGCGAAGCAACTTTGTAGCATCAACCATAACATACAAAAACTAGACAAGTGCCAGGGGGACAAGAGATGAGAAGAGGATGCTGGCATTGGATAGGACACACACTGAGGAAATCTGCTAACAGCATTAAAAGGTAGTCCCTGTTCTGGAATGCCCATGGTAAAAGAAGCATTGGTCGACTGAAAAACAGAGAGAAGAGAAATGGAGACAGAAATGAAGAAACAATAATGAGGGAGACATGGAAAGAACTCATATATATAGCGGTGGAGGTAATCACATAGCAGATACTGGCATAGGGGAGTGAAGTGTTAGAGACTTCACCATACTAGATTCAGCATCGAGAGGTGGGGTGACAAGTTCCCTTCCTCACTGCCTTTTCCTTCCCTATCTCAAAGTCAGGTACCCATTTACAGCTGGGTAGACTGGCGCATATCAAGATGAAAGCAGTTCCCATAATTGCGGTATCAATAACTAAACCCATCTATGCTGCACACAAGCTCCCAGTTTGGAAACAACATCGTTTTCCTGAAATGATAGAAAACATTCCTGGAATTGAAAGAAGGAAGAACCATACTGCAACAGACAGAAAAGCCATCACAACAAAATACATAGAGAAAATTACCCACGCAACACCTTGACCCATGCATACACAGATGGATCTGCAACAAATGCAACAGAAGATGGAGGTAGAGGTGTGTTTCTGCGTTTGAGCACTGATATACAAAAAAAGATGTCAGTGGCAACAGGAAAATTCTCAAGTAACTTCAGAGCAGAGGCAGAGACCTTAAAAATTGCAGCATTGGAAAGCACAGAGAGACAAGTTGTTTTCTTCACAGACACACTGTCAGTAGTTTCAACACTAATAATAATAATAATAATAATAGCCCCTTCAGTCATAACTGACTATGGGAATGCGCCCCTGAGGTGACAGCCCTCGGCTGCTTATTTTCCTGGTGCTCCTTTCGACGTTTTCTCCTCACCTCTGCTTCTTGTGTGAGCCTCTCTTCGCCCAATCTGAGGTGGCGCCGTAAATAGCATCGCCACTTAGTGCGATCGGCAGCTTCATCCTCCCATGTTGCTGGATCCATGTCCAGTGCCCTCATATCTCTCTTGCACACATCTTTGAACCTCAGCTGTGGTCGCCCAACTGTTCTCTTGCCATCTGCTAATTGTCCGTAGAAGATATCTTTTGGGATGCGACCATCTTCCATGCGGCGAACATGGCCAAGCCAGCGAAGTCTGCGCTGTCTAAGAAGCGTATACATACTTTGAAGGCCAGCACGTGACAACACCTCGACATTTGTCACTTTATCTTTCCACGAGATGCCGAGGATGCGGCGTAGACACCACAAATGGAAGGTATTGAGCCTTCTTTCTTGCTTAGCATAGGTCGTCCAGGTCTCGCTGCCATATAGGAGTGTGCTGGTGACGCAAGCATTATATACCGCAGCTTTGGTCTTCATTGTGAGTTTAGAGTTTCCCCAAACACGCGATGTGAGGCGGGCAAAGGTAGCTGTTTCAACACTGATTAGCCAGAATAATGCAGACCTGGATGACCTAAGAGTAGTGCTTCACAAACTATGTCAGTGATTCAAAAGGGTTGTAGCATCCCTGGCAATGAAGAGGCTAACAGACTGGCAAAGGACGGTGGAAAGCTACCTCAACCTGATACAAGCATAACTTTCAAAGAGGCAAAGAGTTTTATAGCACAATGGGCTGATCACCTGTTTGCCAGTCACTTTGATTACGGAAACAACAACAAATAAAGATTAATTTGTGGTTGCCCTAAAGACGCCACTAGGCGTGATAGGAAACAATGGCAAATAAAATCAATTTGTTGTTGCCCTTAAGACGCCACTAGGCGTGATTGGCCATTGTCTGCTTTGACGGTCGATGGCTAAGGATGGAAGAAGAAGAAGAAGGAGAAAGAGTTTTATCAGAACCAGATACAGAAACAAATGGGATGCAGAGCATCTAGGACACACACAAAATGATGCACATTACCAGCTCAGCAGAGAAGAACAAGTGATAATCTTCAGACTTCGCGCAGTCCACAACAGATTGGGATACCATCTATTTAACAAGCTAAAGATAGGAACTACTGATGAGTGAAACTGTGGCACCAATATAAAATGACTGCTGAAAATCTGCTTCAAAGATGCCAACTTATGAGCAACAGAGAAAGTACATATGGCCGTCACCAGTATCATTCTTGGAAAAACTCTATGGAGGTACAAATAGCCTCAAACTGACTACTGCTTTCTTTGAAAATATTCAAAATGGATGTCTGAGAGTGTACGAAAAAGAAGAAGAAAAATGACAGGTTTTTTATGACTCTCATTCTCCCTAAAGATAACAGGACTACCACAGCAGTTGTCTGCCCTGCAGAAAGCCTGTATCAAAACATATCATGTGCTCTTGCAATTGTGGTTAATGTAGTAACTTGTTTTACGTGATGAAGTCATAGCCTCATGAACAACAAGTTCTTTTCATTTGATTTTTCCTCCGAGAGCACCACAGGAAATGACATAATCACCAATGTGAAATTGATTGACAGAATCAAACAAATTTCACATGAACATGAAGTGAAGAAAAGATATTGGAGATGGATAGAAAACACATTAAGAAAGTCACCTACTAGCATCACAGAGCAGTCTTTATTATGGAATCCCAACGCAGAAGAAATAAAAGGAAAGACAAAAACACACGAATAAGCGAAGTAGAAACAGTCACACAAAGAATAAAGCAGACGCAAATCGCCCAAGACAGGAAGGATCGCAGAGACATAGTTCAAATTTTATGGTTTACACAGAGGTTGAAAAGCAGTGCAGAAAAAGGTGCAGACAATCCAATTTAATCAATATTACGTTTTATATTTGTCATAAGAAGAAACGCCCATGTAGTTCCACGGCGTCTCTGAGGAGACACAGAAAGACCAGTACTACTGCTTCCCTAAGGTATGTCATAGAAAGTGACTGATATAAGGTTGTGCATGGGACTGACAACCTCAACGTATACAATATATTGCTATGGAAACCACCACATTAAGAATATGTGCTTTGACCTAGATTTCCTTAAGGGGGATATCAGCAGTGGTGGTTTCATGCTCACTGAGGGGTGAAAAAAAGGAGATGATGATGATAAGAAGAGACCTTTGGATACATTCTGATGAAGAAAAAAACTTTGTACGGTCTGGTGAATTCAGTGTAAACAAAAAGGAGACAAGGGCAGATAACAAAAATACATCAGTGAAATAACCACATACCCAGTGAGAAAAATGAAAATTGAACTGATTTGAAATACCTGAGAACACAGAAAATGGAGCTATGATCAACATTGCCACTCAATACAGCCTTCATTAATGATGGTTACAACTTTATTTTTTTTTTTTTTTAATATGCTCTTTTTTATTTACTGTTTTTTTTTTTTGTTATTTTATTAAATACTCATATTATAACATTGTAGACAGAACTAACTTTATAATTCATATTATTTTTTAATTAGTTGTCTACAAATTACCTGCAGGGTTAAAAATTGAATTTGCACAGTAGCTTAACTCTGCTCAGAAGATTATCCTTCACTGTGTCCTGGTAATTAATTTATCTATTTTTTTACAAGAAATAATGTATTTCAGAACGTCTAAACCTTAAAATTTTGAAGGCTCAGTTGGCCTTTTATATCACATTCATTTTAAACCTATTGATTTTTTTTTTTTTTTTAATTTTTCAACAAAGTAGTCACCACCAAAGTTACATGATTTGTTTGTATCTGCTTCAAAAGATAACAGATGCTGATAACAACAGCAGTACATTTAGATTTTGCTATCTCTTCTCCAATTTACGCTATAACTAGATCAACATAAGAGTTTTGGAAAGCTGCCAACTTTAGTATCTGTTTATAATGGTGTGGTTATTGATGGTTTTGTTTATAATATATTCCCATCTATGATTTCTTGGAAATTTTTCTTTTTCTTTTCCCCTAACATGCCTTAATTCTTATTTATTTCTTGATATCAAAGTTGATTATTGATAATCACCTTCACCTGTAACATTCATTTTAAAGTAAATATAGTTTCTGGCTAATGGTTTGTATTTAATTCAGGGAAGATATGTCAGAAGGCTAAAGTGCCCATGTCCTTTATAATGACTAAATAATTTTTTTTTTGTAATGAAGGAAAAGACTAAGTAAATATTTTTGTTCTTTTATTCATTCTGCAATTATAGTACAGGCAAAGTTCCCAAAATTTTTTCCCTTCCCCCCATTTGGACCTGACTTGTGCAACATGTTTCTGCTCTCTTCAGGCCTTGCCCACATCTGTTGATTCCCTTTTGAAGGTTCTACTTTTATTTCTCTAATTTTTGCATATCCTGTTTTTTCCTGTAGTTTCCATTTTGAGAAGTACTGCCCAAGATGTTGCCTAATGGTTAGCTCATTGCGAACATTGTGGGTGTATAGAATCATAAAATGAACAAAGGCAATTTATAAAATAATATTCATCAACTCCATTTCAGTGCAAATTAATGGGTAAAACACTTCCTTTACATTGAAAAAAATTGAAAATACAAAACACCATTTCATTAAACAACACCCTTTAGCTCCCCAAGCAGCATAGGCCTTCAACAAACACATGCCAAGTCCTCCTGTCACATGACATAGGCCTTCAACAAACACATGCCAGGTCCTCCTGTCACATGACATAGGCCCTTCTAACAAACACCATGCCAAGTCCCTCTGTCACATGCAAATTAGGCATTCAACAAACCCATGCCAAGTCCTCCTGTCACATGACATAGGCATTCAACAAACACATGCCAAGTCCTCCTGTCACATGACATAGGCATTCAACAAACACATGCCAAGTCCTCCTGTCACATGACATAGGCATTCAACAAACACATGCCAAGCCCTCCTGTCACATGACATAGGCCTTCAACAAACACACATGCCCAATTTGTCATCCTGTCACATGACATAGTCCTTCAACAAACACATGCCAAGTCCTCCTGTCACATGACATAGGCCTTCAACAAACACATGCCAAGTCCTCCTGTCACATGACATAGGCCTTCAACAAACACATGCCAAGTCATCCTGTCACATGACATAGGCCTTCAACAAACACATGCCAAGTCCTCCTGTCACATGACATAGGCCTTCAACAAACACATGCCAAGTCCTCCTGTCACATGACATAGGCCTTCAACAAACACATGCCAAGTCCTCCTGTCACATGACATAGGCCTTCATCAAACACATGCCAAGTCCTCCTGTCACATGCCATAGGCCTTCAACAAACACATGCCAAGTCCTCCTGTCACATGCCATAGGCCTTCAACAAACACATGCCAAGTCCTCCTGTCACATGACATAGGCCTTCAACAAACACATGCCAAGTCCTCCTGTCACATGACATAGGCCTTCAACAAACACATGCCAAGTCCTCCTGTCACATGACATAGGCCTTCAACAAACACATGCCAAGTCCTCCTGTCACATGCCATAGGCCTTCAACAAACACATGCCAAGTCCTCCTGTCACATGCCATAGGCCTTCAACAAACACATGCCAAGTCCTCCTGTCACATGCCATAGGCCTTCAACAAACACATGCCAAGTCCTCCTGTCACATGACATAGGCCTTCAACAAACACATGCCAAGTCCTCCTGTCACATGCCATAGGCCTTCAACAAACACATGCCAAGTCCTCCTGTCACATGACATAGGCCTTCAACAAACACATGCCAAGTCCTCCTGTTACATGACATAGGCCTTCAACAAACACATGCCAAGTCCTCCTGTCACATGACATAGGCCTTCAACAAACACATGCCAAGTCCTCCTGTCACATGACATAGGCCTTCAACAAACACATGCCAAGTCCTCCTGTCACATGACATAGGCCTTCAACAAACACATGCCAAGTCCTCCTGTTACATGCCATCAGTACAAGTTTTTTCCATGTCTTCTTCATCATTTTCACTTTTGTCTCCAATTCTCTTTTCCATGTGTTTTTGTGTAGTGTCCTATATTTAGATATGAGGAGAGAGTTAGGGGACTTGGAATAATGGCCGTTGTGAGATGTTAGACATGTTTGTATCTCTATGTATAATAAATGTTAAGAACGACAAGAGTCTAGCATTGGTTCATTTAGAGGACTAAGATAGAATACCACAAATGGTGACGAGGATGTTACCCATTACGCTTTTTCAGTATGATCACGTTGTGAACATAGGAACCAAATGGGAAAAATGGGTAAGCCGTTTCTATAACTGTCTGGCGGCATTTGAGGTCAAAGATGTCAAAGGCAAACAGTGTTTACTGTTGCACTATGCCGGAGAAGATGTATATGATATCTACCAGACTATGGCCGAGACAAGTGATGATTACGACAAGGTAAAGCAGACGCTGAACTCGTATTTCATCCCAAAGAAGAATACGATGTATGAACAGTTCAATTTCAGACAGGCCATTCAAAACGGAGACGAAAATTTAGACCAGTATGTCACGAGGTTACGCCAACTTGTAAAACACTGCCAATTTCAGAATCAAGATGATGAAATTAGAAATCATGTAATTCAGACATGCACATCATTGAAGTTGAGAAGAAGGATTCTTCAAAGTGAAAAATCCCTTACATTAGAAGAGGTACTACAGATTGGCAGAACGTTAGAAATTGTGGAAATACAGGCCACACACATAGAGAAGAAAGAAGAAAACACTGTCAACAAACTGCAATTTCAGGAGTCTAAATCTAGAACCCAAGGTTCAGTCACACCAGCTGGCAAATATAGCAGACAGAAACCAAAGTTTCATGCGTCCAGATCTAACTCCAAGAAAGAATCATATACAAAATGCAAGTGTTGTGGAAGGAAATATCCTCACAAAGGTGGAAGAAAGAACTGCCCAGCATTTGGGAAAGAGTGTCATATTTGTCACAAGCAAAATCACTTTGCCAAGTTTTGTCTCACCCTAAAAATAAGGTTCACAGGTTACTGGGAAAAAGGAAAACACCACAGACACTGACAGCAGCTCAGAGGCTTATGTTTATGCACTGGATAACAGATCAGATGTCCCCAGAACAATCATTAATTTAAAATGCAAGATACACATCTGTCTGCAATGATAGACACGGGTTCAAGTGTGGATGTCATAAGCACAACCACATACAACCAGTTGAAGAAAAGACCACAGTTGTTTCCCACTAATAAAAAGTTATATGCATATGCATCCAAGACTCCCTTAAAAGTGGTTGGAATGTTCAGAACAACCATTGAATCCAAGCATCATCAAGCCAGTACTACTATCTATGTAGTAGAAGGTGGACATGAAGTTCTTTTAAGCCATAAGACAGCATCTAAATTGCAGGTTGTCAAAATAATAAATAGCATCAACAGCAAGAGAACACATAATCTGTTTGAAACGTATTCAGACCTGTTCCAAGGTGTGGGTAAATTGAAAAACTTTGAGCTAAAACTACACATAAATGCAAATGTGAAACCTAAAGCACAACAGCACAGAAGAATTCCATTTCACATCAGGCAAAAAGTAGAAGAAGAAATGAAAAGATTAGAAGAAGAAGATATCATTGAACATGTTTCAGGGCCAACTCCGTGGGTCAGTCCTATAGTACCTGTCATCAAGAAGAATGGTGATGTAAGAATTTGTGTAGACATGAGACAGCCTAATGAAGCTATAGAAAGAGAGAGACACATCACTCCTACAATAGACAACATAATAGTGGATCTAAATGGAGCAAAGGTTTTCAGCAAATTAAATCTGAGAAGTGGCTACCATCAAATTTCATTAGCTCTGGAATATAGATACATCACAACTTTTTCAACACATCTAGGTTTAAGAAGATACAAATGGCTCAGTTTTGGAATAGCCTCAGCAGCAGAAGCATTCCAGAATATAATTGGAAATGTGCTTCAGGGTCTGAAGGGACAGTTGAATGTATCTGATGATATTCTGGTTTATGGAAAAACCCCAAAAGAACATGATGAAAATCTAGAACAGGTATTCATCAGACTGAGGCAGCATAACCTCACATTGAATAAAGAGAAATGTGAATTCAGCAAAAACACATTGGATTTTTTATGGATATACTTTTTCTGAGAAGGGAATTGTTCCAGACCACAGAAAAGTTAGTGCACTTCAAGATATGGCAGAACCAACCAATGTATCTGAATTGAGAAGTCTACTGGGAATGTTCAATTACTGTTCACGTTTTATTCAAAACTATGCAACACTCAGTCAGCCTTTAAGAATGCTTACAAGAAAAGACACACCATGGATATGGACTGCAACTCAGTCAAAAGCATTAGATATGCTGAAATCAGAACTAAAAAAAGTGCTGGTACATCCTATTTTGATAGGAACAGAAAGACATTCATCTCAGTAGATGCAAGTCCAGTCGGTTTAGCGGCAATGCTAACCCAAAGAGATGACAGAAACAAAGAATATGTTGTAGCTTTTGGCAGTAGAAGTCTGTCAGATACAGAAACTAGATACTCACAGACAGAAAAAGAGGCTTTAGCAATAGTGTGGGCTTGTGAGTATTTTCACTTATACATTTATGGCAGCAAGTTCACCATCATATCAGATCACAAGGCATTGGAGTTGATATTTGGAAAAAGAACATCCAAGCCTCCTGCTCGTATAGAAAGATGGGTTTTAAGACTGCAGCAGTATGATTTCAATGTTGTATACAAGCCTGGAAAAAATAATCCTGTTGATTATATGTCAAGACACCCACTAAAAGTGCAGTCTGAGAACAAAAACAGTGAAGAGACAGAAACATATGTGAGATTCCTTGCCATGAACAGTGTTCCAAAAGCTATGAATTTCAAGGAAATACAAGAAGAGACCATGAAAGACCCACTGTTACAAGCAGTTCAGTTTATAATCAGAAATAATAAATGGAATAACATTCCTTATGAACAGTTCTCTAATGTGAACAGGGACGATCTTAATATTTTCCACAGATTTAGAAATGAACTTACACTTACTGAAGACAATTTATTACTGAGAGGTTCAAGAATAGTAATTCCTAGAACACTCCAGAGAAGAGCAGTAGATTTGGCTCATGAAGGACATCAAGGCATAGTCAAGACCAAATGTTTGGTTAGAGAGAAAATTTGGTTCCCCAGATTGGACAAAATGGTTGAAGAGACTGTTGCAAATTGTTTAGCTTGTCAAGCTTGCACAGAAAGTGGAGCACATATGACACCTTTGAAAATGTCTGAGCTTCCCAAAGCTCCATGGACAGAGGTCTCTGCAGATTTTTGTGGACCATTACCATGTGGACAGTATATTCTTGTCATGGTAGATGAATATTCAAGATTTCCAGTTGCTGAAATCATTAATTCCACATCAGCAAGAACTGTCATTCCTGTGATTGACAAGATATTTTCGACATTTGGAATTCCTGAAACTTTAAAAACAGATAATGGTTCCCCATTTAACAGTCAAGACATGAACAATTTTATGCACCATGTTGGATGCAGACACAGAAGAATCACACCTTACTGGCCAAGGGCAAACGGGGAGGTAGAAAGGATGATGAGAAACCTCAAGAAGGTCATTCAAACAGCCACAGTTGAAGGAAAGTGTTGGAGACAACAGCTGTATGCTTTCCTTAGAAATTATAGGGCAACACCTCATATGTCAACAAGCAAATCACCATATGAGCTCATGTTTCAAAGAAAGGTCTCGATTAAGATTCCAACAGTTGAAACCAAAGAGAGTCAACCAGCCTCATCAGATGTGCAGAGAAAATACAGAATGAAGCAACATGCAGACGGTAGACTACGATCACAGCCGTCTCATCTGAAAGTAGGAAATTTTGTTTTAGTATGACAAGACAAAATAGCAAATCAACTCCAGAACCTTACCAGATTACTAAAATCAGGGGAAACATGATGTGCTTCATGTGAAGGCAGAGTTGTGACAAGAAATGTCTCGTTTTTCAAGAAAGTAAACAAAAACCTGGCCAGAGCAGCCAAAAAAAGAAATCACAGCCAGATGATGGTATTACTTAGATGACATTGTCAGTCCTGAGTTGTCACCAACTGCCACAGAACCAGCTGACGTCACCATGGACAACAACAGGCAATTACCGCAAACCTGCAGACCACCGCCTAGACACCAAAATGTCCCAAGACGTCTCAATGACTATATTTTTTGACCAAAATGACTCTGTTGTCATTAGTGATGTTTGTAGAATAGTTTGAGTTTCAGTGTATTTTTGTTATTTGTGGGGTTTATATTGCTCTAATTTCAGTTTTACAACTACTTCAGCTGGACAGTACCCTGGAGGGGTGAGGACATATTAATAATAAAGCTTTGATCTATTATGCTGCCATATATGTGTACAATTTTTAAAGATGAAAGACCATTTTTAATATACCAGGACTGTAAATGTTTCTTTCTGTGTATGTTTTACTTGTTTATGGTGTGCCTGAATTGGGTTATAAATGGACAGTTTGGGAAAGCGAGAGTAGTATCAAAATTAATGTAGAACTGATGACAAGAACGAGAAAAGTGCCAGTAGAACAAGAGATGATAAGAAGATGCTGGAGATGGAAAGGACACATAATGAGGAAACCTGTTGATAGTATTACAAGGCAGTCCTTGTTCTGGAATCCCCAAGGTAATAGAGGTAGAGGAAGAACACATTGAGAAGAGAATTGGAGACAGACATGAAAGGAATGAGGAAGATACGGACAGACCTTTAGCTGATCGCACAGGACAAGAACACCTGGCAGAATTTTGTTGACGACTTATGCTGCATGGGGTTGCAGAAGGGCATACATGCCACTTAGTACAGGTTACCCATATTTTGTACAGATTTTTTATGTTTTCAGATTTGAACAGCTGTACATACTTTCTGTACAGGTTTTTTGCTGAATTATAATAATAATAATAGCCCCTTTAGTCGTAACTGACTATGGGAATGCGCCCCTGAGGTGACAGCCCTCAGCTGCTTATTTTCCTGGTGTTTCTTTTGATGTTTTCTCCTCCCTTCTGCTTGTTTTTGTTTCTTTTCGCTCAGTCTGAGGTGGCGCCATAGATAGCATCGCCATTTGGTGTGATCGGCAGCTTCATCCTCCCACGTTGCTGGATTTATGTCCAAATTGTATATATATACTACTGGACAAAAGTTAAGGGCCACCAAGAAAAACTCCACTATGGACCAATTAAATGCAACCAGGTGTAAACAATTTATTACAAAATAAAGTTGATTCATCCATGGAAAAGATCACTCAAGTGTTTTTTTAATAATGTGTGACTTACTAACAAAAAGAAATTCAACTCACTTTTTCACCTTTTGAACTAGTGGGGCGTGTTGCAAAAACCACGAGTTGTTGCAGCAACAATGGCAATTTTCACATGCGGGTTAAAGTGACCCAGTTTTTGGACATTCAAAAAAATTAACCTAATGCACACAGAAATGCACATGATATTCACAGCGTGAGATGATAGGTCTCGTGAATAAAAAATCAAGCAGCCTTTTTCTGTTGATGTGAGAGCTTGCATTTTACAGTATTAAAAAAACTGAGATACTTGTTTGATTTTTAAAACAAATGTAAGACTTACTTAAAAAGGCAAAGCATGCATGTCTCAATTATAACACAGCCCACTCTGATTGAAGATATTTGTACACTAATTAAAACTTGTTAGATATTTTTTTTCTGTGTTTATATGGTTTTTTCTGTCTCTGTATCGTTTTTTTTTTTTAATTTTTTTGTACAGGTTTTTAATCTCCTGGGGTTGATGAATGAATGAATATATTTTACTTGTTCATGATCTTCTTAAAGTAGGTCATGAACAGACAGTTTTAGGGACTGAGAGTGGTATCAAAATAAGTACATTGAAGGCATTTTCTTTGCTTTTGGAATTATTTGGACATCAGAAAAAAAAAAGTTCCAACACGAAAATGTTTGACTGAGATATCAAGGCAGTTTTAATGTGTGGCTGTGACAAATAGAGAACAACAAAAATGACAATCAAGAAGTTATAGACTTTTACATCTGGGTGCTGCTGCAAAATTGGACTAAGATGATATAATAGAATCACCAGTGTGGAACTGATGGAAAGAACAAAAACAAAACAAAAACCTAGCTCGGGCGTTGGCGTAGCTGGTGAGTCCTATTTAGGGCTTTATGCTAGCAGATAGATAATGTTGGTCCTTTTCAGGACTTAGTATCTATCAACGCTGATCAGGTTAGCAGTCAACAGAGTTGACTTTTTTGGATAATAAATGTGCTCTGATATAACCAAATAGGTTGAAAGGAACGCACCTCACCAGAAGAAGGCAACAACCGAACCAAAAAAAAAAAAGAACACAATACCAGTGGAACAAGGGGTAAGGAAACAGTTTGGTAATGGATACAACACACTAAGAAAGCCAGTTGGTAGCATTTACAGGCCGTCCTTGTTCTGGAAACCTCAAGGTAAAAGAAGTAGAGACAGACCCAAAAAATACACATGGAGAAAGGAACTGGAAACAGACATAAACATAAGAGAGAAGACATAGAATGAAGTTGAATGGATAGCACAGGACATGAGAGTCCGGTGAGAACAAATTGAAGGCCGGTGCTCCACATGGAGCTGGTGAGTAATGATGATGCTGGAAATACACATTTTTGCATTATGTACACATTTTAATTTCATTATGTACACATTTTAATTTCATATTATACATTCATTATTTACTCCACATCCTTGAGATTAATGTAGTTTCCTCCGTTCTTTCCTGTATCTAAGTCAATCTTTTAGTTCTTTATTTTATTATATTTTTAATGAAAAAAAAGATATATTAAAAAAAAATAATAATTTAACAGTATTTGCAAAGTTTGTTTATTTTTTTGTTTTGGTAAGGCCTTGCCTCATCTGTATAATTGTTCATTCATTTCTATACCACAGACATAGTTAATAGTCTGCAGTTCCATAATGTATGCTCATTTGTGCAGAAAAAATGCAGCAGCCTCATACTTCCTGCCAATGGAAAAAAGCATGTTTAATATCTTAAGTTATAATAATACTGCAAATTAAACATTAATATTAAAACTTTTTTGGATAATAAATGTGCTCTGATATAACCAAATAGGTTGAAAGGAACGCACCTCACCAGAAGAAGGCAACAACCGAACCAAAAAAAAAAAAGAACACAATACCAGTGGAACAAGGGGTAAGGAAACAGTTTGGTAATGGATACAACACACTAAGAAAGCCAGTTGGTAGCATTTACAGGCCGTCCTTGTTCTGGAAACCTCAAGGTAAAAGAAGTAGAGACAGACCCAAAAAATACACATGGAGAAAGGAACTGGAAACAGACATAAACATAAGAGAGAAGACATAGAATGAAGTTGAATGGATAGCACAGGACATGAGAGTCCGGTGAGAACAAATTGAAGGCCGGTGCTCCACATGGAGCTGGTGAGTAATGATGATGCTGGAAATACACATTTTTGCATTATGTACACATTTTAATTTCATTATGTACACATTTTAATTTCATATTATACATTCATTATTTACTCCACATCCTTGAGATTAATGTAGTTTCCTCCGTTCTTTCCTGTATCTAAGTCAATCTTTTAGTTCTTTATTTTATTATATTTTTAATGAAAAAAAAGATATATTAAAAAAAAATAATAATTTAACAGTATTTGCAAAGTTTGTTTATTTTTTTGTTTTGGTAAGGCCTTGCCTCATCTGTATAATTGTTCATTCATTTCTATACCACAGACATAGTTAATAGTCTGCAGTTCCATAATGTATTTACGTAATGCACCAAACACCCGATTTTGTGAAGGATAAATTTTTAAGAAAACAATTTTTTCTTTATCTTATCACAATTTTCACTTTTAGTGAACTGATATTACATTATTTACATGTTTTATATATTTCTCAGGTAAGATAATGTGGTACCAATACAGCATACACTCTTAATTAGGTCACTAAGCAGTGCACAGTTATGCTCATTTGTGCAGAAAAAATGCAGCAGCCTCATACTTCCTGCCAATGGAAAAAAGCATGTTTAATATCTTAAGTTATAATAATACTGCAAATTAAACATTAATATTAAAACATATTATTATTATTAGACCTAACCTGTCTGTTTAATCTTCATTAGTATTTTCATTGTCATCATCATTACTGATAGGGCTGTTGTCATCCTCTTGGCTGTTGTTCCACACCATGTCATCCTTGGTTCCATTGTGAGAGTTTGAGATTTCACTTTTCTGCTTCCCATTTTCAAGCAGGATTATGTGATCAGTTCCTATACAGGCTTCACATAAGAACACAATAACACACTGGCATAAGCCATGAAGGAGAAAATCCACCTTCTAATGAAAGCTTGAACACAAGCTAATAATAAATATACATAGTAACACTTGTAAAACTATTTAAAGTGGACCTAGAATGTGCTGTCTTCATTACCCCTATTTAAACTGCACATTCCAATTTTCAACTCTTTTTTTTTTTTAAAAAACGTGTGGGGTACATAAGTAAATATGGTGTAAATAAAGTGTAGTTGGATGTAGACCCAGCTTGCATCCCTAGGCCCAGCTTGCATCCCTAGAGTGTGTACTTTAATATTCATGCATATTAAAACTAATTATCCATATGAGGCGCGTCCTATTGACAGAGTAGTTGGTCTCTCATGACAAAGGTGCTGGGTTCATATTATAGTTCTGACATGCTCCAGTCTACCAACTGTAAATGGGTACCTGACTTTGAGTTAGGGAAGGAAAAGGCAGCGAGGAAGGGAACTTGTCACCCCACCTCTCGATGCTGAACCTAGTATGGTGAAGTCTCTAACACTTCACTCCCCTATGCCAGTATTTGCTATGGGATTACCTCCACCTTTATATATATGAGTTCTGTCCATGTCTTCCTCATCATTGTTTTTTTATTTCTGTCTCCATTTCTCTTCTCTCTGTGTTTTTCAGTCGACCAATGCTTCTTTTACCATGGGCATTCCAGAACAGGGACTACCTTTTAATGCTGTCAGCAGGTTTCCTTAGTGTGTGTCCTATCCAATGCCAGCGTCTTCTTCTCATCTCTTGTCCCCCTGGCACTTATCTAGTTTTTGTTATCAGCTCCATATTGGTGATCGTGTCGTATCATTTCAATCCTTCTATTCTATACAAGCACTATGGAAGTCTTTAACATCTTGGTTGTTGTTTCTGTTGTATTACATAGGATAAGGCACTTTATTTTGAAATCACACAAAATAGATGCATGTATCACTAGTCCGAGCACGCGATTGACTGAGTAGTTAGAGCGCTGGTCTCTTATGACAAAGGTGCAGCCAGTTCATGGTATCACCACACTGTAGTCTATCCAGTTGTAAATGGGTACTTGATTTTACTCTTGAGTTAGGGAAGAAAAAAAAACCCTACCAATCGATGCTGGACCTTGTGTAGTAAAGTCTCGAACATTTCACCTGCGATTGGACTTTTTTATCACTAGTCCACAATATGTGTTTAATGAGATCATGTTGTTGTAATGTTTCTATTATTCTTGCTCGTTGAGCTGTGAACTTTTCTGTTTATCAGACCCAATGGCTGCCAGCAAATTTGAGCCCTGCTGGATTTATCATTCCATCTCCTCAAGGCATGTCAGGTGTTGGTGACGGATCCCTCAAGTCCAGAAAGTTGACTCACGATGTTGGCACTCAGACAGTTGGCATATTCTACCCCTCACAAAAACAGATTGACATTGACAAGGAGCAGCTAGACGAGAAGTTGCTTCTGGAAAAGCAGATGAGAGACAGGCGGCCATTGCTTACTGCAGTGAGCCCTGGCAGAGGTGACATGTTGTTTGTGCTCACATTTATCCCCCCTTTCATTTTCATTGGCTGGTTCACTCCCTTTTCCTCTTTTCATCATAATTATTTTTCTTTTCACTCCCTGTGGAGCATGGAGCCACCATTGCAACTTGCCCCTTTGTAGGAAGTCTGCACAGATCATTCACATGCTCATACAATATTGGTTTCTGTAGCAGCTTGTTTTACATGATGAGGTTGCCAACCCCTTGCAGAACCTCATATTAATTGCCTTGTACGACATGCCTTAGGGAGCAGTAGCTATTACTAGGCCCCAGGGAACTTCACGGAGGTTTTCCTCTTTTGTGTTATCTTTATTCTACTTTTGTATTATCTTTATTCTACTTTTGGTACAGCACCGAGTTTTTAAGAGAAGTAATACTTAGTAGGTAAGTACCAATAAAACCTCATGTAGTTCTGGGATCTCTGAGGAGACATAGAAAAAGTTGAACCTCTACTGCGTCAGATCAGGCATAGAGTGTCATTGGCAGAGTGGTTAGAGTGCTTGCTTCTTCAGGCAAAATTACTGTACTGGGTTAAAAACCAGGTAACATCACTGTTCAGTCTACCCGGCTGTAAACGGGTACCTTCTTCTTCTTCTTCTTCTGCGTTCGGTTTGTAGTCATGCTAAATCTGCAGGCCTGTCGCCAGGACGAAGTCCACAGTCTTTTCCAGGTCGGCGCGGCAGCCCCATAGCTTCTGCTGGAGCTCATCACCTTTTGGCCAGGTCGCACGTCGCAATTTATCATGGGTTGGACAGTTCTGGAGAATGTATTCTGGAGTCTGGATATCAGTTCCACAAGGGCATTCATTCGTGTGGGATATCTTGAGGCGATAGAGATGTCCAAGTAATCTGCAGTGACCAGTTCTCAGGCGGAAAATTGTCGTCTGTTGGTGTCTGTTTAGGTGGTGGATTGGGTCATCTCTGCTGTATATATCCCCTTCCTCCTTCCACTGATTTTTGTACTTGTTGTGGATGATGGTTTTTGCTTCCCGATAGGGCAATGGGTGGCTGTATTGTTCCATTTTACTGCCACTTCTTGATAGAGCATCTGCTTTCTCATTACCAGCAATTCCACAATGGGCAGGTAACCACTGAAGGGCAATGGTTGATGACCTTTGGATGATGTTAAGCTCAGATCTGATCTCATTCATCATGTTATCATTTCTGGTGTTTTGTATTGATTCAAGTAATGATCTGCAGTCAGTGAAGATTACTATCTTAGCTTGTGGCTGCTGTTCAGGTCTGGTGAGGATCTTCAGGGCTTGCAGTAGTGCCATAGCTTCTGCCCTAAAATTGGAGGAGATCTTTCCAGTTGGGAAGGCCTTTCGGATGATCTTTCCATTTAGGAATCTTATAAAAATGCCTCCTCCACCGTTCTTTACTGCCCCCTCAGCAGATCCATCTGTGTATGCATGTGTCCACTCCTTCGGGTTGTACTTTTCTTCAATCATTTCTTGAGCCAAAGTTTTTAGTTGTTGAGGGGTCAGGTGGCCTTTCTTTTTTATTTCAGGGACTTCTGTGATGATAGATATATTTCCATGGCAGTCGTCTGGCTCCTCGTAATCAATTAACATTTCAATCTCAGTAGATCGATTTGGGAGGAGGTCCTCATGGCATCGATGCAGATGTTTGGAGATGTTTAGGAAGCTGGTTCTTTTCAGCCTGTTCTTTGTCACACTATTCAGTTTGGCATGCATTGGATGACTTGGCATTCGTAGAAGCTTCTCACTGTGAGTGAATACCTTTTCCTCACGTCTGTCATCAAGAGAGCGGATGTTGGTGTATCGCTCCATTGCCTGGATTGGAGAAGTCTTCATCCCTCCAGTGATTAGTCTAAGGCCTGAATTTTGCACTTTCCCTAGACATTCTGTGTTTGTTTTAGATGCTGTGGCCCAGGCTGACATGCCATATTCAAGTACAGGTCTGACTGTGCCTGTATAGACTTTTTTAAGTATGTTGGTATTTGCCCCCCAACTTGACTCCTAGGTATGTTGGGTTTTCCTCGATTGGAAGTTCACTTCCATTTAGCTGCAGTTTGATCGTTTCTCGGCGATTTGACAGAGAGAAGCAGGTTGCTACTGTCTTGGAGAGGTTTATCTGCAATCCCCAATCTGATGCCTATTTACCGATGGTATTTAGCGCTGCTTGCATCCTGAACTTCGCAGTAGGCAAATGTTCAGCAGCACACCAGGCAGCAAAATCGTCAGCATGAAGAGCCCTGGAGATATGCCCGGACAGTTTCTCTGCAATATCATTTATATATATGATAAAAAGTGTGGGGGAGATAACTCCTCCTTGTGGCACACCCTGTTGTAGAGTGACGCGATGGCTCAGTTTCCCGTCAAGTTTTACTCTTGCTGTGCGGTATCGAAGAAAGTCCCGTATCCAGTTGAACATTCTCCCTTCAATTTTGCTGTTGAGCATCTTAAGGAGGAGTCCTTCTTTCCATACCTTATCAAAGGCTTTTGTCAAGTCTACAAAAACCGCCAGCACTTTCTTTTTCTCCTGAAAGGCATTTTCTACTTCCTGGGGCTAGATATACTAGTTGGTCTTCGGTGCTGCGATTTTTCCTAAATGCTGACTGTGTGTTATCAAGCAGATGGTTTTTTTCCAGATGTTTCAGTAATCTTGAGTTCACCATTCTTTCCATTACCTTACCCAGACAGCTCAGTAGGCTAACTGGTCGGTAGCTGGACTTGCTTGTTTTCTCCTTTTGTTTCTTTCTGATGGGAACAATGATTGCTTCTCGCCATTGATCTGGAAATTTTCCAGTACTCCATGACTGATTGAAGATTAGGAGGAGCTTGTGCCTGGCTACAGGTCCAAGGTTCTTGATCATATCATTTGTGATGCCATCTTTTCCTGGAGCTTTTCTGTTCTTTAGTTTTGTTATGGCAGCACTGAGTTCTCTCATAGTAAGGGGTGACTTCATGCAGATATCTGGGTTTTGGTGCTTCAGTTTTTCTTTTACTTCCTTACGTACTTCTTGGATCCGTGCATGTGAAAGTGATGTGGTGCTTTCTTCCTTGTAGAAATCTGCCAGGATGTTTGCTGCCATCTTTCCTGTGTGGTATTTTTCATTTTCCTTGATGACAGTCTTACAGTAGCTGGTTGTTGTTTCTTCATTTAGCACTCTTGTCAGATTCCATAGCTTGCTTGAGTCCTTTTCCATGTTGAGACTCCTAGTCTTCTGGTGCCAGCTCCTTTGGATTTCAGCTTTCTTTAGTTCATTGAAAGCTTGTTTTATGCTGTTGTGCCTCTGTGTGTTCTCTAATGTGGAATTTTGCTCCATAGTTTCCCGTGCTTTATTTAATTCACTATGGAGTTTTCCCAGGTTGTCACTCCAGTATGGTTTGTAGTCTCGTCGTTTACCTCGTGGAATTGACTTCTTTGCTGCTTGGATGATTGCCTCACTGATGATGGAGATGTTTTTATTGATGTTATTTGAGTGGGCAATGTTCTGACAGAAATTGTCAGCTTGTTCTTTAAAAAATCCCCAGTTTGCTTTTTTGAAATTCCAGCTAGGAGACATATTGATTTCTCCTGCACTTCTTATCTCAGATATCTGTAATGTGACTGGTACATGGTCACTTCCCCCAAGTTGAGTATTTACTGTTCTGGTGGTGAGTCGATGTATGTCATCTGTAGCCATAGCAAGATCTGGTGTGCTCGTTGTTTTCCATACTCTGGAATAGAAGGTAGGCTTAACCTCTGGTTGGTTTATTAGAATTAGTTTATTCTCTACCATCCAATCTTCCACCTCTTCTCCTCTTGGATCTGTTGCGTTATAGCCCCAGCTGGGTGAGTGGCTATTGAAGTCACCCATAATGAGGTGTCTCGATGCTGCAAGCTTCACTTTGTGTAGCTCCAGAGTTGTGGTTGGAGGGCTGTAGCAGTTTGTGATCATTAAGTCTCCACTGGGCAGCAGTAGTTGGACTGTTATGTATTCAAGTTCGTCCTCACCAGATCTGTGTGTCTCTACTGCTGGGATTGAGGTTTTAATCAGTGTGAGGATTCCTCCCTTAGTTCTTTTTGCCCTGTCTTGGCGGAAGGATTGGTATCCACGTACAAAGAATCGTGGGTATCTTTTAGGTGAGTTTCTTGGATGCAGATTATATCAATGTTATTTTTCCCTGAGGAATTCTTGTAACTCCGGTTTCTTGTTCCTCACTCCTTCTGCATTCCATTGAGCCACTGTAAGATAGTGGGTTGGTTGGTCAGTTGCTCTACTTTGCCTTCCCCCGACCATTTGGTTGGCAAAGGCACCGGTTGCTTGGGTGGGCCCTTTCGAGGCTAGGGGCCCGGCTCCGCTCCTCCCCGGTTGTAGCTGATAGGAGCGATGCCATGACGTAAGTCGAGATTGTCGCATGACTCCATACCGCAAAAGCGTGTGTGTCCTAATTTTTCCTGGTGTCTGCGCCGTAGCTAACACACTCCGTCTTCGGCAGGCCGGGTTGTGTTTGTTGTTCAGGGTTGTCTCCCATAGCCTTTCCATCTCCCGGTGGTAGCTGCAAGGCAGCAGATTGGTTTGTTTACCGAGGTTTACCTTCCCCGTGGCTAGAGCTTATAGCGGCTCTTACTCACTTGATGCACCCGTCGTAGGACATATGGGGGATTTCAGTGGGGGTATCAGTGCCACCTGTTACCCCTCCCCGTCCTGCTGGGAGGACATCGCCGTTTGGTCCGCGACTGCTTATTCGTCCAGCAATGCTGACTTAATTCGCAGCAGACACACCATATCTGGAGGTCATTCCACTATCCGCCACCTGTGGACGCGCCTGGTTGGGGTCGGTCGCCCCTTTGCCAGGAAACGGGTACCTGACTCTGCTCTTGAGTTAGGGAAGGCAAAGGTAATATGGAGGATAAATCAATAACCCAAACTCTTAAAGCTGAGAAGAAGTATAATGTAGTCTCTAAAACATGACTACCATGCAGCACTATGTGCCATGAGACTACCTTTACCTGTTTTATTGTGACATTGTGTATGTTGTGGCAACCTCATCACATTTAAAAAAATGCTACAGAGTCCACCAATGCATGAACACAAGAAGGGATTTGTACAAGGCTTTCTACAAGGGAGCCAACTGTATTGGTGATCACATCATGCTCCTTAATTAAGGGAGATTTTTTTTTAAATGAGAATGAAGAAGCAAGAATAATATTAGAATCTTGAGGACTTTGGTTCTGCTCGAGTGTTCTCCATTCTGGATAAGATCATCTGTGCTTTGTTTCTCTGAACCTGCCATCTGTTTATTCATGCAGGATACTGGAGAAAGCAAATAGAACATATCTGCCAACATCTGAAAGCTCACACACAAAATGACGCAGAGTTCAGGGTTATGATTGGAGAACCCAAAATGGGAAAGGTTTGTAGTTTTCTTTTCCAAAATAAATTCTGTACCATCCTATTCATTAAAGCTGAGAGAACTGACTAGCAAGATTTTATTCCTAGACATTGACAAGAATTTAATAATATTATAATATTTTAGTCACATTTCTAAGATCTCATTGTGTGATTTGCTGTACATCACTCTAAAGGCATCATTTCTGCTGAAATTTACAAGTGAGCAAGTTAAAAATGTGCAGAGTTTTCATATTTACAACCATATCACTAGTATTACCATTAGTATTACCATTAGTATTAACATTAGTATTACCATTAGTATTACCATTAGTATTAACATTAGTATTAACATTAGTATTACCATTAGTATTAACATTAATACCACCATTAGTATTACCATTGGTACTACCATTAGTATTTCCATTAGTATTACCATTAGTACTACCGTTAGTATTACCATTGGTACTACCATTAGTATTACCATTGGTCCTACCATTAATATTTCCATTAGTATTACCATTGGTACTACCATTAGTATTACCATAAGTATTACCATTATTATATCAACACTATTAATGATATTTACTAATTGCGTGAAAAAAATTAATGTTTCTAAGGAAACAAAATGGGCGGTAAGTAGATTTTAGTTGTCTGCACACACTGCAGTTGATCAAGAGATATATGCAATCAGAGCCATATCGGACATGTTTATAAATTAATAAATATACTTATTGTATTTAAAATTACACTATTTTTGTTGTGTAGCTCCTTTCTAGTACCATCCAAGAGAATGAATATGAATTGAGTCTGACCTTGACCTTTGCTCTGCGAAATGGTAAAGGCCCAGTGATGGGGAAGCAACTTGGGGTGTCAAAGTCTGAGTCTTACCTGAGTGCACACTTAAAATTGGATGATCCCATGTACTCAGAGGATGAAGGTGGGTCAATTTTGTTAAAATTTTTCTGGGGATTTAGATTGTAAAAGTGTGTCATGTTGTTTGTCTTAGCTCTTTAATATGAAACGGTGGCAGCTGAATATACTATCAGCAGGTATAAACACTATATACCCTAATTATAACCCATCAGGGGTTGAATAAGATATTTTTCTTCATCAGTTTTAAAAAAAAAAAACAATTTAGTGTGAAATGTTTCATTCCAAAGTGAAATTCTTATACTGTATGCCTGGCTTGATTAATTTCTCATTTGGGAACAAACTTGTGTGTTCTAGACTTAGATTACTTTATTTTTACTGTATAAATGCTAATACTGTAACTCATTTTTTACCTCTACAGTTTGAAAAAGAAAAGAATTTGGTAAATTTACCTTGCTATATTTAGAATATTCTTATGGCATGTGGTTTCCCAACAGCTATTATAAATATAATGCAAGACATTATCATTTCCCTTTTTCGTTCACCTGTTGAGTTGGAGCCACCATTGCAGCTAACCCACTTACAGGAAGTCTACACCAAGGCGGTTGAGTAGTCTTACAGCACCAGCTTCTGTAGCAGTTTGTTTTATATGGTGACATTGTCAGCCCATACATAACCTCATGTTAGTTGCCTCATTGGAAATGCTAAAGGGAGTTCTGTTCTTTCTTTGTCTCTTCAGAAACCCCTCGTAACTTCATTACCCCATTACATAGAAAAACCTTGGAAGGCTTGGCATGAGATTGCTTAAGGGCTGTGCCCCACAGGGAGCCGAAGGAATGAATTAAAAGCAGGACTGAGAGAAAAATGGCAGCAGTATGGAAATGGTCAATATTGATTACATAAAATTGACACGCATGCCTTTATCCAATCAAATTATATTAGCATGTTTGAATACACAGATATCTGTTTATTTTATTTTGGCCTACTTTTTTATCTGTCCTTTATTTTTCCATCAGAGAGTGAAGATGACGATACTGTCACCTCCAGGTCTGTAAAGTCTGTAGGAATGAAGAAAGTCAGAAAACCTAAGCCAAGGAAGAAAACGGGTCCAAAATTGTCGGTATGAATGTTTTCTACTGTGATGCCTGATATTTAATTCTTCTTTGTTTAGCAAGATTATTAATGCAAAATAAATTATCTCACTTTACATAAAAGGATTGCAGCCTATTTACTTTTACTTTTAGCAATTATTAAGCATTTCTAGCATCTAGTGAAAACTATTATAATTAGCAAAATAGATAAGAAGCCAACTTTAAAAAGAAGAATAAATGAGAAAATACTAGAACAAGTCCGAAGTTTCTCATATCTTGGGCACATAATAACATAGGATGGCAGTTAAGAAACAGTAATCAAGAAGAGAGTAGGCAAAACCCAAAACTACATTTAACAGCATGAGACATATGTTAACATCAAAACAAATAATTAACTTTTAAAATTCATCAAGTGTTATTTATACTTTTGTCTCTGCATGGCACAGACACATGGTAGGTGAACACCTAGTTAGAAGAAAGAATTGAGGCCCTTGAAATACGAATATTTAGGACAAGGGGCATATCTCATGTAAACAAATGAATAAAGAAGTCATAGAAATACTAAGAATGAAAAGATAATTAATGAATGAGATGATTGTTGTTGTTGTTGTTGTTGTTGATTTACTAGGGTTGCTGAGCTCGTTGCTATTTAGCAAGTTGAAGAATTTGCATGTGTTCTATATCTGTTGAGTGTTGCTGTATAGAGTGTTTGTGATTATTGAGGATCCCTGCAGTAGCTTTCTTCTTTCTGTAGAGAGTCCTGGGCAAGTGAGCAGCACATGCTGAACTGTCTCATATGGATTTTGGACATATAAAGAGACATAATACCATGGTGAAAATCACAACAGGAGGAGGAAATAAAGGAAGTAAGCTAGTGGAAGACAACAGTATGTGTGGGAAGATAACATTGTGAGATGGACAGGAAAGCATCTATCAGAATGTACCACCAAGACAAGAGACAGAAGACGGAGATCCATTGCATTCGACCTTCGATGTGGGAATAGCAGCTGATCTGAACATTTAAAGTAGCTCTCGACAACAAGTCAATCCCGATCTACCAGTAGATCCCAATAGATGATTTGCTAGATCTTTAGGTGACTGCGGGGGGAAAAAAAGAAAAACTTTTTAAACTAGGGAAATTTCAGTCTAGAGTTTTCCCACCGGCTTTTAAAATTGTGGTGTCCCCGGGATCAAAGGTACCTTTTCTGCGTTCCCAATGAAAACTCTCCAGTTGGCTACTAACGTATAATCCTGAAATGTATGAGATAGGAACACAATCTTTTCTTTGTAAGGTTCACCGTCCACCTTAACCCCCCCTCTCCCCAGCCTAAAATTACACACATGCACAACACAAAAATGGTAGATCATTAGATGACTGAGTGTTACTAAAGTAGATCCCAAAAGCTCCCGGGTTGCCAACCCCTGATTTAGAGTAGTCACATTTGTCATCGTCTTGTGTCTTTTTTTTTTTTTTTTACATAACAAAACTAAGCAGGTGAACATAACTGTTATAATATAACATTCTATTGCCTCCATTTCAATCATATTTTTTATTTAAATAATCCCACTCTCCACTGTTACTTTTGTTATCATGTTTATAGCCTGTACATGCCAAGTTGTTCAAATTGCTTGGATCAAAAGGGGATGTTTCTGTTGGTGAAATTCAACAGCTGCTAGATGAGGTTGGTTTGATTTTTGTTGCTATAGATTACAAAGCTGACCTTTTTTTTAAATGGCTGAATTTAGTGCAACAATTACCTACACTAAATGTAATTCAAAGGACATAATTTGAATAGCAAGAACACATCAGTGATTATCTCCAGGCAAAATTCTTTCTTGAAAACAGTTAAGTGATAAATAGATTAATGTTTTTTTTTTAAATGGTCATACTTACAAATACTAGGATACATTGGTAACACCAGATGGAAAAACAACACTAGGATTAAGAACAGAATGTATGAAGCAAAACCATCATTTCAAAAAATGAAAAATATCTTAATGTTTGATTCATTGTCAGTGGTCACAAGGAAAAGAGCACTGAACTGTTACATCAAACCAATTTTAGTCTATGGAAGGGAGTTCCGAACATTGAACAGATAAATTAGAAAATTACTGAAGGCTACAGAGATGCATTTTCACAGAAGATTCTTGATAATCTCATGGACAGCTTAAAATACATGAAGAATGTTTGAAGAAAGTTACGGAACTAAGAAATACAATCATAAAGATAAGACACATTACTATAATCAAACATAATGAAATGACGAGTGCTCAAAAACTAGAACTTGAGGATTACAAAATTGTATTGTTATATATAATAGGTTTCATTCATCATATAGCTCACTTAAAATCATATTTTTACTTTTCACAGGGTGCAGATCCAAACTGCCTTAACAAAAATGAAATCAGTCCATTGTTTTTAGCTGTAAGGAACTGTCATGTTGGTGCCATTGATGTTTTAGTTCGCGGTGGAGCAGACATCAATGCAAAAGGATCTAGTGCACTGTGAGTGAAAACATTACAATGTGATTAGCTGAATTACCCATGAATATGCCAAAACAGAAGCATACACTAATAAGACAAACATAAGTTAAAACAACAGAACCTAACAAGACATAGACAGAAGTAACTGCATTCTGTATTGTACCTCTCATTGCCTGTATGCCATTCTGGTAGTTTACATCTTTTAATACATCCCCATGGTTATTTTCAGAGTTACATTCTGTCAGTATTGCTAAGCTTGTCCTAATGTTCATGTGTTCCTGGGGCCCCAGAAGGGAGCAAAGAATAGTATCACTGTAACCTGCCCGGTATGTCATTTAAGGTGACTAATGGAAGGTTGTGCACAAGGCTGGCTACTTTGAGCCATAAAATCCTAACCAAGAGTATGGACACATTAGTCAATCGATCAATACCCTTTAGCTCTCCATGGAGCATAGTCCTCCTGTCATGTGTCTTCAGCTCAAGTTCTTTCCAAGTTTTTCTCATCATTTTCACTTCTGTCTCCAGTTTTCTTTTCCATGTGTTTTTGTATGTACCTCTACCTCTCTTTGCCTGGGGATTCCAGAACAAGGACTGCCTTGTAATGCTCTCAGCAGGTTTCCTGACATGTCAGGTGCAGGGCAGAAATGTAAAAAGGCAATTATGCCTATTTCTTTACCCTGATGAAATAAAGATTTTGTTCATTCGTTCGTTTGTTCGTTCCTCAATATGTGTTCTATCCATCACCAGCGTCTTCTTCTCATCTCTTGCTCCACTGACACTTGTCTGGTTCTTCTCATGAGTTCCATATTGGGGACCTTGTCATACCGTTTCAATCCGTTCAATTCTACGCAATGAATGTCTGTAACTTTGTTGTTATTGTTTTTTGTTGTTAATCATGGACACGTCGACTACAGAAAATAATTCACCTCATCCATCCGAGACAGAAAAAAGGTCCTTGATGGTAAAGAAGTAAAGATCTTTCATTGATGACACAGGACAGGAAGGCTTGGCATGTTTTTGTTGAAGACCTGTAATACTCAGGGAGCTGAACAATATTGATGATGATGTCCACGTACTATATGTTTGCAGTCAACCACTTCAGTGTGTCACTGTATTAGCACTATTAAGGCTATGTTCAGCAAAGAAAAATGTTTTCTGTAACTTTTGTATTGCTTATATAATGATAACACTACCATAGGCCTGTGTAAAAGTGGTGGTTAAGCTTTGTGACTACACGTGGATGTGATTCAGCTAAGAACAACGTTTGTGGGCAAGCAAACAGACAATGTGTTCTATAGGTGGATTAAACATAGACTAAAGAAACCAAACCATAGTGTAACGCACTGGACATCAGGCAACGATGATGGAAACCACAGGGAAAGTGGAAAGAGGGAATGACATGTTGAGAAAAAACACTATGTCAGAACAGAAGGATGGAGGATACACCAGAATGAGAAATAGCTTGTAGCAGGGAGATGGGATGGATTTATGTAGTCACATATGTGTCCAAGGAGGTCAAGGAATTTTTTAAAAATTGATTCTTATGCAAACCACATCTCTAAATAAAATAGCCCATTATAGCTAGGTGATCTTATATTGCTTTGTTAACATATGTTAAGGGATATAAGTATTATAAATAAAAATATCTGTTTTATCTCACTTTGAATTTAACATACGACAGACATAGATAGCAAGATAAGATAACTAGATTGCCAGAAGTGAAAATAGAAGACATAATACACAATGAGTTTAGATATGTATAAGAAAAATAGTTCATCACGAGTGTAAATAAGTGTGAGTTTAGATATGTGCCATAATTAGAAACATTTCTAATTTGGAATTTTATGATGTATTAAATTACGATGCTGTCTTACACAGGATATAATGTACTACAGAAATTAAAGTCTAGGAGAGTTTAGTGAAGACTGACATGAAGTCCCTTAGTTGATGCATCACATTTAGAGACCAAACATGGTTTGTTATGCATCAGAACAATAGAAGTAACATAGTGTGAATATACAAACAATTCTACTTTAATTATTCACTTCATTGGTAGTTTCAATTCTTTCAAATTTACTTCCTTTTTTTTTTTTCGTTAGAATCATGATCCTATTTTTATATTTATAAGACGAAAGCCCCTTACAGACTTCTCTCCCCCGACTCCAAAAAAGAAAACCAAAAAAAAAAGTATTTTTTGCCTTCTTTAATTTAATGGATATAAATATTATAAATAAAAATATCTGTTTTATCTCACTTTGAATTTAAACATATGTCAGCCATAGACAGCAAGATAGATAACTAGTTTGCCAGAAGTGAAAGTAGAAGACATAATACACTGTGAGTTTAGAAATGTATAAGAAAACTAGTTCACCCTGAGTGTAAATAGGTGTGAGTTTAGATGTGTGCCATTGTTAGAACATTTCTAATTTGGAATTTTGAGATGTATTAAATTAAGATACTGTCTTACGCATGATAAAATGTGCTAAAGAAATTAAGTCTACGAGAGTTTAGTGAAGACTGACATGAAGTCCCTTAGTTGAAGTATCGTAGTTAGAAACCAAACATTGTTTGTTATGCATTAGAACAAAAGAAGTAACATAGTGTGAATATACAAACAATTCTACTTTAATTATTCACTTCATTGGTAGATTCAGTTCTTTCAAATTTACTTCTTTTTTTTTTTTTTTTGTTGGTTAGAATCATGGTCTTATTTTTGTATTTATAAGGCAAAAGCCCCTTACACACATCTCTCACTGACTTCAAAAACAAGACAAATAAAAAGCAATTTTTGCCTTCATTAATTTAAATGCTTAATACAACAGCCTGTGAAACTTAGAAAGTTGATTGTGAAACTTGCAAGCTTTTGGGGTGAAAGCTATATGTTATTATTATATAAAATATGGAGGGAAAGTAATTATATGCAATGTATTTATGACAATAATATCATACTATTATTTGTGACTTATTGTGATCACAGGAGAGGAAACACTGCCCTCCATGAAGCTGTAATTCTGGGACCATCAGGCATGAAAGTTGTCGATGCTCTACTATTGTAAGAACACCAATTCATTATGTTTAATGTTAAACCACAAATCAAACTATACCCCTATATTTTAAGTCAGCACAACAAAAATAAGCACAGTTTAGTTCCCAGGGGTCTCTGATGAGACAAATAAATGACTACTCTCTCTTTAAAAAAAAAATTTTCCAGTTCAGGAGTTAACTCAGGAATATGTTGACATAAAGGTTTTTATCTTATAAAGTCATAATTACATTGAATTTGACTGCATCAGTGTGGGTATTTTGTGAACGGTGGTTTGGTTTTGATGGAGAGAAAGAATGTGGAGAAATGATATGGATGGGTTTGGTTGCAGATTATTTGTCGTTAATGAAGGGAGATAAGATGTGTAAGATTAGGCTTTGTCTTAAGGGAAGTAACTTAGAATTAAGTCCCTTACAGGTTTGAGTGAGAGAGAAAAAAAGTATTGCACGGGAAAGTCGAGATGCGTAAACACATGTTAGGCGTGAACGAAGAATGTTGGAACGGGTTTTTTTTTACAGAGTCTGGTTGGAGACGCGCTAAGTGTAGGCAGGGAAAGGTGTTGCTCTCAAGTGTGTAGTTAGATATTGAACGTGCAGCGTAAGATTTTATATTGTTGTATAAGATATATTCGGAGCACCAAAGTGTGTGTGTAAGAAAAAGTGTATTTCAAATGAAGAAACAAAACAGGTACGTTTTGACATTTTGATTATTTACTGCGTATGTGGCTCAGCAGACCAGGTCTGAGCAGAGAACAGTAAACAGATAAAATCTTGGTAAAAGTGACAGCCCTGGCGGTTAAGGCCAGTTTCTCGTATAGAGATATAACAAGAAACATGAGAAAAGAAACATAAACAGAAGAACGACAGGAAGTTCTGTCTGAATAAATATATGACATGTTCTATAGCTGGGACAAGTAATAGTAAGAAGACAAGCAAATGTATGTGAAAAATGGATACTGAGATTGTTTGAAACTGAAGATTGTATTTTGCAAGACTGCCAACCTTGAAGAGAAAGGTTGGGCATACCATTTTTACTCAGTTATCAACGTATGTTAATAAAGTTCTACCATCGATATTTTCACTGCTGTTTTGAGTGGTATCGATTGATCAACAGTGGGTATGAAGAAAAAAATAGAGTCAGTCTGAGTGAAGGAAGTTTCTAGTATTCACGGTTGCACTATCGACTGGGACAGGGCAGTAGCCCTACACGATTCTAATAACATCCTCGTCGACAGATATAAATGGTGCCAGTGACCAGCCCTACAGTAGGCAGTAGCAAAGACAACAGATAACAGGGTAACTAATGGTGCGAGTAACCAGCCCTACACTAGGATAGCTCAAGAAACTTTTATAACTCAATGATAGTTCAAGAAACTTTTATAAAGCAAGACAGACTCCACTCAGATGTCAGTTTCGGCATCACATATTAGGTACGGTTGCGTCAAATATTTTCGTATCTAGCACTACAACGGTCACAGACTATTTTGGTGCACCTAACCCTATACAAGATAGAGATTTAAAAGACTGCAGACAGAACGAAGGTCAAGTTCATTAAGAAGAGATTACACAGAAAGAAAGAATCCTGCGAGCGAAAAAAAACAAATCAAGACAAAACAGAAGTCAAGTAAAGTGAAGCGACATCAAAAACAAACAAGTCTATCCAAAGCATCACGAAGGTCAAGTTCATTAAGAAGATACAAATCGAAGGAATCCTGCGAGCTGAAGAAACAAAGCAAGACAACACAGAAGTCAAGACATCACGAAGGACAAGTGCACAAGAAGAATATAAAGAACAAAACAGTCTACATCATCCGACAACCGTCAGAATACAGGTACATGCATGAGATAACAATCTGAATGATCAACAGGCCCAACGCGCAAAAATAATAATATACAGCCGTATAAGACAAAAAATTGTGTTGATTAATTCTGAAATACTGGAGGAGCAAGTGTGTATCCCAATCAAGGAAAACAGATTATGTAACACATAAACATTTAGAAACAAATTAAGTTAATTATTAGTGTAGTCAGTTAAATTATGAGAATTAGATTGATAATTGTTTTGTAACTCATAAGAATTATAAATATTGTACACAGATATTGGTTAATAATTCTCTTACAGGTCAACCAAGAGATTTATATTAATTTTTTTACAGGTGTTTCTATTAACACTAACACTTACAGGTCAAGACAAGATGCAACAACAACAACAACTTACGGTGGGTTTAGATCCCAATGTGGCTGCTCTTGAGCAGGTAGCTAAGGCTATGGCAGCCATTAGAAATGAAAGTAAGTTCCAGAATATCCGGAACAGTATAACACCATATGCAGGGAATCCTACTTTATGTAGAAAATGGTTGCTCGAGATACAAAGATATTGCACTTCGGTCAATATGGACCAAGGTGAGTACAAACAAGTTGCATATCTTTCCTCATGCGGGTTAGTAGTAGATTTTATAAGACGCAGGTTTGACACTGTCCCAGATGAGACATGGGAAGATTTTAAGAAAGAACTAATAAGAAGGTATGCACAAATTACGGATGCATCTTACGCGTGGACGATGCTGAGGAGCATACAACAACAAGCAGAGGAACCCATTCAAATGTTCAGCGACAGGTTGTTAAACCTAGCGGAAGAAGTTTTCTTGGGGCAACAAATTAACCAGCAAGAGGTGGAAAAACAGTTAGTGGGCATATTCGTCGATGGGTTGAATGGTATACCAATTAAATTACATCTCCTCAGGAAGGACCCACAAAACTTGTCACAGGCCATTGCACTTGCTACAGCCGAAGAGAACCTTAGAAGAAGATTGGACCTCAGGCTTGGTAGAGTGGTTCCATGTGAAGAAACACAGGAAGAACCTATGGAGATAGGACATTGTCAACAAAGAAGGATAGAAAGACGAGGGAGAGGAATGGAAACGTTTTATAGGTCAAGACAGGTAGACCGCGAGCCAATCGTGTGTTATGCTTGCAATAGGCTGGGACATAAAGCCTTTGCGTGTAATTATAGGCCACTAGAGCCACAACACTCAGTAAGGAGAGTTGAGACCTTTAACCCGAGACATAGTAGACAACACAATAGACAACAATATTACAACCAGTCCGAAAAGAATAGACAAGGGAATGAGGTAAACACCAAGAGAGGGAGACTCATCAGAGAGATAGTCCAACCACATGACAAGACGGAGAAAGGATATATTGATACAATAAGTGGAAGGCAACCACAAGTGAACATGATAGGAAGGGCACATGTTAGGTATAACCAACAACCATACCATAGACAATGGGCCAGAGTACACCATCCTGTAAGTTGGTTTGACAAGAAAGGATGGCTACAAAAGACATGTCAAGAATACAGGAATAGGAAGATGAATTGGGATGGTTCAGTTATAAACAGGAACAAATATGAAAGGAGAAATATATGTACAGATCGCGAAGTTGGGAAATGGAAATGTAACCAATATCAATATAAACAGGGACATAATAGAACATGGAATAACAGGGACAGGACACTCCCGACTTTCAACAGCAACTATGGATCAGGACATTGGGACAGCGTGAATAGGAGAAGAACTAGAATAGATTTGAGGAATTTTGTTGGAGACATCAGGAGAGAAGTCAAAGACAAGAAAATACAAATAAATGAAATTGAAAAACAAGAAAGAAAACAACGTATCCCTAAAAGAAGACAAGTAGCAACAGCAATCGAGCTAGCTCATAAACCAGACCCTTGCTCATGTATTGTCGAAATACACGGAAGGAGATATAGAGCATTGGTAGACTCAGGGGCTACTGTAAGCCTCATTAGGTTTGGACTTTATAAACAGATACGAGGCGTAGCTCAATACAGAAAGTCACAAAATACACTTACCTCGGTGTCAGGAGAAAACCTGAAAGTGATGGGAACAGCTATGGTGCAAATGAGAATTGGCAATATGATCGTGGAACACACGTTCACCATTGTGAAGGGGATGACGAGAAATATCATACTAGGACGTGATTTTCTGCTGAAACATAAGGCTCAAGTACATTTTGATACTCACCAACTGAAGATACATGGCGAATGCATCAGGTTACAGGACAACGTATACATAGCGTCCATAATCCGAAACAGAACAACAGTTACGCTGCGACCGAATGAAGTCGGTATTGTTCAAGGCAAGTTGAAAAGATCCCCATATTTCAACCAAGGACAAACGGTCTTAACACTTGACTGGGAAGATGGAGATATACTAGATGAACCCGAACTAGAAATGGTAGAAGGAATAGTACAAATTGGAAAAAGACAACAATTTCCAACGATGATTATAAACACCACGGGAAAAATAGTTAGAATACCAAGAGGATTTGTATTAGGAAGGGTACAACTGATAGAAGGTCAGGAAGGTAATATGGAACACCAAGAAAAACACCAAATACAAGAAACTATGAACAACAACAACGCGCGTCAGAGACAAAATCGGAAACCACAAACAGTGGTGGTACCACAACATAGAGTTAACAACAAGATATACAGAGAGCAGAAGAAAGTGGAAACAAGGAAGCAGGACAAGGTAGGAATCAAGGAAGATGTATGCACACCATTCAGACTCAATGCAGTGTTAGGCGAGAAAAAGCACACAAAAGAGAATGGAATACAGAGAGTTAACGGTGTAACAGAAAAGATGGAAAGGATCAAAATATCTCAACCAAGTATAGAGCAGTTGAGGAAAGAAATAAAAGTCATCCTTGGAAGAACTAAACCAGACATCGTGGTACTAAAGGAGGTGCAGAAAATTCTGGAAGAAAAGTTTGATATAGACTTATCACAAAGAAAGGAAGAAATCTACAAGCTTGTCGTAGATGAAATAGAGGAAAATAGGCCGATGGATATAAGAGGCTATATAAGGAGCCATAGTATGTATAGTATGAGAGGCAGTGTTCAAGAAAGATGTACACGGATTCCCAATAACACACCACACTACACGGAAGGACATAAACAACATAACAATACACTTGATAGGATAGGAACACGTAGAATTGAAGCAACACAAAAGGATAGTGACTGGAAGGAGTCTAACAGGATAGGAGACAACTGGAGAGTAGGATGGGAAGATGACTATGGAGAAACATCAACAGGTAGTCAGTGTCGCACAAGGGCAGGAAGAACACAAGTCCATGCAGAACCGGGAACAACATCTGATCGGTTAACCCCAAACCCCCAAATCTTACACAGCGAACAAGAGGAGATGGGCACATATAGGCCAGAAATCTTACACAGCGAGCAAGAGGAGATGGGCACATATAGGCCAGAGGAAGACAGGATACAAGTATGGCAGGATACAGAGAGTAAACAGTACAATGAAATTCTAGAAGATACGACAGGAATAAGGAAACAATGGAATAATGTTGAAACAGAAATAGATGCACCGTACAAACATACGAGAGCTGCAGAACAAAGAAACAGAGCACAGGAGCAGCAGCTATTGAAACAAAAGGAACAACAGATAGAGACTAGACAACAAAGTGGTACAAGTCAAACTCAGAACATAGAGGACACATCAGCTAAAGATTCAGATACGCAGGAAGAGATGGAAGAAGAAAATATAAGAGGGATGAAGAGACAGCGGTCGTCATCATCAGACGATTTAGAAGATTACAGAAGGCGTCTAGCTGTGACGGAGTTACTGTGATTTAGTCTTCAATAGGCCCCATTTTGAGTTTGCCATTTTTGTCTTCCCTCTATTAAAGATTGGGAAGTATTCTTTTTCTCTCTGAATAATAGGGGTGTTTAGATTTTTTCTGTAGGTAAAGTAATTGCGGGTTTTTTTCTATAGGGATTAACGTAAGTTAGTACTGAATGGCACCAGTCGGCCTATTTCTAAATATCGCGATCTTGAAATTCCATTTTTTTGCGTTGTTAAATTTATCGCGGTCATTTTTCGTGGGGAAGGGGAGATGACCCCTACCCAGGTAACGCCCAACTTTCTGCTCACGCTAGCGGACGACGTTAGGTAACATTACGTAACCGGAATTACGCGCGCATTTAAAGGAAGCAAGAATACACTGGTTCTAAATTTAGAGATGAGCGCATGGAAAATTTTAGAGTAGCTTTAATTCTATTGGTTGTAGGGAGACGCCTAGCCTCAAGTAGGTCGGGGGTCAGAGCAGGAAAATCTAAGATAAAGTAGCGCTTTTCGATTTTAGCGGTCTCTTCCTGCAGTAATCCTGGGCCGTGTATCAAGCATATTGTCGGCTTCTAACGCTGAACGCAATATTTGGTATGTCAATAATTTAAAGTAGCGTGGTAATTAAATCTAGTTCTCTAATAGAGCCTTAGTCCGTTCTAATTTAATTTATTTTTGAACTTTATAACTTGTAACGCCATCATTTATTTCTACAGTGTCTATGAGTGATAAAGAGATATTACGTAGGTGTGCTCCGTAGATTTAATAGAAAGTCTGTAGACATACACGCATCCTAGATTTATATTAATTTACAGAATATTCTGAAGCACGTGTATTTTATTTCATTGAGAGATTAATTCTGATAGTCTCCTAATAAGATACGGGAACGGATTTTTTCGGGAAAAGTTAATCACGTGGTTACCGGGATTTATTGGAGTAGAAATTCTGGATGGATAGAGTAGATATTAACTATTTTTCTATCGGGGGAGTTAAAATATAATTTCAGGGAAACCACGTGGGGTAGAGTGAAAGGAAATTATGGTGCCTTAAGTGGTTGTGTAATTAAATATTATGCAGAGTAGTATTTGATTTGTGTGTTATGGAATTTAATGAGTTCTAGGAAATATAGTCTATAGAGAGAGAGATATTTCTGTGTATAGAGATGTAATATAAATGTAATGGTGAATTTTAATCATTGATGTGCAGTTAATTGTTGTGCATTTTTATCATAAGGGGGAAACGATGATAAGGTCCTGTGACCGCTTACAGAGTTAAAGTAGGCCTAAGTACGGGAGGTTCCCCTACCTGTTTTTAATGTTTTAAGGCCTGAGGCAAGCTGTGTATAATTAGTATTGATCAGTGAGTCGGGTTTACTAGACAGACAGGGTGTAGTCGGGGGGAGATGACCCAGAGAGTCAGTAAAAATATTTATGTATCGTCGTGCACAAGAGAGGGGAAATGGTGGAGCAGTCTTCGTTCGGGTGTTTACATGTTTGTGCTAGATTGGAGTGTGACTGAAGCATCCACTGTTTACGTTTTATATGTAAGTTTATTATATGAAAGTATTTTGGTATTGTAGTACAGAGTGGCATGTCTTTTGTGTCCACAGCAGTGGTCACGGCCCGAAGAGCGGGAGTTGCCAATAACTCTTGTTCCTGACAGCTGGCAAAGGTAGCCAGTTTTTCGCAGGAGAGAAAAACGCCAGAGGCGTAAGAGCTTGTACCGTGGAGGGGTATCGGCTCTGATTATTGTGGCCCCAGAGAGAGGGAGCGAGGAAGAGCAGGTCGAGACAGCGACGCAGTCTTCAGTGAAAAGGGTTTTCTTAAGACCCGGAGCTCTCAGCTCATATACACACCCATCGAACCCAAGCAAGCGGGTTGGTGTGTCGTTTTTTTATCTTCGGTAACTACCGAAGGGCCTAAACCCAAATGAGGGGTAATATAGCAAAGGAGAATCAGCTTTCTTTTCGCCAAATAGAGAAGCCTCTACAGTCTACGGCAAGTGCCTAGTCGTCAGAACCAGGAAGAAAGGGATATCATTTCCAGGTTGCTGAAATGAAACGAGAGCAGCAAGGCAGAAGTGGAGAGAGATGGTGAAAAATAGATCAGGGACCTGCAGAGTCTCATAATATTCTTAGAGGATAGCCTCTGAGCCTTAGAGTTAGAAAAAGTCTATTACATAGCAGTGCAGAGTGTGACTTAGTGGCGTATACCGCTGACAGAGTTAGCAGCTGTGCAGATAGTCTTCATGAAGGGTCAGCAGCCATTGACTTTAGAGATAGTAGTGTAATAGAGAGTGGTGGCTACAGTTGAGGGCCACTAAATTAGACTGTAGTTAAGATCACTTATCATTTTTTAAAATTTTGTCCCCAGCAGGGTGTATGAAGGAGTGAAAGTGGTTGGAGTTTTAAATTTGGTGTGCTTATAATCAAATTTGAGTTTCTTTGTTTTTCCAGGTCGGTGCAACCTTGCACGATATATGCTTTTCTTTATTTGTTACTATGTGATGAAAATTCTGTTGATTTGTATAATAAACTTATTTAATGTTCACTGGATCAGCTTCGTCACTGTATAGTCCTTAACTGTTGTCTGTACAGTGGTGTCTGTAGTGTTAGTTTAACCTTATCTCCTTTAGTCTGTTAAAGGTAGCCAGAGGTGGTGAGTTTATAGCATTCCTTAAAGTCACGATTTGGCGAGGAGAGATTTAATTTCGGTTATCCTCCTCGGGCCAATAGACTCACCTTACTACATTCACTGTCATTTCTCATAATTAATCTATTATCTTAGACTTTTCTCACACTAGGGTTTTGTCCTACCCTTGGGCATAACTCTAACTTAAATCCAACTCGTGACAAAGTGGGTGGCGATCGTCCTTGGGATCAATTCTGGGATCTTATCTAGATTGACAGATTGTTTTCTATAGGGAAGTCTGAGAATAGATTCTTTCAATATCCCCTAGACAGAGCTATTAGAACTGATCCAGTTATAAGTTTTTCCACAGAAAGTTTTTCCACAGGTTGCAGGCAGTTGGATTGTAGGTATAGGTTAGTTATAGAACTTAGAGGTAATTGATGGCTAACTGATTTTTTTCTTAACAGGAAGGTAGAATTTTTAGTAGCTGCATAACAATATTTTTCAGGTATTTATTAGTCAGACTGGTGCTGAGTTCGGGTTTTGGGACCGAGGTTATAGAGATAGCATTCCTCAGTAGGTAACAGGTAATTCCTTCTTTTTTTTTTTCTTTCTGTCATTTCTTGTCTTTGGTAAGCTACAGCAGTTACAGGTAAGATGGCAGATATGGCCAAGTTACGAGCTGCCTGGCGTGACGCTGCTCAGGACATGGGAATGGACAAGGAGGAAACTAAGGCCTACATGATCAGAGAAAATGATAGGCATAATCAGAATGAGGAAAGAAAAAGGGCAGCAGAAGTTGAGGAAAGAAAAATGGCAGCAGAATTTGAGGAAAGAAAAAGGGCAGCAGAAGTTGAGGAAAGAAAAATGGCAGCAGAACTTGAGGAAAGAAAAAGGGCAGCAGAAGTTGAGGAAAGAAAAAGGGCAGCAGAACTTGAGGAAAGAAAAAGGGCCGCAGAAGTTGAGGAAAGGGAAAAGGCAGCAGAAAGACAGCACGAACTTGCCATGCGTTCTCTGGAACTGCAGCTCAGGTCTTCAGAGGGCAGTTCGGCTAATGGAGATTCCCCCGGAGCAGTGGCGATAGACATCTCAGGAAATGGAGGCCCCCGGATGGCAGCCATGAATTTTCCGATGGACTCTTTCCCTAACGGGAATGAGAAAATTGACATATTCCTGGAAAAATTCGAACGGATGGCAAAGGCATACGGGTTGGATGAAAGTCTTTGGTGTCTAAAATTATCGCAGTCCCTCAGAGGTCATGCGTATGACGTCTACCACAAGTTGCTCATAGACGACCAGAACAACTTCGAGGCACTACGGAACGCGTTGTTGCAAAGATTCCAGTGGACCCCCCGTAAATGCCAAACCATGTTCAGGGAAAGTCGTCTGGAGAAGGGAGAAAGCTTTCATCAGTTTGCTGAAAGGCTGCGGAATTACCTCACTCGCTGGAGAGAGTTGTCGGGACTGGCTAAATCCTTTGAAGGATTAGAAGAGTTAATAATGGTGGAACAAATCAAGGCAAACATGTCTCCTGATTTGAGGAGGTACCTGGCGGAGCAGGGCGCCCAGCAACTGGACCAGATTATTCTTTTTTCGGAAAGGTTCCAGACGGCACAGGCCGAAGTACTGGGCCAGAAACGAAAACACCCAGACCCGCCAGTCCAGGACAAAGGAGCTTCATCGTCACAGTCGTCTTCTCATGCTCACCAGCAGCAGGGGGCCTTCACGCAAGGAGCCCCATTCCGGTCATAACCTGCGCCCCCAGCCTCCCAACAGATCACAGGGGCCAAACTCTCAGGACTCCGCCCGAAACCGAGGAGATAATGAGAGATACTGTCGAAATTGTCGGACCACTTCACATTGGACCTCCAGGTGTATAAATAAACCACCCGTGCATCATGCAGCTTGCTTAAGGCCTGTGAGAGCGACGAGAGGGAACACCTGGGAACCCATTCAGTCAGAGAAGTTGTTCTCCAACAGCGGACCAGCAGAAGTGAACGGGACTGCGACTACGTGTTTATTCGACAGCGGTCTTACATACCCCAGTATAGTTGCCCGACATCTGGTGAAGCCCGGGCAAATGACAGGGGAGAAAGTTGATATTGGTGGCATTTTAAGGAAAGGGACCTCCCAGCGCTTTCCGGTAGCCAATATTCAGGTGAAGTGCAAGTTTGTGCATGGCACGATTAAAGCTGCTGTAATGGCACAGCCAGCTTACGACTTCATCCTAGGGGCCCCATATTTAGTTTTGGGAACCCCTATTACACCGATCCTTGCTGAAGCAAGGGGGCCTACTACAGGCCAGATAAGTGAACAGGGAGAACCCCTAATTCACGGAGCCCCGAGCGAGCTCGAACATCCATGTCTTGTTAAGGAGAGGTTAGGAGCCTCTAAGGACAGCGGTATGTTAAATGCAGAGGCGTATTCGCCTGTCAGCCCTGTTCATCCTAACGGACAAACAGAGGTGACGCCTCTGATTTTGGAAATACATTCTTTGTTGTCGGGAATTAGGCCCCCGATGGTATTAGCTCCTTCAGGAGAGGGACATACTGACAAGAACTGTATCACATATGTCAACGACCAGCGCACTCTTAAAAGGGCACAAGACGGCGAATCGAGCGAACATATGTTTCCAACCAGCCCTGGAGCCCCATCCGACCAGCACTTTACTCAAACGGAGGAGGACAGTGATCTGAGTGTCCGTTTGCCTATAAACGGAGATGGGCCCCACAACTCTCGTATCTCGTTTACAGGAAACGACCCGCGTAACGAGGAGCCTGAAAAATTGGCTATATTTTCCAATTTGTTTCAAGGAACATTGGAACCAGTCACTGAGTACTTTATCTCAGATACTCCGCGATCTAACGGGATCTTAAACCGTCAAGTGTCACTGCAGGACACATTCCAACTGACGCCAGTAACTCTCACAGGGGAGGGCAAGGTTGAAGGTAGAACCAGGGTGTTAGACGGAGGACTCCCGTGGTCTACATTTTCCTCTCACGAACTTTTCAGGCCAGAAAAGAGTGAGGAAAGCGGCCGTACGAATTTGCAAGGAGCTATGTTAGCGAGCTCTGTCCCTCTTCATGTTGGTAGGGGAAGAGCGATCACAGAACCACTGCCAGGGGCAGATACTACCTATCTTGTTCCAAAGATAGAAGCTACTGGGATCAGTAAGGATTCAGTAGACACCCAGAAAATGAACGGAAACCCTGTGTCAGAAATACACGAGATTTCTCAGGTTCATTGCAAGGTACCAGCGGTCACAACCCCGCTGGCGAGCAGCTCCATAGTCGCCATCGCCAGGCCTCTGCAGAGCCAGTCGGTCAGGTCGGTTGATTAGGTCAGTCTGTTGAGAAACATAGCCAGGGAAGTTTTAGACCCACCATGGGACGGCACAGGTCCAGAGAGAGAACTGCCCTTCAACAGGAGCATGGGAGTAAAGAAGGAGAGAATTGTGCGCGGGTCTTTGGACAATGGTGAACAGTTACGCACGGTTTCGGTGACTTCTGACCCAGTCAGTCAGCCGGATACCAGTAACAATACCTTACCGCTCACCGTTAGGAAAGTACGGGGAAGAACTCGCAGGAGAGGAAAGGTGAAGAAAGAACTTGGGAGTGCGGCAGCCAGGGAAAATCCCAGTAGTGACTCTGAAACTTCAGCGATTTCAGACAGCTCAGGAGACATAGATAGGGGCCAATCTGAACACCAAGACCACAGTAAATTAGATCGGCAGGCTCCGACCTCGAAGGGTGGGGTAATGTGACGGAGTTACTGTGATTTAGTCTTCAATAGGCCCCATTTTGAGTTTGCCATTTTTGTCTTCCCTCTATTAAAGATTGGGAAGTATTCTTTTTCTCTCTGAATAATAGGGGTGTTTAGATTTTTTTCTGTAGGTAAAGTAATTGCGGGTTTTTTTCTATAGGGATTAACGTAAGTTAGTACTGAATGGCACCAGTCGGCCTATTTCTAAATATCGCGATCTTGAAATTCCATTTTTTTGCGTTGTTAAATTTATCGCGGTCATTTTTCGTGGGGAAGGGGAGATGACCCCTACCCAGGTAACGCCCAACTTTCTGCTCACGCTAGCGGACGACGTTAGGTAACATTACGTAACCGGAATTACGCGCGCATTTAAAGGAAGCAAGAATACACTGGTTCTAAATTTAGAGATGAGCGCATGGAAAATTTTAGAGTAGCTTTAATTCTATTGGTTGTAGGGAGACGCCTAGCCTCAAGTAGGTCGGGGGTCAGAGCAGGAAAATCTAAGATAAAGTAGCGCTTTTCGATTTTAGCGGTCTCTTCCTGCAGTAATCCTGGGCCGTGTATCAAGCATATTGTCGGCTTCTAACGCTGAACGCAATATTTGGTATGTCAATAATTTAAAGTAGCGTGGTAATTAAATCTAGTTCTCTAATAGAGCCTTAGTCCGTTCTAATTTAATTTATTTTTGAACTTTATAACTTGTAACGCCATCATTTATTTCTACAGTGTCTATGAGTGATAAAGAGATATTACGTAGGTGTGCTCCGTAGATTTAATAGAAAGTCTGTAGACATACACGCATCCTAGATTTATATTAATTTACAGAATATTCTGAAGCACGTGTATTTTATTTCATTGAGAGATTAATTCTGATAGTCTCCTAATAAGATACGGGAACGGTTTTTTTCGGGAAAAGTTAATCACGTGGTTACCGGGATTTATTGGAGTAGAAATTCTGGATGGATAGAGTAGATATTAACTATTTTTCTATCGGGGGAGTTAAAATATAATTTCAGGGAAACCACGTGGGGTAGAGTGAAAGGAAATTATGGTGCCTTAAGTGGTTGTGTAATTAAATATTATGCAGAGTAGTATTTGATTTGTGTGTTATGGAATTTAATGAGTTCTAGGAAATATAGTCTATAGAGAGAGATATTTCTGTGTATAGAGATGTAATATAAATGTAATGGTGAATTTTAATCATTGATGTGCAGTTAATTGTTGTGCATTTTTATCATAAGGGGGAAACGATGATAAGGTCCTGTGACCGCTTACAGAGTTAAAGTAGGCCTAAGTACGGGAGGTTCCCCTACCTGTTTTTAATGTTTTAAGGCCTGAGGCAAGCTGTGTATAATTAGTATTGATCAGTGAGTCGGGTTTACTAGACAGACAGGGTGTAGTCGGGGGGAGATGACCCAGAGTCAGTAAATATTTACGTATCGTCGTGCACAAGAGAGGGGAAATGGTGGAGCAGTCTTCGTTCGGGTGTTTACATGTTTGTGCTAGATTGGAGTGTGACTGAAGCATCCACTGTTTACGTTTTATATGTAAGTTTATTATATGAAAGTATTTTGGTATTGTAGTACAGAGTGGCATGTCTTTTGTGTCCACAGCAGTGGTCACGGCCCGAAGAGCGGGAGTTGCCAATAACTCTTGTTCCTGACAGCTGGCAAAGGTAGCCAGTTTTCGCAGGAGAGAAAAAACGCCAGAGGCGTAAGAGCTTGTACCGTGGAGGGGTATCGGCTCTGATTATTGTGGCCCCAGAGAGAGGGAGCGAGGAAGAGCAGGTCGAGACAGCGACGCAGTCTTCAGTGAAAAGGGTTTTCTTAAGACCCGGAGCTCTCAGCTCATATACACACCCATCGAACCCAAGCAAGCGGGTTGGTGTGTCGTTTTTTTAGCTTCGGTAACTACCGAAGGGCCTAAACCCAAATGAGGGGTAATATAGCAAAGGAGAATCAGCTTTCTTTTCGCCAAATAGAGAAGCCTCTACAGTCTACGGCAAGTGCCTAGTCGTCAGAACCAGGAAGAAAGGGATATCATTTCCAGGTTGCTGAAATGAAACGAGAGCAGCAAGGCAGAAGTGGAGAGAGATGGTGAAAAATAGATCAGGGACCTGCAGAGTCGCATAATATTCTTAGAGGATAGCCTCTGAGCCTTAGAGTTAGAAAAAGTCTATTACATAGCAGTGCAGAGTGTGACTTAGTGGCGTATACCGCTGACAGAGTTAGCAGCTGTGCAGATAGTCTTCATGAAGGGTCAGCAGCCATTGACTTTAGAGATAGTAGTGTAATAGAGAGTGGTGGCTACAGTTGAGGGCCACTAAATTAGACTGTAGTTAAGATCACTTATCATTTTTTAAATTTTGTCCCCAGCAGGGTGTATGAAGGAGTGAAAGTGGTTGGAGTTTTAAATTTGGTGTGCTTATAATCAAATTTGAGTTTCTTTGTTTTTCCAGGTCGGTGCAACCTTGCACGATATATGCTTTTCTTTATTTGTTACTATGTGATGAAAATTCTGTTGATTTGTATAATAAACTTATTTAATGTTCACTGGATCAGCTTCGTCACTGTATAGTCCTTAACTGTTGTCTGTACAGTGGTGTCTGTAGTGTTAGTTTAACCTTATCTCCTTTAGTCTGTTAAAGGTAGCCAGAGGTGGTGAGTTTATAGCATTCCTTAAAGTCACGATTTGGCGAGGAGAGATTTAATTTCGGTTATCCTCCTCGGGCCAATAGACTCACCTTACTACATTCACTGTCATTTCTCATAATTAATCTATTATCTTAGACTTTTCTCACACTAGGGTTTTGTCCTACCCTTGGGCATAACTCTAACTTAAATCCAACTCGTGACACTAGCAAAGTTGAGACATGTAGAAGAGGTCAGACTAAAGAGGAAGAATAAAGTAAGAAATAGTAGTGTAGCGGAGATGAAGGACATACGGGCAATTGTTCAATATATGGACAGGAAATTTGAAGAATTGGAAAAGGAGAAATATAGTCATAGAGAAGTGCAAAAGGAACAAGATGGAAAGACCAAGGGAACGGGTCAATGGGAAATAGACAGTGTCGACCAGGGAAGGTCGAAGAAAAACAAAGAGGAAGAAGGAAATAAAGATAGAACAAAAATAGAACAGTTAACTGCACTGTGTGCAGATTTAGAGAGGAAGTTGGAAGAGTTAGAAAGCAAACAGGATATGAATAGACACACATCAGAGAAAAAGGAAGATGTCACAGCACCTGGGGCAGGTGATGATATAAAGAAAGCCACAGAGAAGGCGAAGCAGAAAGAGGAAGAAGTTCAGAAACATGAAAGTAGTAGAAGTGCAGATCGACGAGAATACCGATCTAAGAGTAGAGATACTGAGGAGGCAAGTAGGGATACGGGTCGAAGAGAATACCGATCCAAGAGCAGAGAGACTAGTAATAGGAGAGATACGAGTCGAGGAGAATACCGATTCAGGACTAGAGAGAGCGAGGAGAATAGGAGAGATAATAGTAGAGAAATAAGAAGGGATACGGATCGAAGGGATTTCCGATCCAATAGCCGAGATAGGCTGAGAAATAGAAGAGAAGATAGAAGAGATACGGGTCGACGGGAATACCTATCCAAGAGTCCAGAGGGATTAGATACACAGAGAAATAGAACACATACAGATCGAGGGAATTACCGATCTAAGAGCCGGGAGGCTAGAAAGGAGGAAGAGAGAGGAAATATGGATCGAAGGGAGTACCGATCCAAGAGCCGAGAGGCTAGAAAGGGAGATAGAAATAGGAGTAGTAGTATGAGAGATACTAGGAGTACAAGTCGAGGTAGAGACAAATTAAAGAGTACAGGGAGTACGAGAAGGGAAGAAATGGAAGATAGAGGGAAACCGAGGCAAACGGTTGACGGAGTAAGAAGTAAGGAGGTCGAGAGAAACTCGAGAGATACACGAGATACAGAGGTGGAGAGGAAGCAAAGTGTTGACGAGGTTAGACGAGAAGAGGAGACTCAAGATTTGGATAAACAGATAGAGTTAGAAGCGCTTAGAGCCAGAGAGGCTAGGATGATGGAGATGCTAAAATTGATGAATAAGTTAGCATAGGAGGAGGCTATGGGAGGAGACATAGCATATGTTATATGGAACAAGATGGCGGCGGTTGCTAGTCTTAAAAAGACAAGTATGATTGGTCCATACCGCACTTAAGAAGTAAACTGGGTACACCTGACCAATAGGGTACTGCAGTAGAGGAGACGAGGGAAGGAGATGTAAGAAGTAGATTAGAGGCCATGGTAGTATGGCGGAAATTATGTGAAACGCCGTGGTGACGACGGCAGGAATAGTGCAGACTGAGATTTTGGTGAGGCCGTGGAGGAGGACGGCAGTTATGGAGCAATATGAGGTATGGAGGTATGGAGTAATATGGGGGTGGAGATTTTGAGGAGGCCATGCAAAAGGATGGCAGAAACATGGAATATTATGGTAAAATGGGAGAAATATGGAGTTATATATTTTGAGCAGTCGTAGAGGAAGACGGAAGGAATAATAGAAATTTTGAGATTTTGAGAAACCGTTGAGGAGGACGGCGGTTGTATGGAGTTTTCTGGGAGAAATATGGAGAAATAAGGGAAAATGAGATTTTGGGAAGCCGTGGAGCAGGACGGCAGAAAGATGGAGAGATATGAAGTATTATGGAGTAATATGGAGACTGAGATGTTGAAGACGTAGAGGAGGACGGCAGTGATGGTAAGAGGTGTTGGGAGATGGACGGAGTTGTGGTTGAGAAATTGGACAGCACAGTTCCAGAGAGGGAACGAGAGTAGCGGTTATGAGGGAGAGGAGAGAAGTAGAAATTGCAGCGAGAGTCTAGTTGTTTGGAAGCTAGATGCAATCGTTCTACACTAAACATAAAAGTGAGCTGAGTAGGTCCGAACGATGGACTACTGCAGTAGTGGAAGAGAAGAGGAAAGAGGCAGGGAAGCCATAGATTAAGGGAGAGAGACGTAGAGAATGGGAAATTGAGAAGTCACAGAGAGGAGACGGAAAAGAATTACAAGATAACTAAAGGAGCATATGGAAAAACTATAGAGAATATGGCGGTAGATGAGAGCCATAGAGAAATGGCGTAGATATAGAGACGATACAAGGAGGAAAGATATGCAACTAAGTAGAACGATTAATGAGATAGGCAGAAATTCAAGATAATTCGCGTAGGCGGGATAATAAACTTGGGAGTAGAGATAAAAGGGATGGTAAATGACTAATGAAGTTAGAAAGGTCTAGTAAGAGTCGTAAAGGAGCAAACGACAAGGTGTACTATGAAATGAGTTCCATTATGTATAAGTTGTTACATGAAAAGAGTTGTATTCAGTAAAATGTATAATATGAAAACAGTTCCATGATGGAAAATGTATACTATGAAATGGAAATTGTAGACAGGAAGATGAGTGAGGTTGATTAGAAGTGGAGAATGGTGGGTCTCATTGGGACAGATGTTGAGGAAGAGAGGGATGGAATTGGTAGTAGAAGAGGGAAGGAAGAGAGTGAGTGGAGATTTTTCGGGAAATTTTCTCTGTGAGAGAAATTTTTTTTTTAAGGGGGGGAGATGTGTGAACGGTGGTTTGGTTTTGATGGAGAGAAAGAATGTGGAGAAATGATATGGATGGGTTTGGTTGCAGATTATTTGTCGTTAATGAAGGGAGATAAGATGTGTAAGATTAGGCTTTGTCTTAAGGGAAGTAACTTAGAATTAAGTCCCTTACAGGTTTGAGTGAGAGAGAAAAAAAGTATTGCACGGGAAAGTCGAGATGCGTAAACACATGTTAGGCGTGAACGAAGAATGTTGGAACGGGGTTTTTTTGACAGAGTCTGGTTGGAGACGCGCTAAGTGTAGGCAGGGAAAGGTGTTGCTCTCAAGTGTGTAGTTAGATATTGAATGTGCAGCGTAAGATTTTATATTGTTGTATAAGATATATTCGGAGCACCAAAGTGTGTGTGTAAGAAAAAGTGTATTTCAAATGAAGAAACAAAACAGGTACGTTTTGACATTTTGATTATTTACTGCGTATGTGGCTCAGCAGACCAGGTCTGAGCAGAGAACAGTAAACAGATAAAATCTTGGTAAAAGTGACAGCCCTGGCGGTTAAGGCCAGTTTCTCGTATAGAGATATAACAAGAAACATGAGAAAAGAAACATAAACAGAAGAACGACAGGAAGTTCTGTCTGAATAAATATATGACATGTTCTATAGCTGGGACAAGTAATAGTAAGAAGACAAGCAAATGTATGTGAAAAATGGATACTGAGATTGTTTGAAACTGAAGATTGTATTTTGCAAGACTGCCAACCTTGAAGAGAAAGGTTGGGCATACCATTTTTACTCAGTTATCAACGTATGTTAATAAAGTTCTACCATCGATATTTTCACTGCTGTTTTGAGTGGTATCGATTGATCAACAGTGGGTATGAAGAAAAAAATAGAGTCAGTCTGAGTGAAGGAAGTTTCTAGTGTTTACTTTACAACACACTATCTACTGAAAGGGCAGTGGTCCGAATCTTGCAATACGACACACGGCCACAATTTTATGTGAGGAAATCTTGTCATTATTTTCTGTTATGGTCCTCATAGAGCATGAGCCACAATTGCAGCTGGTCCTGTTGCAGGAAGCCTTACCAAATGGTTTCTGTGGCACTTTGTTTTACTTAATAAGGTTGCCAGCCTGATGTTAGTCACATTGTATGACAGGAAGTTGTGTACAGCCTCATGTTAGTCACATTGTATGACATTAGGAAGTTGTGTACAGCCTCATGTTAGTCACATTGTATGACATTAGGAAGTTGTGTACAGCCTCATGTTAGTCACATTGTATGACATTAGGAAGTTGTGTACAGCCTCATGTTAGTCACATTGTACGACATTAGGAAGTTGTGTACTTTACAAATATTAAATAAAAATAATCAGTGGTTTGTTGAGGGAGTTTGTTTTTTTTGTTTTTTTTTTGGGGGGGGGGGGGGAGGAAATTTAATGCTTCGCTATGTTATTAATACAAACTACATCTTGAGATTCTTGTTATTTTAATGTCATGTAAATTTGATCTGCCATGGGGTTAGTTTTGACTGATAAATAGGCACTCTTCAGTTTTTAGGATTCTGTGAACATGCTCTTCAGATTTGTGCTAAATCTTACTTACATGCCATGTTTATCAGGTTCATTTGATTGAATTTTGTTTTTCAATAGTTTGTTTAAAACGAAAAACATCTTTTATTTCGTGTTTACAGGGCTGGTGCTGATCAGACAATAAAAAATGATAAAGGTGAAACTGCACACGACTTGGCAGTGAAAGCCGGCTATGAGATTATTAGCAAACGACTGGCTTCTGCTATTGGACAGTCGCAACTTGAAAAAATGACCAGACCTCGAAGTTACTAATAGCTCTTACTTCCACCATCCATCATTGAATATGTACACGTTAACTTTGTAGAAAGCAATAATCCACTTAAATATAGCTTTAAGTACATTCTCGCCAGTTGCATATTAACAATATCATTTTGTTAACATTGTTTTATTTCATAAATCTGTTTTCAATACACTTATGTTTTTAAATTTAAGATACTTATATG